>JAKFHU010001640.1:7800000-8185000 GCA_023783475.1 Daubentonia madagascariensis | reverse complement strand
CCACCATGCAGGAACACGTGATCTAGATTGCTAGATGTTCTGTTTCTCAAAGGATTCACAATTCTAAATTTCAATGCAAAAGTTTTCTAAGCAATATAAGTTAAATAAAACACATGTAGTACCTGAATTCAAGGTGTGAACTGCCATTTTATGACCTCAAATGAGAGATATATTAACATATAGTCCTTCATTCTTCATTCTTATCATTTTTTGGGGTATAGATCCATAATTAGCACTATTCTAATACTAAGAAATCATATTGGATGGCGGGGTAGGGTGTTATGTTTGATTTTATTTGGGCTTCCAACATGAATCAAAAAGAAAAATAGGATTTTTCTGAGTTAGTTGAGTAGGAGTTGGGAGAATAGGAAGAGAAAGAAAAGGAATTAGTACCTATATAAATTCCTTTATACAGAGTTTAGATGTTCATTCATTCATTCAATAAAAAATTGAGCACCTACTATGTGCAGGTGCTGGAGATCCATTAATGAACAAAGCTGATAGTTGGCGCCCTCATGGCATTTGCAAACACATAATTTATCCATCATTCTCTCATGGGCATTGTGACTGGGGCCGTAAGAGGAAATGGCTACTGGGAGGGTGTCTGACAGCCCCAGTCTGAGTGTTGCGAAAGGCTTCCCTGGGGAGTGGCACTGAACCTGATACTTGAAGGCTGAGCAGGAGTTGACCAGGCTGAAGCGGCCTGGTGGCAGCAAGGAATTCCTGGCCAAGAAGACCTCAGGTACCCAGGCCCTGGGGTGGGGGAGAGGGTGCGTGGACGGACTGGAGGAAGGTTGGCATGACTGGATCGCAGAAGAAAGGGAAAGATGGTGGGGGAGGAATTTGGGAAATCAGACTGGGCTTCAAGGACGCATGAAAGTGTTTCATCTTTTTTCTTTTTTTTAAAGAATACTTGCAATATAGTAACTGAACTACGAAGAGTTAAAAAAAAAAAAAAAGAGTATGGCATGGGTATAGGCATTCCAAAGTGAAAGTGACTGAAAATTTATGTTGGATAAAATAATTTCTTGGTGACAACATTAGCATGGAATAGTTACCATCCTGGGGAAGGTGCTGGAAGATAGAGAGGAATGATAGAGTCATCCAGGAAAATGAATGTGTATGTATATGTGCGTGTGTAAGTGTGTACATATCTTCCTGTGTGTGTTTGACACACAAATTGCATATCCAGGTATCCAGTTGAGTATTTGCAGAGTGATGGAAACAGGACATGGTTAAAGATTAAAATCCAAATTAGGTTTGGAGAGGGAAGTTAAAATAATTTAAAACTAATACAATAATATACAACACAGCAAATAGATTGGCTGTGTTTCTATCTTACTTTTATTCACAAAACCAATTTATATTATTTTAAGTTATGTGTAAGGGTGTCTAAACTTATCAAGCCTATATTTGTAAAGAAAGCATTTTGCATCTCACACCAAGGAACCAATTGCACTGAATTGTGTGTGTGTTAATACTAATATTCAAGGTGAAAAAGATGAACTTAAATCAATACATAGCTAGTCTTGATATAGCATTGAGAACGAAAGCACAGTTTAGAGTTTTGAGCATGGTTTTCTTAATGACATGAACAGTGTGTTTAGTCTTTATGAAGAAAAAAAGATAAAGAACACTGGATAGAAAGAAGAGAGAAGAAAGTATGTAGGTGTCTCAGGAATATAGTTAATTGGGTAATTGGGGATTGGGTGTCACTTGAACTTAAGCCTGTGGTTAATTCATGGCTTATTCTTCAGGAATGACAGGGGCTGGGCAGTTACTGAAATAATGAATTTCTCACTTGTCCTGGGCAAATAGAAAATTCCCCTGGTTGAATAAAACTGTGGGAGGAGGCATTTGATAGACTTATAATGGCTTAAGAGTCGGGTGAGGGTTGTTTCCCCGACAGTCAGAAGGGAGAACTTTGGGGGATTGGATATTCTCAGCAAAAGGGAGAAATTGAGAAAGGATTCTAATCACTTCGTCGTTTTTTTTTTAAAGGGAATTGATACTTGATACTTAAAGCATTTTCAAAATGAATGTCAAAGATAGAGCTTAGTGGCACAATTTTAAGTCAAAGTAGGGGCTGATGTGATAAGGAATTTGAAGAGGTTTAGGGGAAAAGTAGTCAATATAAAGGCCAAGGTAGGCAAGTGTCACAGGCATCAATTATTTTAAGTTTTAAAACTAGAGTAGTCCCCACTTATCCTCAAGGGAGACTTTCCAAGACCCCTGGTGGGTGCCTGAAACAGTGAAGACTACCGAACCCTACATATACCATGTTTTTTTTTTCTATACGTACATACTTACGATAAAGTTTAACTTATAAATTAGGCAGAGTAAGAGATTAACAACAATAACTAGTAATAAAATAAAACAGTTATAACTATATACTGTAATAAGACATTTGCATGTGGTTTCTCTCTCAAAATATCTTATTGTACTGTAGTCACCCTTCTTCATCTTGATAAAATGCCTAAGTGATGGGATGAGGTGATGCAGAGAGACAGCACGGGATTCCATCACGCTACTCACAACAGCATGCCATTTAAAACTTAGGCATTGTTTGTTTCTGGTATTTTTCCATTTGATATTTTTGAACCATGGTTGTCCGTGGGTAACTGAAACCATGGAAAGCAAAACTGCAGATAAGGGACACTACTGTAAAGAGAGAAATGGTTGCATAAACCTTCAGTGGTATTATTTTTAACTCAAAAGTTTAGGAGAAGTCACAAAGCTTCTGTCCAAACTCAGCCTTTTAGGATATCTGTTGAAGGCAAATTTTTACATTATTACAATGGCAAATGTCAGGTCTTTAGACCAACCATCATAGATACAAAATTATTTTCATTTATTCAGTGACTGGACTAGAAATCCTTTTGCACAAAATTCCAAAAAAAAAAGACCAGAATTGGGAACTCTGAGGAATTTTTTGTTTGATTTTTTCTGATATGGCTTCATGGCATCTTGTACCTTTGGGATGATGTGAACTGTGTCATCATCACCATCACTGTCATACTTGATTCTCTTAGTCTCTTAGGGTAGACAAAAGGCTCTCATACGTGAGTCTACACTCCTCTTCCCACCTCCCCTTCGCTCTTCATCCTCCTAAGCAAATGTTCATCTGCTCCTTTGCCCACAAAATGTGTCATTCAACCCATTACCATGGACCAGACGTTGCAGTCCTTCGGGTGGAACTCAGGAATCTGGATTTCTAACCAGAACTCCACATGGAAGTTTGAGAACATCTTCCATTTCGTCCATCACATTGTGTCAAGTGGCAGAATGGAAAAAGATGGATCTTTGAACAATTCCCCATTTTGATTGGATCATCGAAATCCGCCCCCCATAATCCTCCATGTCTAAACACACACACTTCTAAAGAAAGCATAGCCAAAAAAAAAAAAAAAAAAAAAAAAAAAACTCGGCAAAAATAACCTGCTCACCCACAACACCAGTTACTCAGAGCAGAAAACGTGGCCATGCTGTCCAGTGGTCAGACCCAGCTGATGCTGGCTGCAAGTTCCTCTGGTCTGATTCCATGTGTGCCCTGCCTCCGACCTTTAGAAGGGAGGTCAGTGGCTTTCTTTTGCTTGGCCAACTGGGTTGGAAACAAAACAAAACAAAATGAAATGCTGATACGCCGAGTTATGACAAACTACGACACGTGTCACGAGAGGAAAAATGACAGCTTTTACTGCTGCAGCGATTATAAAAAACAAAGCAAATTAACCACCGATGTGGTTTCATATGTAGAAGGAAACTATTGCATTGTGAATCAAAGGCCTAGAATGTATTTTAAGAGTGTCAAACCTGGAAAGCTGAAGATTTCCCCCAAAATACCACTAATGATTTTTCTTCCAATTTTATTAGTCTTATTTTCCACCCAACTGAAAGCTTAAGCTAGAATGTTTTTCCTCTCTAGGAAATTTTTATTTTGTGGAGTTGGATATTTCCTTTATTACATTGTCTCTGTAAGAGTTGCTTAGCCACAATAAAACAGTCATATTTATAACTTAATTAAATCTGACCATTTAAACAGAAATATTTACAAATAATACCAATAAAATCAGAAATTGAATAGCATATTTCATAAGTTTTGCTCAAACAGCTTTCTTTATTATTGTCTCTTATATATCACAAGGAAATACATTTATCCAGCTTGGCCTGAATTTTGCTGTGAAAAATCCTCGGATGAGTTCATCTCTGCTGTATTTTAAATTATTGAGCTAAGCAGGGGTGTCATGAATGGGTGTACAGGCTGTGCACTGTGCAAGGCTGCCACATCTCAGGAGCTACAATTCATATCTTGGGATCCTCTTTTGGTTCCATCTTCAAATATCACAGCTTTAGCTGAGAGTCTCACTTTTAATACCAATGACAAATTGTTAATAGTTTTATTTCCAATGAAACAGCAGCCAGATAAATATAACCAAAATTTTAAACGAAATAGAACCAACTGCGCTTGATCATCTAATCCATATGATTATATTATTGATAAAAACCTAGCACCTTATTTTATGGTATATAATCCAATCCTAATAGTTCAGAATTAGCAGAATAATTCAGTTTTATGCCAGGGAAGGTGTATTAGCAAAACACATTTCTGAAATGTTTTTGAGTATCAAAGAGCACTCAGGAATACATGGAAAATTAGGATAGGAGCATAGTAGGATCTCAAGAAATGTTTGTTTCATGATTGATTAAATAAACAGATGGCTGAATAAACCACACACTGCATTTATATAAAGGAGGCAAATTAGAATTGATCTGTAATCTCCCCATGGTCAGTTTTAAGTGCTGCTTTTTTAATATTGGGAAAACCAAACAAAGCCAGGGCTGCCTCTTGGAGCTGTACCCTTTGGCCAAAGGGAGGGTGGCTCACCCCTTCGATCAGTCACTCTTCAGAGTCGGTCCCCATCCAGTCTCCCAGCAGCATCGTTATATTCTGTGCCTGGCAATGTTCTCTGCACCTTACAAAACAAGGTTATGCGGTAGGTGCAGTATCACCAACCACATCACAGGTGAGAAAACTGAAGCAAGGTGAGAAACAAGGTCTCACAGCCAGGAAGTGATGCAGCTGGGATTCCACCCAGAATGTCTGGTTCCAAAGCACGAATAGCCCTGAACGAAACCAGTGCTGCTCAAGGCTGGCCAGCAGTCTTGCATCCTGATTACCAGTGGGGTCACTTTGATATCCAGTAAGCGTCTCAAGGTCAGTGTGACCCTTGTCACCTTCTATTCTCGTTTCTTCTCTCTCTCTGTTCAGTCAGCCACCAGTCCTTTGCCCTTCTTCAGCCCCTTGCTCCTAGGTGTGTTCTAACATTCCGCTGCTCAGAATTTGGTCTGCAGACCAGCAGTGTCGTCTGGGTTTGCTAGAAATGCAATCTCAGGCCACCCTCAGCCCTCGTGAATCAGAGTCTTCGTTTTAACAAGATCCCCATGTGATTCAAACATACTTCCAGACCCCCAAGCAGCTGGGCCAATTTAGAACACACATGCGCACACACATGCATGTGACGCGCGTGTGTGCACACATGCACACTTTGGGTGGAGGCGGTTTTCTCCTCTTGCTCATGTCCCAGCCTGCACTGGTCCTTCCAAATTCTCTTTCTGTCCTTCCCATCCCCCAATTCCAGCTGAGGTTGCGCTTCTCCACACAAATGGGCCCCACTCTTTAGAATTTCCAAAAATGCTGGGGAAATGAGCTCCAGGTTGCTTTCTCATTTATTTTGCCGAATAAAGACATTAAAATAAGACAAGCTACCATAAACAGTAACTATCCCTTTTTAATCTTAAACTAAAAATAGAGTTTTAAATTGAACACATTTTACTTGATGAAAAACTCACAATATTTTCTTGTTTTCCTTGATTTTTCTTGGCCTGACTGGGGGAAAGATAGTTTTAGAATATAGTCTCACAAGCTAATATTTATGGATCACTTCAGATTTTGTGACCACTATACCAAAAATGTTGAGGGAGTCAACATACGTCTTTCTCTCCTTTGGGTCACCTACTCTCAGAAAGGTTTTATTATCCAGATGAAGACAAGAGAAGTAAAGACTTCCCAATAATTACTTCCCAAAAGGCAGTCCTTGTTCATGGAAGTTGGCAATTTCTTGTATGAAAATCTCATGTTCCTCTTTGCTCTCAACAGTTTTTGAGCACGAGCATTTTTATCATACAAATGAAGAAGTAACCAGCTTTATGAATAGGACCTACATAGAGGCAAGGTACTAAAGAATTTAAAATGATACTCTCCTGGAAGGTCAGGTGTTTTCTGTATGACCAGGAAGCAGCCCTCAACTTACGTCAACTTAACAAGTATTGAGCATGGACCGTGGCCTTCAGATGAGAAGACAGTCCCTGTCATACATTCTCATAACCCACTGCACTCTGCCACTGCAGCACTAGACACTATTTTAGGTAGTTGTTTGTGGAATTATTAATATTGTCTCCTCAGTTATAGTCTAGTAGGAGTACATCTGTTTGTTCACCATAAGATCCCCAGAAGCCAACACAGTGGTGAGGACTGAATGTGAAAATTCATAGTAAGTGGTGCTAAGCACAGAGTAAGCATAAAAAATAGTTAAATTCATTTACTTATCAATGATACCTTTCTATTGTCTATGTGATTGCAAAAAACAAAACAAAACAGAAACCATTTCTTTGTATTCAGGGTCATTTATTCATTCAAACAATATTTATGACACACCTACTATGTGCCTGGTGGGGTTGACTCTGCTCCTCTGTGGGGATAAAGGAATGAAAAAAAAGACAGTATTTCCTGCAGCCGTGAAGCTTAAGGGCCCCACTTCCTCGTGCCATCATGTTGAGGGTTAGGGCTTCAGCGTGTGAATTTGGGGTGAATAATTCAGTCCACAGCAGCGTGTGAAGTGCTTAGGGAAGTCCCCTGCACATGGAGAATCTTCACTTGCTCTCTGTTTATTGAGCATTAGCTGTGAACCAGGAACTGTGCTGGGATTTGGGGACCTCGTGGTGACCTGAGGCACCCAGAGTCCTGCTGCTCATGGGTTTTTAGGCAGTGTTCTCTGTCCTGTCTTGAGGTCGTTTCATCCTCCTCTTCCTCCTGATTAAAGCTCCATTTTCTCTTCCTCCAAGAATCTCCCCCTTCTTCTTTCCATCCTAGGAAACGTGCCCACAGTGTTTTGTGTATATCCCTTATTAGCATTTATAACCTTTTTTTTTCCTTCTTCTTTTTTTGGCCTACAAGTTGGCATCTTCCAGTAGACTTTGAAACCCCTCAAGGTCAGGGACAGGGACTTAATTGTTTCTGTATTTTACCAAATCCTGCTCCCTTCCCCTCCCTCAAGCCCCACGCCCCAGAACACGGCCTTGCGCAGAATGCGCCGTCTGTTCATTTGTGCGGAATGAATGGCACGTTTTGTAGCGTCGCTCCCACTGGCTGCACTTAAGCCTCCTTCTTTCCCCTGGTCTCTCTTGCCCACCTCCCCACCTCGCCCGCGTGGACTGACATGCCGCTCTGTCCCTCACCGCCCCACGATGGCCACTTTATCTTCCCTTCCCTGTCTCCGAACAGTCGCGTTTTGTCCTCTCCGTCTGCCTGTGCTGCGTTCCTGATTCTTCCCCTTGCCCGGCTTCTCCTCTGCCTTCTCACCGTCACCTCCTCTGAGAAGCCCTCTCGGACTACTTTGCTGAACTGATTCCTCCCTAGACGTCCTCTGTCAACCTTTTCGGGTTGGATTTCCCTCGTGGCACTTATCATTGTGCGAAATGATCTTGCGTGTGTTTCATTACTTGTGCTGGAACAGTGGTTCTCAACTGGGGCTGTTCGCCTCCCAGGGGACCTTTTTGGTTGTCATAGCTGGGGAGAGGGTGCTACTGGCATCTGGTGGGTAGAAGCCAGGGATGCTGCTAAACATCCTGCAGTGCACAGGACAGCCCTTTCCACCCCCCAGTGAAGAGTTACCTCTGGTCACAATGTCAATAGTGCCAAGACCGAGAACCCTTGGACATATGCGCAAGGAGGACAGGGGCCTCTTCTGTCTTGTTCCTGTCAATGCTCTCACGGTCTTAGATAGTGTCTGGCACAGAACACTCCTTTAACTAATGTTTGTGGCACGGATAAATTAAGTGCTATATTAAAATATAAGAGGGAAATGTGACATGGGGGCCTCTAGCTCATTATTTTGGAATAAATGGAATCTGAATTCAATGCCAAGCCATTAGACATTCTCTACCAAAATGATGCTGTTAACTCACCGGTGAGTGTGCTGCCAGGACGGGTGGGAGGGTGAGAACTGGGGGGAGGGGTGCTTCTCTCACCTCTGTGCTTGAGGATGCTGTGAACTGCACCTCGCCCCGTGTGCAGGGGGCTCAGGGTAGGGATCGTGCCCACATGTGTCGTGACAAGAGGATTGTGCAAAGGTTTTGCCAGAAAGGGAAGAATGAAAAAAAAATAAGAAAAACCCTGATTTCATGATAAATAATCACACTCTGCCTCTGACATTAAAGGTCATCATTGTCTCAGCTCAGCCATGTAGATCATCATAATGGACGAATCCTTTAAAAGTAACATAGAACTTAAAAATGGAAAATATGAGGACCTCGTAGGACGTCTGTGAAAATCCTCCGTTTATTATCTAGGTGTGCTTAATAGTCCGCTGCCTGGGGAAGAATCATTTGCTAACCCCAAGGAATGGCTCGTTTTCCAATTCAATCACTCAGGCGAGCACTGCTTAGGACTTCTGTTCCTCCCCCTCCCTCCCCCTCCCCCCTCGTGCCTTCTTTTGTCACTGTCGGGAAAGTCTATCACTGCCATAACTTCCATTAAAGCATCCACTAAGCAGTTTCAAAAGAACAAGGTAGGTTCACCATGAACTGGCGCAGTTAGCAACAAATCAGCCTTTAATTGACGAGAATGACTCATTTGAAAGGGATTATTAACCGAATGTTAATTGATTAGTGGAACTAAAGCAATTAAAGTGAGCTTTAGCCTTTCTCCACCCATCCTCAGCACAGGCGCCCTTCCCCCATGTGACTCGCCCTCGCTGAGGTGTGAGCGAAAACTCCTGGTCTGCAGAGAAATAGTTTTCCTCCCTACAGGTCCCAAGATTTTGTGAAAGGCTTTGAAGTCAAGAAATGGAAACAAAGTAAATGAGTGAAAAGGACAGCCTACTGCTCGATATGCCTGTGTCAGACAGAATCAGCTAGGTTATGCTGCTATAACAAAAAGCCCCTAAATTATAGTGACTTGTCACATCAAAGGTTGACTTTTTGCTCATGCTACGTATCAAGCATGAGTTGAGAGTGGTGGGCTTCACAGGTTGCATGCCCATAAACAACCCCCAAATCACAATGACTTAATGCAACAAAAGCTTCCTTTTTACTCGTGAGTTGGAGGTAGAGGGCTCTGCTCATTGGTGGCACTAACTTCTAAGGAGACAGGGAAGTTGTTTTCTACCATGCACTTGGAGGAGGAGGTAAACTGAAATAACTGTTAGTAACCCTGCTTATTACCCCAGTGTCTAGTGCCTTGTACAATTAAAGAACATTAGTCATCATCCTCCTCCTCCTCCCCACAACAACTGATACCATTATCAAGGTCTGACTGTGTCAGGATCTATGCTGGCGGCTTTATGTGCATCATCTCACTGAGTTTTCACAACAGCCCTGTGACAATAGAGCACGTTACAAACTTCCATTTCAGAAATGAGGCACAGGGTGATTAGTGATTTGACCAACGTCATACCTAGTACGTTGCAGAGCTGGTTTCATCTCTAGTTTGCTCGACTCCACGTGCTACAAGTCGCACTTAAATAAATCCCCTTGTCTTTCCCTTCAGGACGTCTCAAAGTGGAGCGGGTGTCATTCTGGTGGTTCCCAATGTGATTTTAGGTAGCAAATAGGCCAACATTTTTTCTTTAATAGCTAATATTTATTGTAATGTGTATTTGAAAAAGATATAACTCACATGGCAAAATCATGATCTAACAGAGATTATTGCTTATGTTGAGGCTTAACTGGATTTTTAAGTTTAAAAATAGTCAACTTTTAAAATAGGTATATATAATAAGAGTAGTGTGGAGATTTGGGGAAAAATTTGAAAGTGGTACATGATTAATGGAGGTTTGAAAACGCTGCATCTTTTCGATTAACAAATCAGTCAAGAGAATACTCAAACATCACCTGCTTTGGGAAGTATTTATCATCTTCCCCTTAACCTATCTCCACCCCAGTGGTTAAGAACTTCCTCTTCTGTGCTAACATCTTGTCTAGTTTAGGACCAATCATATTGTATAGTAGTTATCAAACATGTCTGTCTTCTGATTAGACTATGTAACTTTCAGGGGGTTTAGTTAATCTTGGTATTTCCAGCTCCTGGCCCGAGTAGATATTTTTAATAAAACCGTGGAACGAACTTTTGTGGAGTCTGCAATCTAGTGAGAGAGAAGCTTTGCATCAAAAGAATTCTGCTGCAATAACAAGTAAAATATTGCATCCAAACTGACTTATAGGGAATTTAACTGGCTCATACAATTGCAAACCCAAAGGTGATTTATACTTCAAGGAAAGCTTGATCTAGCAGCTGGACAATCTCATCAAGAAAGCAACTTCTTTCGGTTTCCTAAGGCTGCCTTCTCTTGCAGCCACAAGATGTCAGCTAGAGGACCCTGGAGTTAAAAGCTTCCTCATTCACATCCAACAGGAAAATAGCTTCTTTTTCCTGTCTTTCTCAGCAATTGTGTGGATAATCTCTGGGATTAGACCACTTTATGTCATATGCCAAGTTCCCAAACCAATATCAATTTTTAGGGGCATGAAATGGGCTGATTGGCTTAGCTGAGGTCACTGCTAGTCCTGGAAGTGGGGTCTGGGCTCCCGAGTCCTTTGGGTACCTCCCGGAAATCAGGGACTTAGAGTGGGGGAGGGTATGAAGGCTCTTGGGAGGTAACCAGCAAATAGTCACTCCAGGCAGATAACAAGAAACATGAATCTGACTCCAGTGAACTCGAAGCATTTTGTAACTATCATTTAATGCTCCTGTGTCACCTTGAAAATGATGACTTGTTCTTTGTCTCACCACAGGTTACCACTGTCTTTAGATCAGGTTCCCTAAAAGTAGCGTTGAACTTTAAGGCATCCTTCTGTTTGCTGCATTTCCTTCCTGCAGGAGTTTGCATTTTTAATGCATTCTCCAGCCCTCTTTCCTGGTTTCATTTCGCATACCATAAAGATTGTGAAAAAGCTTAATTCCGGACGCAACTCTTAGGTTCTCAACTCTACACTGAGATCCTATTTTGTTTCACCTTGTTAAAAAACGTCTTCCCCGATTTATCTTCCAATTTAAAAATATGTCAGGATTATTTTTAGATCCTCGTCATTAGTGCCGGGAGACTGTTTTCAAACAGATTTATTCTTTTCTCTCATTTTCTCAATATTTGATTCCTTATTTAAAGTGCCTTTCTCATTTTGGGCTTGCTTTCTACAAATCTAAACATTGGGAGAAGAGGGGGCAAAGGACCTATCCCCCATATTTGTGAAATTGTGGGCAAAATGTGTCCTACTTTCTTCCGGCCACTTGGCACATAGGTTAGAGGTCACAAACGATGAAGGTTTGCTGTTCAGATGAGATCCACACATCTGGTTTGTTCAGCCCACACTGTGTTTAAAATAAATGAGTGCTGGTTGCTTTTTCTGTTTGTTTGTTTGTTTTTTAAGGGAGATTTCATTTAAATCTCAGGATAATTCTCGTCCAAATCTGGGTTTAGGGCTTTGTTTAAAACTTGATTTGAAAATACTGAAGCCACTATTTTGTATGCAACAATTGGCTGGAGCTTTTGCCATTTGGGTTTATAACTCTCACTATGGCTACTGGGACAAGGCTCAAACTTCTGGGACTCTGGGACCCAGGAGAGAGGCCTAGCTACAGTTTCTTACTGAGGAAGGGGAGTGGGGTCAGTAGATTGGAACAGACTCTTGCTTTTGAATATCCAGAGGCAGAGCCTGTGACATCGGTCTCCATACGGGAGCCCGTGTCGTGGAACAGTTAGGGCTCTGCCTTTATGTGAATCTGCTGTATATTCCATCATTTTGAATGACATCACCATGGGCAGGTTGCTTGCTTTCTCCAAGCCCCCATTCTTGTTGGCAAAACGGCGACACTATTAGAACCTATTCATAGGATTGTTTTAAGAATTGAATGAATCTGTGAGTCCACAAAGTGTGTAGCACGGGGCCCATCCAGTTGAGAAACTTGGTGGTCACTGTCTTCATCATCATCATTCCTACTGTTACTATGGATGCTATTGTTGTTGGCTCATTTTGACTTGTCTCACTAGTAGTTTCCTTTCCCTGATCTCTTTTCTTCATCTCATTCCATTTTACTTAGCACATTTCACAGCATCCTTGTAGACAGGTGGTGCTCAATATTTGCATTTCTCAGATGGTCAGTGACAGCCATGGAGCGCCTACGGGCTACATCCCAACTCACACTACAAGTTGGTGTCTGGCATTCACAAGATACCGCCTTCATTTCTGCTGTTCGTGAAAAGGTCAGAAGCCACTAGCTCCCGTCGTTGGCACCATAAAGAGGTCCTGACTCAAATTCCAATTAAACAAATTTCCACTTGCCTCCCTAGGCTGCTGGCTAGTATCACCATTGACTTCCTGCAGAAATTGCTAAGACTAAGTGGGTCTAAGTGGGGTGCACACCTGCTCTGAAGAACCAAATTCCAAAGACTAGGAATAGGCCAGGTGTGGTGGCTCACACCTGTAATCCTAGCACTCTGGGAGGCCGAGGAGGGTAGATTGCTTGAGGCCAGGAGTTCGAGACCAGCCTGAGCAAGAGCGAGACCTCACCTCTACAAAAAATAGAAAAATTAGCCAGGAGCAGTGGTGCATGCCTGTAGTCCCAGCTACCTGTGAGGCTGAGGCAGGAGGATCGCTTGAGCCCAGGAGTTTGAGGCTGCAGTGAGCAACGATGACGCCACTGCACTGTAGTCGGGGCGACACAGCGAGACTCTGTCTCCAAAACAAAACAAAAACAAAAACAAACAAACGAAAAAACAACAAAGACTAGGAATAGCCTCAGGTTGATACTGTGATATTGTGTTTCTGGATGGAAAATCTGATAAAAACAGAAGAGGCTGCTGTATCTCTGTTTCTACCTCAAGAGAAAGCTCCACAGCCTAGCATAATAGTTAAGATCATGGACTCTTGAAACGAAGACCAGACTCCAACCCCAGGTTCACCACTTACTAGCTGTGTGATCACAGGCAAGTAACTTACCTCTCTGTGCCTCAGTTTCCTCATCTGTAAATGGGGGATAATATTAATGCCTACCTCATGGGATTAGTATGGGGATTAAATGAAATGATGCTTGTACAGCACTTACCACAGGCCCCGGACAGAAGCAGTGCTGCACAAACATTTGTTGTTGTTGTGACTAATACAAATGCTGGACCCAACCATGGCTGTTTAGCATCCATTTATATCTCTCTCCCTTACCCTCCCTCCCCTTCCCCTAATGCTGTGGAACAGCACTCATATTGAATAAAGGGAGGAATAAAAGGTTTTAGGATAATAATTCAGATTTTTCTGGGGGAAGGCGTGGAGGAATTTAAGCAGCATCAGCATCACCTGGGAACTTGTTAGAAATTCAAAGTCTCAGACCCCGCCCCAGACCTACCAAGTCAGAAACTCAGGCGATGGAGTGAAGCAATCTGTGTTCTCACAAGCCCTGCAGAGGATCCTTATGCACGCCAGTTTGAGAACCGCTGGTTTAAATGGAGGTTGTAACTCTGTTGACACTTAATTTAATTGGTTTTTTGCTTTGTTTCTTCCTTTTTTCCCTTCTTACTTAATAATGCCAGGTCAGCCTGTCTAGAACCAAATGTCTCCCTCTCTTAATGGGGGAAAAAAAGCATTTCTTTCAGTAATTCCTCCTTATGATAAACATATATCTCCATTTTCTATTTTTTAAAAGCTCATTAATGTTTGAAGTGGGGCTGGCCTTTACCAGCTTTAGCAGGAACACATCAAAGTCCATGTAACATATTGGTGGGAAGAGGATTTGTCCTAATTTTCTATGGCAGGTTAATCTGACTGTGTCTCTACAACTAAACTGTGTGCTAGACAGCAAGAAAGGAAGCTGCATTTGTATGTTAGGTAACAGTAACGTATCCAGATATTTGGTTGAAGTACTAATTTTTTTGGACACCTTTCAGACAAGTAAAAGTTAGAAACAAAGTTTCACTGAGGCTACTGGAAAGAATCTTGGGACCTGAGTATGTTTATTAATTATTTTTCTTCTTCCTAAAAGAACTTGAGATGATTTTCGATAAAAGACAGAAATAAAATAAAATCATGAAAGCGTGTGTGGGGGGGAAGAATAAGGTGCTCATAATGAAGGAGCACTTCAGTTGTACTGGAGAACCTAAGCTAAGAAGAGCTACTACAACTGAGTGCAAAAGGAAACTCAGAGGTTCCTGGCGGCAAAGGCAAAAAGAGAAAGATGAGGAGTCGCAGAGCCCTCATTCTCTAACAAGAAAGCAGACTCATTCATCAGGAAAGACAAACTATTTCCTAGCACTAGACTCCTAGAGAAATTTACTGTGGAGGACCTTACATAAGGTACATGAGTATGTATATTTAACACAGATCTCCAGAGTTAGCCATGGGATTTATCTTGTCTTTCAGGGAAGTAAATTTCAGAGCTCAGCAGGTTGACAGTGTCTCTTCAAATTTACAGTGTCAATGTGCAGTAAAGTAGCTGCTTCCCATACCATGTTTTACTGGACCGTCTATCAATATTTGATCAAATTGGGCCAAAGTTTCAAACTGCCCTTAAATTATACCCAGAGAAAGTGCTTGTACATGCAGAATGCCTGAGTGGGCTTCCAAATTGAGTCCTTGTGAGCTGGAAGCTACTTTTAAAAATATATCTGCACCATTTTCTCTAGCCCTAGTCCTTCCTAAGAATGCTTATAATGTAAATCTACCTACAAATCCATAGTTGCCCATAAAAATGCCAAGAACATGGGCTCGTTTCACCCAGGTGTATAGGCACTCAGGTTTTTTATGCATAATTGTGCCCCTAATTGTATATACATCTAATTGTACACATATTTACTGTGAGTAATGTTGTTCACAGAATATACACATTTGAGTAAAATAGGAGTTGCTATGTGTGAGCCTAAAGGATCAATTGAGATGATAAAATGTCATCTTTTTTCTGCCTACATCTTTGATATTTGTATGGAATAATTACATGAATAGGTCCAATGGTTTTATTACCATGGAGATGCATTATGTGTTATTGCTTCCTTTCTTGTCTAAACTGGGTTTCCAGGATTCTGGTTAGCAAATATACCTCTGGTACTCTTCTGATTACCCCCATGCCCCCTACGACTTCTGATTCCATGCAAAAGTGAATTCTTAACCACCTGAGAATGTTTGCCGCCATCCTAAAACACTCTCTGCTCCATATTCTTCAAATCCCAGGAAGGAAATCTTGTTGAAATTATAAAAGCCTTGCTGGTTGATGTGTTACTATGCTTTGTAGATGTGTTCCTTTACCTTAATATATAAGATCCTTTGACTGTCCAATGTGAGACACTCAGGGTTGGTGTTTGTGGCCTTTCAAGGTTGGTTCCTTTCCTGTAGTCAGAGATATAATCTATAGAGCCATTAACCCAATGGCAAATGACAGAGATTGCAGTTGGAGGCAGAATTTTATCTGAATGTTCTTCCCCTGAATTGTTGAGTATTAAGACTTCATTATAAACCCAAGGGTTCAGAGATATTTCTCCCTTTGATATTTGGAATATTAATCAAGTGGTTTTGTAATTTACATTTTTAGCCTCTATATAGTGGTACATTATATTTAGAAAACTAGATGTTTTAAGTGTTGGAAGATATGGCAGTGGTGTTAATCCGTGAAGCCTTCCTAGTTCAGGTTTTTGTTGCAGTATTGTCCTTTAAGTCTTGTTTTTTGTTTTTTGCTTTTTTACTAGTTAACAAGTTGTCATGGTTCAAACATCATTTTTCTCCCTTATAGTTAAAAACAACAACAGCAAAAGCAATTGCAGTGAATATTTAGTGATAACCCAACCTATGGGAAACAGGAATTTCAGGAAATTTCTATTCCCTGGGGTTTGCAAGTATTTTGGAAATTTTCTGCTGTTTACGAACAGGCAAATTATTGGCTAAAATATGGTACATTGGTGTGCAATCTGTGAGCATTCAATGTGGGGAATATGACTAGAGCATTTTCCTGTGTGCCCTGTGTTTGGACCATTAGTGTTAAATGTCTGTCAGCCTTTCCATTGTAGTCACTGTTTTTCTGGGATTTATTACTCAACTCTAAAAACCAGCTCCAGGCTACAAATTGCCATAAAGGGAAGGCCATTTGTTTTTTTGAGTTTTTGTTTCCTTATTGAAATAGTGTAGGTGGAAGAAGAAAGAGGGTTCATTCTACCCTCTTATTTTTTGAATCAAAAGAAAAGGCTGTACTTATAACCAGAGTGTACAGTTTGATATTTTACCAAAATAAATATGTACATAAATAATTATCTTATCTGAAAACTGTTGGATAATGTAGAGAGATGATTGTTAGTGGGTTGAGCCAAACTTCATATTTTCAGGGGAAGCCAAATCATATGTTCTGCTTTTAATCTGGCTTTTCCTGATTTGTGTTTTACGGGAAATTTCTTTCCTTGGATGAACCTTTATTTTGTGCCTCAGAACCAAGCACATGTGATAACAGGATACATAAAATGCGGTAATTAGTCCCTGACCTTCAAGAGCTCATGGTCTAAATAGGAGAATAACATTAAACCAGCGGTCTCCTACCATGTACACTTGCTCTTACAGGTAAATGTTAAGCATACAATCCTAGAATAGGTATATTATGTGTTTGTAAATTATATGCCTGTGCCACTGTGCTTGTAAAAAATGTGCTTCATTACAATAGGTACAAAATGGAAATTTAAAAAGAATGAGATGTAAATATTTATACTACATATTATTAAATATATTGTATATTATTGTATTACATATTTTATATGTATGCATACATGTATAATTGTTTATATATATGTAAAATTTTACCCCATTTACTCATAGTATTAAAAAAAACTCTGGCTTTTATTTTTAAAAAATTTATAGTGAGAGCAAACTGATTGAATATGGTTCATAATTTTTGAAGATCTTGCTTTATCACTTCATGATATATTGATTCAAATCAATTATTATTATTATTATTTGGTTTTTAGTTATGTGGATTAAATGGCTGTCCTAGTTGCGATGCCACACAAAAATGCATGGATTCAAATGGATACAATTAAGCCCAGATAATAAAATCCATATACCCACCTGCATAGGCACACCTAAGCTGCCCTTCCTGGACATAGGCTGAAATCTAAGCAAGAAGCCCAGGGTCACGTCGACCCCCCCCATCTCAATGAACTTCCCCTCCCCCCATGACACCTGCACCCAACAGGTAACACTTTCACATCTAAAACAAGTCAGAGTACTGGTGCCATTTTAAGATATTAATAAAATACACATACTGGTGTATTTTAAGATAAAAATTACTATTTCTCACATAGAAAGAAAATACAAATATATATAAATTCAAGTTTTCATATGTTCTTCTGATATCAAAACGAATCCTCTTTTGAACCCCCTACAGTGCACACGGCCCCCCAAAGGGAGACTAAATAAAATGCAGTGTGACCTTCCTATTCTCCTCTATTTAAGGGTAACCTTAACTTTTAGGAGCTTGTCAACTACCTATGATACTCTTTCTGCTGCCCCCTCCTAAAAAACCAGTACTGTGGTCCTCTTTCACCCAGACTTGGGGAAATTGCACAAGTAGACCCCCTGAGGCATGCCGGAGGCTGTGGTGTAGTGGCTTCTTGCTTATAGGTGTCCCATGTGCCTCGAAGATGGTTTGTTACTTTTTTTCCTCTCTAAGCAGGAAGTTACTCCTGACCCTGAGCTACTGAAACCAAAGCTTCTTCCCCCAACACACAACACACACACACACACACACAGTTTGACTGCTTGAATTCAGAGGCAGCATCCATAAATATATTCACCATTGGAGCCACCTTGAGACCAAGTTTGCAAGAAGCAAAGTGGGTTTTCATTGTGCCCACCTCCCATGGCCCAGCCCCAACATCTGTAGCACTAATGTTCCTGCAGAAATCAGGATACCTAAGCATCCTCTCATATTCTTTTAAAACATTTTTAAAAAGACAAACCAACAAAACTCATATTGTTATATCTGAAAAAAAAAGTTTGTTGTAGCATGCTTAGAAAAAACTCAGACAAACAAGAAAGAAAAAATTAACTATCATTAGCCACACAGGATATGCTGTTCACACTTTGCTGTTTTGCCTTTCTGTACATTTTTATGCCTTTTTAAACAAAATATTGCATATTTAAAATATGTACTATTTTGTAATATCTTTCCCAAATTAATGATATATCCTCAAGATCTTTTCATGTTTTTAAATAGTGCTGTAGAAGTTCATTTTTAATAACAAAAATCACATTTCATTGAATAGTGTACTCTCATTCAGTAAGTCAATTCCCTATTACTGGATATTTAGGTTTTTTCCAATTTTTTTTGCTATCACAACCATGTTCTAATACAAAAAACTGTAGCTAAATATTTGAATACATCAGTGATTATTTTCCTAGGATAACTTCCAAAAAGCAGAATTACTGAGCCAAAGCATGTTTTTGTGCGTTGGGATGTACTTTCCATACTTATTTTAAAATGCAAGCATATGTATATTCCTATGTACACACACACACATATATTCATACACATGTATTCATGTATGTATGAAACAAAATGACTTCTTCCAATATATGCGTTTCTATCATATATATTTTAGCGCACACACCTATGGGACTTTATCTAAGTAGCTGAGAAGAAATTTGTTTGTCAGGGGAAGTAATGGCTACACTGAAGCCTGAGCCCGAATAACAGCTTGTGGGGAAGGGGAGGATGGTGGAAGAGGACAGCATTTTCCAGGTAGAAGGAGTAACAAGTATAAAAGTTTGGAAGTGGCAAATGTGTTGGGTTCAAGGTGCCTACAAAGAGTTGGGTGAGGCTGGAATTCAGATAGAAAGGCACAAAGGCTGGAGACCCTGCAGGGGTCTCCACCATGGAGTTTACACTTTGCAAACAGCGCAGTGGGGTCTTGGAAGATGTTATTTCAGTAGAGGAGTGGGTGGTTAGATTTCCAAAAGAAAAGATCACAATGGTTGCCAGGTAGAAACTTGATTGGTGACACAAGACTGCAGTCGTGAGAAAACTGGGGGCACTGCTGAAGTTATCCAGGTGACAGGGATATTGTGGTTGGGGTGCAGGGAGGGGCAGAGCAGGGGAACCCGGGAGCTGATTTAAGAGCCGTTAAGAAGTGGAATCAACAGAGTGTGGGGAATCTAGTCTTCTCTGCCTCAGGCTCAGTTTTTTGGGACATGGTGGTGGTGGATATCAGGCATGGGAGGACCGGTGCACCACAGAATAGAGTAGGACTCAAGAGACCGAGATGATCTGTCCACGAAAGCCACGCTCGTGGAATTTCCCACCACATCCCTCTTCCGTAGGTTCACCCCGAGAGTGAACTCCTACAGGAAATGCATCCCTCCCGTGGCCTCTTTAAACCATCTCCTTGTTTCAATTAAGAGCAACATAGGCAACAAAATCTGATGGCGGGAATCGGGGCTTTGTTGATTGCCTAACACCTTGGCAATGTTTGATGACTCGCTGCTGCTGTGTGTTGGGAATATATTTCTTTGCCCTGGAAATGATGACTTCTTAACTAGAGGTGAAAGATGAACTTGTTTGTTTTGCCTTGTTTTTCCTTGTTGGTTGGTCACTTTCACTCAATGTCATATTTTTTGGCTGAGGTGGTGCATTAAGATTTCGGATCTACTGAGGTGGTTGGGGCGGGTTTCTCAGCAGCTTCCACGGTGGCATTTAGCATTGTGAGAGGTGCTAGAAAGGGGAATGTCTTCTTCACACTTTCCACGTTCCAGGAAGGAGTTGCTGGGGAGTGAAGTGGCTTCCTTTGGCCTGCACTCCAGAGGGTACATCATCTTCCAGAGCTGGGATCACCAACTCAAATGTGGAAAGGGCCCAGGCAAGTCACCCAAGTGAACCAAGAGACCTGGAGAGGACCGTGATGGGCTGCACAGTCCTTGACTTTTCTAATAGGCACAACTGTGAGAGCATGTTGCTAGATCTCTCATTTTTTTTAGTTCATTCAAAAATACATTTTTCTAATTGGATACTTACGAAAAATACAGATAAAACATATGTGAATTATCAAGCATGCTAATAAAATGAGCACCTATAAACCCACCACTCAAATAGAATGTTACAAATACTGTCGATGTTCCCTGTGTGATGCCTCCAGTAACGCGTACCCTGCCATCTGCAGTAGCTGCTCACCCAAATTAGGGGTTTGTATTTCTCTTGCTTTTCTTTATAGTTGTACAACATGGGCTTATATCCCAGAACACTTGTTGCATATGTACAAAGAGGCAGGTACAAAAATATTCCCACTGACACTGTTTGTATTAGCCAAAAGAAAAAACTTCACTAAAGGAGAATGTAAAAATATATTGTGGTTTATTCAGGCATAAAGATGGATAAACCACAGCTGTGTGAATCATGTGGATGGATCTTAGAAAGATGTATGGTAAACAAAGCAAGTCGCAAATGTATGATATGATAGCATTTTGGTTTTTAAGAATCTCAAAGTGAGAGGAGCTTTCCTTTTTCTTAAGAAATTTGGGAAATTTGGAGTTTTTGTGATATCTCCCAATTTCTATATGTTTGAAAGTCATTTATTATATTAAAAAAATACTGTGATTGCCAAATAAAATGTGTCTTTGGATGACATCCTTCCTGTGAGCTGTTCGCTTCTGACTTCTGCTCTGGGGCCTTAGATCAACTCTTGTTTGAACACTTGTGAAGCACTTACCATGTGCCATGTGCCAGTTACCTATAGTACCTTGTTCGAGTCCCATGACCACTCAGTAAGGCAGATGCCATTATTAGTATTGGTCCCATCTTATCAGTAAGACACAAGAGAGACTAAGTGGTTTGCTCAGAGCTACTCCACCATTAAGTGGTACAGTAAAATTTGAACACAGCCAGTCAACCTCAAAATTCTTGTTTGTTGCTACTCTGCTAAACCACCCCTTCCCTCCCCTGTTATGGTTGATTTTTGGTGAAGATGCATACACGGAAAATTCATAGATTATACCATTCTGAAGGTTTCAGTTTCCCTGGAAGTAGAGCGTTGACTTAAAAAACAATCAGCTTGGATTTTTGCCTAACAGGAAATTTGCAGTTTCATCTTTCAAAGAGAAAATTCTAACTCAGTCGGCCAAGAAGCCAAGATCAAACACATCGTCATCAGCAAGAATCAACAGAAGGTTTTATGTTGCTGTACGGCGTCTCTCTTTCTGGGCTCTTGGTCAGTTTTTCACATCCTGGTGGCCCTTTACAATCAGTTGCATCAATTCTAATGAGATATAGACAGAGATATTTTTAAATGGGTTACTGTATGTGAAGTTTCTCTTTCAAGTCAGTGGGCATTGTGTTTCTAAAATAAAAATACCTTTGTTTCTTCTGGCTATAAAAGGAATACACATATACTGTAAAGTATAAGAAAGAAATTAAAAATCACCCACAAATGTCATCGCTGTTAATGTTTGGACTATGCCCTTTCAAAAGCTTTTTTTACACAGACGTGTAATATGAACAATGCAGTCACATAGAGGATAGCATAATGCAATAGAGTTTTATATTCTTTTTTTCTTGATATTTACAGTGAATATCTTTTCCTCTCCATAAATAAAGATGCACATAAAAATTTTAATGGCTATAAATAGTCCATTGTATGGCTAGAACATATTTACTTAGCCTATTTACTTAGCCCTGTTGCTGGACATGTGTTTTATTTTTGTTTTAACTTCTATCCTAAACAACACTGAGATGAACATCCTTGTATTCCTGTCTTTGCACATTTGTCTATTTATTTCCTTGGGATAGAATCCCAGAAGTGGAATTGCCATAGACTATGCCTGTTTTAAGATTTTTGCTATATATTGCCAAATCATCCTAGAAGGCGTAATTTATTGACTAGCACATAAAGGGCTTGCTTAATGGGATTTGATATTCACTAGCTTTGAAGGCGCTATCGCAGCCTGTCATGTCTGGGGCCTGGAGGTCCCCTCTGATGTAAATCAAAACATTTGAGTTAACAACATTCAGGCTTGTCAGTCACCCACAAATTATAGGAGGCCTCTTCTGTCTTTGTCAATAACAAAAAAGGGAAAAATTACCCCAAAATGGCATAAAAATTAGGAACCAGACAAGTAGTCACCAAGAAAAGACAAGTGAGACAACAGTCGAAGAATTTCAGACTCGGAGGGGAGCGCAGCAAGTGAACTTGAGTTGTTTGGGTTTATAGAGAAAGGCTCGTAGCCGCTGACTCCTGAGTGCTTGGTGACGTGGGTCAGCCACACAGAGCTAGGCACAGGTGACAAGAACTGAGAAGTGGGTAGAGAGCTAAGATGATCAGCTATGGAATAGGAAGTCATCATCTTTGACAGTGGTAAAATGGTAATTTACATAAGTCTTAAATCTTGTCCTGACATTATATAGATTTTTCTCTGGAAAAATTTCTAATTTTCAGTTTCTGCATTCTGTAGCACCACATGGGAGAATAGGTAAGAGATGTTACTCAAAACAAGCGAGAATTTTCAATGGTGAGTGTATCATCTTCATTTCTGAGAATAGTCTCAGCTGCAGAAAGGCAAATAATCCACGAGCAGAATGATTAGGAATGACAGAAAAGAAGGGAAAGGAAAGAATGAACTCAAAACCTGTGACTTTAAAACCTTTAGGAGTCTCTCAAAGAAAAGGATATAGTTATAGGTCTGATGTATGCAAGCTGGTATTTCTAGCAACTAGGGTGGGTTCCTGTTTTCTGCTACAATCGGTCTGTCCTGTGCATCTTACCACAAATTCCTCCAAAAGGAAACAAAGCATCCTTAGGAGGCTGAAGTCCAATGAATGTCAAATCCTGAACGGCATTACTTTGCGTCTCTATTTAACGTTAGAGCGAATGGCTTTTTGACACGTTTATAGCTGACGAGTTCTACAGCCAGTCATGCAGGACAATTATGTTTGAGCTAATTTGATGAATCAACTTGATGTTCTCCCATAGTCCCCATAGCCTTCAGGAGCGTATGTGCCCAATTTTCTACTGGAGGTCAAAAAGAAGCTTTGAAATTTGGCTAATCCCATCACATCCGCACTATCCGTCTGATGGAATAATCATCAGACATAAACTCTTGACTGAGGCCAAAAAATGGGAAGAACCACTTGGTAATATCATCAGGGCCACCATTCTGGCCCCCGTAAGGTCCTGAGATGGGGTTCCAGAGGCCAGCAACCGCCTTGTGAGCTCTGGAATAATTTTGCAGTGAGGGAAGCAAAGAGTTCATTCTCAAAGCATTTGGGGGTCTGACCCTGGGGAAAAATTATTTCTCATTGTTGGATTCAGTTTGATGGGGATTTGTGAGAACCGAGGAGGAGGCGTAAAGATTTCCTGAGCTGCTTTTCCCCACGTCCTGATTATCATTTTTTTCCCAACTCCCTGCTGGCCAGGAGGCCTGCGAGCGGAGTAGTTCATAGCAAGAGTGTGGGAGTAAGAATGCCTGGACATAAATCCTGCCCTTACCACGCTCTCATCGTTGTGCAACAGTGGGCCAGTCTCTTCACTTCTCTGTAACTCGCCTCGCTCTGTGAAATGCACATAATCACCGTTCCTACTCACGGGTTGTACTGGAATTAAATATAACAATCCATACCGAGGGCCGTAGACAGTGCCTGATATATGGTAAGCTTTCAGATATTAAAAACTATTGACTGTAGGCTAGTGAACTTTGGTAACTTTTCATGCCCAGAGAGTTACAGGACTTGATTAATCTGAACAAATTAAGTAAATGCTATGATTTGAATTGACAGCTGGTATTATTATTTTTTCCAAAATCATTAGCAAAAAGGTTATTGCACCATCAGATGGTAAAGCTGATGTCTACTATTGAGAATAGTCAATTTTTCACAGCTGGGAGTTACTAATTTAATATGTGGAAAGCCGAAAGCAGGTGGCTTACTGCATCATAAAGTAGGTGTGCTGGGAACTTCATTTATTCATCCCACACATGTTTATGGAGTGGCTCCTACTGCATGGGAGTGTCAATTTGTGATGTGGAAAGAGAATATTTTGGAGAAAGGCAGACATGAGCTCTCTCACTTACTACCTCTATGAGTGAGTCACGTAACTGCTCTGTGACGCAGTGTTTCCATCGTTAAATTATAATCTACTTTATAATGCTTCATGCAAGGGGCAGAGGATACAGTGCAAGCCAAGGGTCTAGCTCAGGGCCTGGCACATAGAAGGTGCTCCACAGTTACTGCTGTGATGCTAGGAGTTTCTGTAGTTTCCCTTCTCCGTTGATCAAAAGCCACTTTTTGAATAGTAAAAGGATGACTGTGGAAATCTTACAAGACTAAGATATCTGGAGACTCTTGCACAGGATATAGGCCGTATGATATCCTCAATAAGTACTTCTTGAATGAAACAATGGGTAAAATGACTAGCTTGAGCTCAGTTTATAGTAATAATACACTCTTTACTAGTAAATCAGCACATGGGAGACAGTGGGTAGAGATGGTTGAGAATGTGGACTTTGAAGTCAGACAGAACTAGGTACAAATCATGCTTGGAAACACTAGCTGGGAGCCCTTGAACAGGTTGCTTAATGTCTTTGAGGCTTGGTTTCTTCATTTGCATGTTGAGTGTAATAATAGCTATGTTAGAGGGTTGTTAGCTTATAACTGGCTAATATATATTAGCTTTTATTATAATTTTTGCAAAATAAAGCATCTGCCCCATACAGATAATGAAAATCTCACTGGGCATCTACACTGTGCCAGGCCCTGTGGATAAAGTGCGAACAAGAGAGACAAGATCCCTCCTTCATGGAGAGGACAAGCTGGTGGGCAAGATGGACAATAACCACAGACCACCATGATGATTTTAGATGGGGTAGAGTTCCTGGGATGATACAATAGAATTATGTGGTTGTGGGTGGGTGGGTTATTTTAGAGGAGATGGTCGAGAAAGTCTCCTTTGAGGAGGGGACGTGAAGGCAGAGTTTCCAGTGAGATTAGGAGCCAAGTGTGTCAAGATTTGAGAGCAGAGACATCCAGGCTGAGGGAACAGAAAGTGCAAAGGCCCTGAGGCAGAAGTGTTTGCTCCAGAGTTCTTTACACATTGTGAACAAGGAAGAGAGTGGCCCATGATGAAGTTCAAGGTACTCAGGAACCTGCTCCTGTAGGACTTTATAGGTTGGGATAAAATATTTGGGTTTTAGGTCAGGCACAGTAGTTCTCTTTTGTAATCCCAGCAGTTTGAGAGGCTGAGGTGGGAGAATGGCTTGAGGCCAGGAGTTCGGGACCAGCCTGGGCAACATAGCAAGACCCCGTCTCTACAAAAAGTAAGAAAAATTAACCGGGCATGGTGGCATGTGCCTTAGTCCCAGCTACTCAGGAGGCTGAGGCAGAGGATCACTTGAGCTCAGGAGTTTGAGGCTGCAGTGAGCTATGACAACGCTACTGCACTTCAGCCTGCACGACAGAGAAGGACCTTGTCTCAAATAAAAATTTGGAGTTTATTCTGAATGTGGTGGGAAGCCATTGGCGGGGTTTTCACAAGTGGGTGACAGTCTGATTTCCTGTTCAAGGTGGATTACTCCAGCAGCTGTGAGGATTAATGGGCGTGCAGGCAGGGTGGCAGGAAGGCGTGTTGGGAGACTCCTGTCCAGGAAGAGATGATCATCGTGGGAACAAAGAGGGTGGCCATGGTGAGGGAGACGTGAAGGACGTAGCACGTGGTTTGCAGACAGAACCACAGGACGTAGGTGGGGGTGAGACAGAGAGGAGAAGGCATCTGGCTTCTGTAAGTCCACGACTAAAAGCCTTGAGGACTCCAGTTGCGTTTCTAATTCTCTGGTTGCCTCTCCAGTCTCCGTGGTGGTTGCCGCTGGGCGCCCTCACCTCTGCAGCACTTTTCTCCTGGGTGTCAGGAACTCTGGCTCTGGCTCCTGGGAGGTATGAAATCAGCAGTGGTTCCAAGGAAAAAGGCAACCCAGCAGAGACTGCTTTCTGGAATGAGTTTTTTTTTTTTTTCAATTCAATATTTACATAGACCCTACTTAGTGTCATAAATGGTTTTAAAGAAACTCGCTATAAAAACTCAAGGGGCAATAAAATGCAAACCCATGCACATAAGATACAAGACAGGAATCAAGAAAAATAGTGGGTATTTCTTTTCGTGTATTAATTGAAATATTATTTCCCCATAGGAATATAATAGGAGGACAGGATCCCTTGATCTCTTTGTTTAACGTGTGTTTTCCGTACACATTGCTTCCTGCTGGGCATGGGGGAAGTGAGGCAGACAGTGGCCCCTGCTCTCGTGGAGTTTACAGTTTAATGGGGAAGACAGGTGTCAAAGAATCTCTGTAAAATAAAGCAGAGGCCATTGGTTTCTTAGCACAGAGTCACTATTTGTGTAGCAGCAAACTGTAGCCAACAAACATGTTAGGATCATTTTTATACCACAAAGATTTGAAGCGCACATCAAATCATTAGCATCAGAGAGGTATTCCTGAACTTAAGACTTATCCAAAAGTATATATTTATGTATATATTTATTAAAAATACTAGAGATTCAGGTACACATACACATATTATTCACTTAAACACAAAATGTGTTTATTGGTCTTTAGGAAAGACATTTCACAAATAATCCTTCAATGCCATATTACCAAGTAAAATTTTCCTCCTACTCAATTAAGAATTCCACTTCTAGACCAGAGAAAAAGGTTGAGTACTCTGTTTTGTGCAGGTCAACAAATGAAGTAAAAATTTATGATCTGTCTGCTTAATCTGACCCACAGATACCCCGGATGTCACATGAGGCTTGGCTGTTGTTTCTTCTTTACTGAAATGATTCTATTCTCTTACCCTGCTTTTTCTTTTCTCAATATAATGAACATTAATTAAGCATCTGCTTTGCACAAGACACTGTGGTCTGAATAAGCAAGTCATGTTCTGTGAATCCATCAGAGATGTTTAAAAGTCATTTTAAAATAATTTTCATTTTTCAAATTGTAAATGTAATAGGAAATTCACATTTTTAATGTAGCTTTAGTAATATGTATGTATATGGATATGTATTGTGTATATATATTTATTACACATACATATTAGACATAAATAGAGAATACACGTTTTAAAATAAGTAAAATTGTATATTATATATAATATAAATATTATATTATGTAATATGAATCTTACTAAGTATGGAATATATATTATGTAAAGTATATAATATATAATGTTATATATTTATATAAGTAATAACAATATATACTCATATGTTACATAACATTATATATTTTATTATATTATTATATCACATAAACATATATGTGTGTAGATAAACATCTTTTTAATGGATCCTATTGCTTATATTTGTTTGAATTTTGCCTTTTTACTTAAAGTTTCATGAATATCATTTTAGTCATTGAAGATCCGTTTACATTTTAATAGCTGCTGAGTATTCCACTATTTAAATTTATAGTACTATAATTTATTTAATTATAGTATTAGTATACTATAATTTTCCTAATGTTGCATCTATTTTTTTCCCCCTGATAATTTCTGTTGTGAAGAACACCCTGTTAGCTAAATAAGAATTATTTCCTCCTGATGAATTTTCAGATGCAGCCTCCTGGGTAAAGGCTTCCCTGACTGTGGCCATTGTCACTCCTGCTGGGTCACTCAGTGATGTGCTGATAAGGCCCCAGTCAATAAGAACTCAGTAAGTAGAGGCAGAAAGGGAGTCCATGTTTCCTCTCACTGAGTCAGATTCTTCTGCAGAAAAAAACATTCTTTTATAAAAAAGTGAAATCTCCAAGTCAGATTGGTGCTTTATAAGCAGAAGTCTTGGTTATTATTTCAAAATTCTCTTAGCATTTTTCCTGTGACTTAAGACTTAAAAGACATGCACCTAAGACTCCAAATAAAAATAAATTTTCTTTGAAACGAAATAGCTGTTCAATAAGAGAAATTTCTTTAGATCTTCAAATCATCCCTTAAGCAAAATATTTTCTAATGAAGTATTTTTATGTTATCATCTATTTTCTTCCAAGACCTGGGGCTACTGCTCAGACCTATTTTTAGGGATGTGTTCCTATGGGCCATAGAAGATAGAGATTTTGACCTGCTTAATGGCAGGGGTTTGCATGGCTGATTTGTCCAGTTGTGAATTCTATGAATGAAGCTTTTGGCTTAAATAAAACAAAATACCCTTCTGGCTGCTGTGCACACAAGTAGACTTGTGGGCATGCCTGGGTCCTGGGACAGTGCCCCGGGGGCTTGGGCAATCCACTGCTGACAGGACTTGCCTGTGTGCATCTGGCCCACCCTCTTTCCTCACATAACTGCATGAGACGTAGCAGGGGCCTGTGTGCAGAGCAGAATCTGTCAGGGCAGAATGCACAGCCCTGCTTGATTGGGTCTCCACACGCACCCTGCTAAGTTTCAGTTTGTCGCTGATACTCATATTCATTCTGCTGACAAGGCACATGTTCTGAGCCCAGGCAGCGTGTTTAGTGGGCCCAGGATCACGTGTGGGGTGAGGATGATAGTCCACCCTGCGCTAAAAAGGAACTGGCAAGAATTCTGAAATCGTACTTGAAACCTACTTGATCCTTAAAGTTTGTTTCCGATCATTTCCACCAATGAGCCTTTGGATTTGAGAAGCAGAAACTGAATATCCCGGCTGAGTTCTACTTTGTATCAAGTTTGGGGTTCTCTGCAGCAGAAAAGGGTGGAGTCACTGTTCATCAACTACCTACCACCTACCAAGCCCTGTGCTAGGCATCGTGGACGCCCTTTCTTGCTGCGTTCTCTTTTCACCACTGGTATGTATCATCTCCGTTTCATAAGAGTTGAAACTAGGTCTGAAAGTAATGATATGGTGGCTGCCTTTTCGTAGAAGAAAATCCCAAATCCTTGCCCCTGCTTTAGGAAAACGTGTTCTCACTTTGTCTACTTCTTCCACTCTGTCTCCTTTCCATCTCTTCCTTTCCCTAACCATACCAACTGCTTTTAGGTAGTCTAACAAACTAATCTCGTCCCTGCCCCAGGACCTTTGCACTTGCTGTTCCTGCTGTCTAGAACCCTTTTCCTTCTTCCTGGCCTACTACATGGAGGAATGTACTTTCTCACCATTTCAGTGACTTCACCTCCACCTTGTAACCTACCCCGACCACCTGATTAAAGATACTGTCTGTTCCCAGTCACCCTTCATTGCCCCAGAGAACTTTCCACATTCTGCAATTAGCCTGCTCCTCTTGTTCTTTTATTTGCCCACATGAATATTAACAACTACAGGAGGTATTCTTATCTCTCTGGATGCTGTTTTATTAACACCTGACACAGGTAAATGCTATTAATTGTGTGTTAAACAACCAAATAAATTGAACAGAAATTTACAAAGTTCCTTCCATGTGCTTGGCACTGTTCTAGGCACTGGTGATACAGCAGTGAACAAACAAATAAAAATCCCCACTCTAGGAGGGAAAGACAGATGCTGAGTGGAAGAACGAAGAGCTATGAATAGCATCTTAGGGTGTGATGCACACAGGTAGGCGGCAGTGTTGGGGTAAGATGAGCTACTCTCAGCTAAGGCCTGCTGGACAAGGTGGTGTTTCTAGAGAGACATGAATGAAGTTAAAGAGTGAGTTATATGGATGTCTGGTAGCGAGATATTCCAGGAAGAAGGAACATCAGGTGCAAGTGTCCTGGGGCAGAGGTGTATCGGTTGGTTTGGAACCTCGTGGAACCAGGCTGGCTGGTGTGGAGGGAGTGAGAGCTAAGTCAGGGGGGAGGGTCGGGGGTGGGTCTCACCAAGGCTGGTGAGCTGGGCTGAAAATTTAAGCCTTTGCTATAAATGCAATGGGAAGCCCCAGGGGGCAGGGAGCGGGGTGCGTGTGTTGAGCCAAGAGGTGACATTGATAAATGGATGAAGTTACATAACCTGAAAGCAGCTAAGCTGGGGGGAAACCGGGCTCCTGAGTCCACAGTTCGCTCCCCATGCTGTGTCTGTCCCTGGCCATGTGCTCTTCCTGGTGCATTTTTATCAACAAAGTGAGGCCCGCCCCTTTCGTTGAAGCCTGGTTGTGGCAGCTCAGCCCTGAGCTGGTGGTGGAGTTTGTTTTGTTTTTTCTAATTGTTAGGAGCGTTGGTGTTCAGCCTTGGAGCCAACGACCCCCTACCCGGGTGCCTTGGGCTGTCTTCTGGCTGATCACAGAGTAGGTCCCGGATTGCATCAGCGCAGCCTTCCTGAAGTGGCAGCATTTGCTCCCTCCCCGAGTTTGACACCCCGCAGCCTGGCACAGTGCCAGGTGTGAGTAAATTGGGCCCAGGGTTCCTGTTGTTGTTTCTATTCACACAGCAGCTGCTTTCATTACCTTGCCGTGAACTCGATCTCTCAGTGTTGTCGGTGAAGCCTCTCCTCCCAGGTGCCAAGGGGAAATGAAATAGGTTAGTCTCTGCAGTAAGTAGAGGCACCTCCCAAGTATCCACCCAGCTCGTTGTGTGTTAATTACCAGACAGCAGACGAAACCTTTTGCATATTTTATTAGTGAGAACTCTGAGTTCCAAGTGATTTGAAACTCCATTGTTTTAAATCAAGAAGATTAATTTATGGTCCATATCTCCAAAAGGCCAGGGATTTTGTGGCTTTGGCCAAGTTGGATCTAAGGACTCAAATGACTCATCAGAATTAGGTCTTATTCTTTCCATCTCTGCTTTCTTCTGGAAATCTCTATTCTCAGGATGTAGCAAGATGCCAAAATAAGATTACATCCTAATATCTCAATAACCCCAGATTTACTTTTTAGCATTTCTAGTAGACATCTCAGAATTGAGTCTCCTTGGCTCAGATCAGTTTGCATGCCCAGTCCTAAACCAATCACTTTGCCCAGGGCAATGCAGTGCCCTGATTAACCAGCTCTGGGTCACCTGTTCAGCCCTGGAGCCAGCCCAGGAGTTAGCCCATGTGACCACTCCAGGACCAATGGCATAAAGGGGGCAGTTTCTCAAGACTGGAGTCAGATTGTCAGCTGCTGGGTAGGCTGAAACAACAGATGCCAACTCACACGCATTCTCTTAGTTAATCCTTAGAGAGCCATGATTTGAATATGGATTTGTCTCTCTCCAAAATCCATGCTTAAGAGTCTTCTTTGACTTAAGAGAGGGAGAAAAGTGTTAAAAGCAGGATCAAGATGATCCTTCAAACTCCCTCCCTAAAGCAGTCCTACTGGCATGTGCTCATTCTTTATTTCAATTTCTCTGAGGTATTTTAGGTGAAGTAGGAAACCTGTTTTCCAGGTATTCTGATTATGGTGGTAAATCACTCCTAGCAAGAATGGAGAGGAAGGTTCTGAAATTACCCTGGAAGGAAATGCGCCTCTCCAACATTGCATCATGTTACCCTAGTGTAGGAAAATCCATACGCCCGCAGCATTCTCTTACATAAATATGTGGAGGCATGTTTTAAAAGCATGTATATTAATATCATCTGTGTGTACATATATAAATATAAGTATTTATCCCTCTGTTGGATTCATAAGCATAAAGTGACTCAAACATTAATTACAATGTCTTCAGTGAAGAAAAATATCTTCCTTTCTGTCGTGTCTATTCTATGATCATCAGAAGTTCATCTCTGTAGAAGTCTCTAAATCATCTGGCAGCACAATATTCTTTAATTGTTAGACTGTGTACACATTTTGGCTTTACATCTTTGAACCTCCTATTCTCTTGATTTTTGCTATTAACAATAAATAATTTCAGTTTGCTAGGCATATATATATATGCATATAATCTCAATAGATTCTGACAACAACGCTTTGAAGAAGGCACTACTATTATCGTTTTTGTTACAGATGAGGAAAGTGAGGCTTAAACAATTTGCCTAATGAAACATGCAGAACATGGGGAATGATGGAGTTGGACTCAAACTTGGGTCTCTTTTACTTGAGCGTAGAGTTTCTCAACCTCAAAACTATTGACATCCAACTATGCCATTAACTACTACACTATTGTGGAAGTTGAGAAGAAAAGAGGTAGAACTCCAAGTTTCCAAAGCTACCAAGGAGGCTGAAGCATCTGTTGGGGGTTTGGTGGAAAATTTGTAGAAATCTATCATTATTGTAGGTGCATACCTTTTAATCTAGCAATTCCACTAGAATTGCTGGCAAAAACGTGCAAGGATATAAAGACAAAATTATTCAGTGTTGTATTGTTAATAGTATGGGAGGTTGGAAATACTTAAATGCCCATCAGTAAGAAATCAGTTCAATAAATTAGAGCACATGAATCCAAGGGACTACTGTGTCACTATTTCTTTAAATGTAGGCAGAAGGTCTAAATGGAGAAACGTGGAGAGGTAAATTAGAGATATTTTAAATTTTAAAAACATTGTCCAAGAATAGCATAATTCTAATTTTAGGGGGAAAAAGTTTGCATATATGTCTGCATGGAGGTGGAATAAAGGTAAGTGTGTACGTATTTGATTATGCATAGAAAACTACTGGAAAAATATAAACTGAGCTGAGACCAGTGGTTATCTTGGGGAAGTTTTTATTCTAGGGGAGGGATATTCTATTATACTTTGTACTCTCTACTTACACTGTTCGCAAGAGGGGGTGATTTTGCCCCTCAAGGGACATTTGGCAATGTCTGGACACATTTTCAGTTATTACAACTGACGGGGTGGTGGTGCTACTGACATCTAGTAGGTAGAGATCAGCAACACTGTTAAATATCCTCGTTAGGATAGGACAGGCCTCACAACAAAGGATTCTGCCCAAAATGTCATTAGTGCCAAGACTGAGAAACTCTGCTTTTTATTCTTATTAAGTGTTTGAGTTTGTTACAATAAGCATTTGTTAATCATATACTTAAAAAAAAATCTATAAAACACGGTCTCAATTCTGGTACTTGACAAGAAACATTGTTCCTGTTGCCTTTAAAGATCAAATCACAGTCACAACTTTAACATCCATAGTTTTGCCATATGGACCTCATATACTTTTTCTTCCATTAACAGAACAATTTTTCTTTATTCCAATATAGCATTTCTATATATTTGTCTTTCAAAAGAATTTGTAGTCATCTTTAAGGTAGGCAATCTGATAATATTTGTCCCATTTCACAGATTAAAAAACTGGTACCTGGAGAAGGCTCATGGTTTACATGGCCAGTTGATGCCACCTAGAACCTTGATAAACAATTTTAATAATTTCTGGGAATCTTGAATTGCTTACCTCAAACATATGTGTTTTGTTTGAAACTGAAAGGAAAAGCACTGAATTCTTTAGTAGGGATAAGAAGCAGGTTTTCTAAATAATCTTTCATTCTCTAGGACAGAATATGTACCCCATCGTTTTTTCCTCCAAACAGAAATGCTTTCTTCTCACAGGACATTAACATTTAATTTGGAGATACAGCTTGAGTACCCCTTATCTGAAATGCTTGGGACGAGAAATATTTTGGATTTCGGATTTTCTTGGATTTTGGAATATTTGCAGAGAGCATCCCTTATCCGAAAATCTGAAATTCGAAATGCTTCAGCGTGCGTTTCCTTTGAGCATCATGTCGGCGCTCAGAAAGTTTTGGGTTTCGGAGCATTTCAGATTTCAGATTTTTAGATTAGAGATGCTTAACCCGTGATACCTCTCTTCCGTCATTTTCTGCTTGGTAGCATAGCCGTGATGTGTTGTTTTTTTCATATCAAAATTCTGAGTGCAAAGAAGATACTGACAGTGGCTGGGGAGTGAGCCTTGGGTGAGGTTTCTGGCGAGAATGGGTTTGCTGTAAAATCTTCCTCGGTCCGCGTGACACTAGTAGCCTTAACTTAGGAAGACCCTAGCTATGGCCACCGGCCGTCAGTGGCACCAGGACAGAGGGAGGACCAAGGACCAAGCCCTGCGGTTGCCTGTCATGAGCACCCCCTTCCCCAACTCCAAAGTGTAAGATTCAGGGTTCTTGGAGCCCCCCGACAACCTATGACCCCAACTTTTAAGGATACAGACTGGGCTCCTTGTGTGTTTTGTTTGGCTTACTTTATTTTTAAAGAGTTAATTCTTGTATTTGTTAAGATGGGGTAGGTTACACTGCGGTAAAGAACAATCCCCAAATCTCAGTAACTTAAAGGAACAAAGTATTATTTCCCACACACACTAGTGCCTGTTGTGGGTCACCTGGGGGCTCTGCTCCCTCCTCAGTCTGGGACTCAAGCTGGCTAGGGCAGCCACTGTCTGGAACGAGCATGGCCTGTCCCTGTGACAGAGGGACAGAGAGCACAGCAAATCTTCCTAACTCTCACAGTGACACCCACCTCTCCCGGTCACCTTTCTCGTGGCCTCACCTGACTTCCAGAGGGGTGGTGGCATGCCACACAGCAGACATCCCCTAGAATCCCAAAGGATAAGGGACCCTGGGGTTTGTGAATGGTTCTAATGGTTTCCACAGTCACCAGCAGTAGGTGTGAAAATCAAGTACACATCTGAATTCCCAGATCCTTTTGAGAAATTGCAGGCTCTTGTAACACATCAGAGCTGCCGCATTGGATGGCAATAGTTGCAAGGGAGCACTTATTAAGAGCTACTTCATTTAGACGGTACATGTGCTTCCCAGGTCACAGGCCCTACTGAGTCTGTTTCAGTCACCTAAGGAGCCAGGTGGGTCCCTATAGAAATTTGGATTGGTGACTCTGGAACTAAGTCCGGGCCAGTGGTAACAATTCAGCCACAGAGTCAGATAACCTGGCTTCGAATCTGGGAGCAACCCCTTCATGGCTGAGTGATTTGACTCGCTGTGCTTCGGTTGCTGTACCTATAAATGGGAGTAAGAGTGGTAACCTCAGAGGACAGTGATGAGAAGTAAGTGAGAAAACCCAGGTAAAGTACTCAATGTAGTGGGATGGTTCCCACCTGGGATCATTCATCAATAGATATGCACAGTTGGCTCACATCAGTGTCCTCTGGTTGGGTTCAAGGCCAGAGCTTGCACTTAAGGCCATTCCCATGCCTGTCATGGAGACGACACAACTACTATATCATCATCATCTTTCCAAAGTGCAACTCTGCCTCCACCTTTTACTTACACGAAAAATGGGGTCACATGTGAATGCAGTTGGCGAATGAATAGCGACCAGCTCCCCTCCTTTCTCTGTATCTGTTTCCTGTCTTATAAATCAAAAGGGTCGGACCAGAAGCTTTCTGAGGTCCCTTCTAATTCTGACATTCTGTGATTCCAAGACCCAAGGAGGGCCCCCAGATTCCTTCTGGAGCTTTCAAAGCATTCCTGATGTATGCTTTAGCGTGGGTCTGGAGAGTGTATCTGTCAAGGGGCTGCAGGCGGGGGGAGACACGAAGCCAAGCTATGAGGCAAGCATGGGAACGGCCTTAACTGCAAGTTCTGGCCTTGAACCCATCCAGGGGACACTGATGTGAGCCAACTGTGCATATCTGTTGAGGAACCATTCCAGGAAATGATGTTCTAGAGCCCTCTGCAGCCTTGTGACCTCCACCACCAACTTTGGCCACCACCTAAACTGGTGTTATTTTTCATGGCACTTCGTGGCCAGCAAAAGGACCCCTAGCTCATGCCGAATGCCAGAGCTTTTGTTGTTCTGCAGGCTGCCTTGCCTTGAGCAATGCGGTGTGATGACAGAGATATTATCACCCTGAGCTAAGATATTCATCAATAACTAGACAGTGAAAACAGTTACCAGAAGTTTGTGCAGTGAATGCAGAAGATGCAAACTCTGTTAATTACCCAGGAAATCCTCTTTGTGAATTCATTTAGATTTCTGCAAATGAGTCAGTATTTGATTTAAGAAAAAAAAAAACAACAAAAACCTGTGAGCTCAGCCCAAGCAGCATGTACTGCCTAGGAGTTTGGGTTCTGGAATCAGACAGCCTTGGCCACTAACAGCCCCATGACCTTAAATAAGTTCTGTGTCCTCTCAAAACTTCCGTTCCCGCGTCTACAAAGCGAAGGTAGTAATACTGACCTGTGGTGCTGGGAAGGTTGACTTATAAAACATAGTCTGAATTCTTCACAAAGGGACTGGCACGCAAGCCCTCAATACATGTCAAGAACAGGGTAGATCCATTGTGGTTTTCCCGTAAGTCATCTCTGAATCACTCTAAGGAGAGGGCATAGTCTCAAGGCTATGCATGTTTGAATGCAGGTGCTGGAAAGAAACAGGGGCATATCAAGAGACATGTGGGCTATGGGGGATGTGATAAGAGAGTGTCCTTATAATAAAATGTCCTTTATATTAAAATTATTATCAGCTTCAACATCAAAATAGGTTCCATGAATTGAGTGCATACTGTGGGCTAGATATACTGTTAGGTGCTAAACAGGTATGGATTTTCTCTGGCCTTGAAAACAGTCCTACAAGGTAGACATTGTCATCACCTTTAATGGGCAGCGTGAATGGGGACCAGAGGGGAGAGGGCGTGGGGCCCACTTACGGGGTTCGGGAGTGGCTGAGTGCTGATCCCATGCTCCTTGTCTTACTCTCTGCCTGAGCACAGCTGACGCTGACCCCAAGCCCCAGGTTAGAGGAGGCCAACGATAGCCCAGGACCCCAACATCCTGATTTTTGGCCCTTCCCATTGTTCTTTGATCTTTGTTTCCATAAGTTACAAATTCCTCCACCTACTTATATTTTTAAAAGAAGAGGAAGACAAAGATGAAATAATGACTTCTTAGCCTGAACTGCTTTTCTTCAAAATCACAAATAATTGTTTTCCTGCTCTGTCTGGGAAGGCACTCCCCTCTCATCCTTTGCCCGGGCCTTGGCAGTCTACTTTCTATTGCCCCTGCTTGTCTTTCCTCAGCACAACGTTCCATGTAATCCATCACCAGAGCCATTATCCTGCCCCCGATCAAGGGGGGAACGGAAAGGCTCCCCCCCTTCCACAGCTCCCCCCAGCTCTTTGATTTGCCAGGCGTGGGCAGGAGGGAAGTTTCCGGCGGATGACCTCAGCCCCTCGCTGCAGACAGCCCACCAGCACCTAATCATCATCCGTCTGCGAAGTGAAAACCCACGTCAGGCTCTTTGTAAACAGTCATCAAACGGCTTCTAGTTCATTTATTGCAGAAAAGCATTTCTTGAGTCCCCTTTTGTATGGTCCTTGAAGAGTGGGGGGTTCCAATAGCTGCTGGCTACGCACCTCCAACCACCTGCTGGGCTTGCAAGTGTTCAGGTGCAGTGTGCCCTGCATCACAAGATGGTTCAAATAAAAACAAACCACGCTTTTTAAATATTTTTTTTATCAAAATAAAGTAGGTCAGAGATTTACCCAGCTGGCCAGTAAACTAGGGCAGAGTTTTTCTCATTCCCTGTACTGTTGATGTTTGAGGCTAGATCATTCTGTGTTGTAGGGGTTTCCTGTGCATTGTAGGATGTTTATCAGCATCCCTGGCCTCTACTCACCAGATGCCAGTAGCACCCACCACACACATCAAGCTGTGTCAAGCAAAATGTCTCCAGACCTTGCCACATGTCCCCCGGGGGCAGAGCAACTCCAGGTGGAGAACCGCTGCTCTAAGTTAATGGTGCAGGTTTATGGAGTGGTTAGGACCCTGGGCACTGCTCAGCCTATCGGAGGGCATTTTCTGGCCCTTCTCTGTGACCTGGAAGTGACATCTCCTCTCTGAGACTCAGTCTTCATGTCTGTAAAATGGACAGGATAACTGGATCTATTTCATGGGGTTATTGGCAGTATTCATTGACAGTGTTTGTAAAAATGCCTGGACCGGCTCCAGGCCCCCTGTCAGTGGAAGGGAAAGCTGGCTTTGATGGACATTGGCTATCAGCGCCGAGCAAACGAAGCAGCTGTGAGGACGGGCGAGGTCTGGGCCCCGCTTCCTTCTCCAGCCTCCTTTGTCATTGTGCCCTGACTCGTATTTTGTGCTCGGGCAATGTCAGATTCTTTCCAGCTCCCCTCATGCAACATTCTATGTTCAGGCCCCCATACTCTTACTCAGGCTGCTCCTCCAATTCTGATTGCCACCCCCCAACTTCCTCTTCATGGTTAACACCTACTCACCCTAAAACTCAGCCGAGAGGTCGCCTCCTCTAGGAAGCCATTCACGATTGCTTCTTTCCTTTCCCCAAGCTGATGCACGTCCCATCCTCAGTGACCTGGGAAGTCCTACTTTACCTATAATTGCACTTTTCAATTATTTTAAATGCTTTGCTGTCTTCACCATTAGGTAGTGGCCTCCATAAAGGCACAGCTGGTGTCATATGCATCTTTGACTACTTGGGGCTCAACTTGAGGCTGTCCTTTGAAACTGCTAACACACCTCTCAAAATAGAAGAAGGAGAGAAGGAGAGACCGAGGGAGGGAGGGCAGAAGAAATGATTGAGTGAAACACACAGCACAGTGCTCTACAAATAAAAAAAAAAGAAGGATTTGGATCAGTAGTAGCTACTTTTAAAAAAACGGTATATTTAGTTGTTCTTACTGCAGTCACTCGTTTCCTCCTACTATTACTAACCAATGGGCAGGCCCAAGTCTGCAAAAAAAGGTACCTTTCTTTCCCAAGGATAGGCTCGGTGTCTTACTTCACACATAAAGCATCTGATGCATTAGCAAAGAGTTATGACTAATAATTTGCCCCAGTTTTCCAAGTTTTCTCTTGATTGTGTTCATTCACTCAGCTATTTCTCAGCCCCTGACTCGGAGGTGAACCAGACAAGGTCTTCCCCTCATGGAGCTGAGAATCTAATCGGGGAGACATAAACAGGTAACTGTAATGTCAGCAGAGGCATGTAATAGTAAGACAGATATAAAGCAAGGGGTGGAGAGGGTTGGCTGAGTTGGTTGCTATTTAAAAGGGGTTGTCAAAGAAGGATCTTTGATAAAGCAACGGAAAAGAGAGTTGAGGGAAGTAAGTGTTAAGATCAAAGGATCTTTATAGGTGATCCATCCACATCCCTTTAAATGATAGTTCTTCGTGTGCTGCGTGAGAGCCTCAGAGTATTTGCAGAAGAGTTAACTATTTGGGATGTTGGTGGAAGTCACCTGAAAATAAAACAAAGCCTGTTGACTCTGGGAAAATAGATAAACAGTATTTACTGCAGGACTCTTCAGAGCTTTTAATAGATCAGTACACATTGTGAATCTCCAAGTAGGAACTAGAGAATTTAGTATTTCCCTAATAGAATCCTTTATTCGAGAGGCATATTGTAGTACTTGTATTCAGAGGAATGTGTTTTGGTAAAAACCACTTTGGGCTGGGTACTAAATTTAAAGAAATATTCTTACCATATTACTATGTCTCAAAAAAAAAAAATCCAGGTGTTTCTAGTGGATTTGCATTGGAGTGTGAGTATTCAGGGTCTTTTACTGTAGAGAAGTAAAGAAAATATCAAGTTGCCAAGTAGTTTTATTTATTTATTCCACATTATTTCTCAGACATATTGGGTTGTTTCACTTACTTGGATATTAGTAGGCCTTGCCACCTGGCAAAATATTGGGATACAAGAAGCTGCTAATTACTGAACCCAATTTCACTTTCACCATTGGTGTTGACAGTGTTCAAGGTTTGGTAATGGGAGGTGTAGCCCAAAGAGGATCTAAAAATCATTTCAAATCATTTGAAAAAGAGCCACAGAAGTGGAGAATATCAAGAACATGGGCTCGGACTACACAAGGCTAGACTCGCACATAAGCCTTGCCAAGTTCTCACCCGGTCTCAGTTTATGGTGCTTCTGAAATGGAGTTCTGCTGATATGACAGATTTTTGTTTCTGTCCAAAGAAAGGTGTGAAAACATCGAAGGGCCCTTTACAAGAGAAAGAAACAATTGTAGATGGATGTGAAAACTGAGGCTGCTGTTGCTGCACGTAGATAATATGCCCATTACCTTCGTATTTAAGATTTTTAATCTTAGTAAAATACACACGACATATAATGTACCATCTTAGATGTTTTACGTGTACAGGTTACAAGTGTTGTGTATATTCACATTGTTGTACAATCTCCAGAACTTTTTCATCCTGCAAAACTGACACTCTGTAAGCATTAATGACAACTCCCCATCATCCCCCACCTCCCAGTTCCTGGCAACCACCCTTCTACTTTCTGTCTCTAAGAACTTGACTATTCCAGGTACCTCATATAAGTAGAATCCTGCAGTGTTTGTGCCTGGCTTATTTCACTTAGCATAATGTCCTCAGGGTTCATCTATGTTGTAGCATGCATCAGAATTTTCTTCCTTTTTAAGGCTGAATGTTATTCCTTTGTATGCGTTTACTACATTTTCTTTATGCATTCACCTGTTAACGGACATGTGGGTTGCTTCCATCTCTTGGCTATTGTGAATAATGCTGCCACAAATACAGTGTACAAATAGTATATATGGGTGTACAAGTATTTCTTCGAGACCCTTCTTTCTATTCTTTTGGATTTATACCTAGAAGTGGCATCATGCCCATTGTATTTCTTAAAACAGCTCTATTGAGATATAATTCACATACCCTAAAATTCACCTTTTAAAGCATAACATTCTATGATGTTTAGAATGTTCACAGAATTGTGCAACCATCACCAATCTAATTTTAAGATATTTTCATCACCCCAGAAAGACACCCTTTAGTAGTAATGCCCCATTACTCCCTCCTACCCAGCCCTAGGCAGCCACTAGTATACCTGCTGTCTCTATAGATGTGTTTATTGGATTTCATATAAATGGAATCCTACAATATGTTGTCTTTTGTGTCTGGCTTCTTTCACTTAGCATAATGTTTTCAAGGTCCATCCGTGTCATAGCATGCACCAGAGCTTCATTCCTTTTTAGTGTCGAATAATATTCCAAGGTATGGATGTGCCACGTTTTGTTTATCCATTCATTTGTCCCTTAGCGATGGACATTTGAGTTGTTTCCACTATATGCATTACTTTTATTTCTTGCCTAGGACTCTGCACATCTCTGGCCTCAGAGCATTCTGAATGTCACTTTTCTCTACCAAATATGCCCAGGTTTCAGGGACAAGCAAGATTCTGTGCGAAAATATAGCCCAAAGAACTGGTCTAGGTAGTAGACTCAGATTCATTCCCCTTCAATCTTATTCACCCAAAATTTTTAAAAAAAGGAAAAAAAAGAGAACTGCTTCCACTCAGCTTAAAAGCTATATATGTATGTGTATGTGCGTGCATATATATGTATTTTTTTCTCCTCTATTTCTAATGGAATAGACTTGTGCTCTTTAGGGAAATCAATAAAAGGGGTAACAACCGATTATACTATGAGAAAGGAAATTTTAAAAGACTCTTTGGAAATAGCGCATACATAAAACATTTTTGAACTATCTGCAAATGCAGAAATTATGCCTCAATGCAAGGATCCATGCCAAAGTAAAAGTCTGCTCAGGCTTTTATGAATTTGAGTGTTAGTGGCAAGTTGCTCACCCAGCATCTGTGAAAGCCACTGCATTTGTCTTGTGTTGTCCAGTGCCATGTGAGGACAGGGCTACTCTTGTCTAATGAATGACCGCACCCTAAGTGAACTCAGAGTGTTTTATGCATCACAGTTCTTGGCCGCATGTCCAACAGCATTTTGATTTTATTGAATGCCAGGTTAAAAGATCCTTAGGGGTTTGGACAACACATGTCCTTGCTGTGGGCATTGAAGGGAGATCGAAGTCAGATCTGGAATGAACCGAAGGAAGACTCCCCAGGAGGTGGGTTGCACAAAAGCTCTGGCATGTGGGCAATTATCTCATGATTTGAGCAACCTGACAAACTTCTCCCTTCTCACTCACATTTCACATACACACAGCCACGGTCCAACTCTGTTACAAAGAAAGTGGAGAAACTTGTCATTTGTTTGATCATCAGCGTGGTGTAAGAATTTGCCTGTCACTTGTTTAGGATAATGGCTGAATTTTTCAGTTTTCAATTGATGCTTGGCAGCTCCAATGTGTTAGATTGCTCTCAAACAACTGGAAGAAATCCACACATCCTCTCCATTGTCAAGCTCATTTAGCAGATTATTCTAAGACTAAAGTAAGGCAAGATAGCTTGTGCTATGAATCCTTTAAGAAAATATTGCACGGTGTGAACAAAAGCAAATCCACAGAACTTTAAAATGTCACAGCCAAATGAGGACTTAGAAATTCTTCAGTTGGAGTATTTGAAAACTCATGTGCCCGCAGAATCCAGGCAGGTAGCAAGCGAAGACCACGAGAGGTGGATTGGGCCTTTGCTGCAAGGCCTTACATAGGAGGGGTTCCAGGAGTGGTTTACTGGAGTGTATGTTTTCATGAAATTTGCAAAAGTAATATATTTCACTTTAATTTGTTAATAGAACTGTCACTTCCCTGTCTGACATTATCCCTTTTTCAGACTTTCCCTTATGTTAGGGAGTTAGATGGCATTGGAGGCACCCCAGGAATTTTGTATTCATGGGACACAGGCATTTTTAATTTATAATTTCTCCTGCAGTGGTGGAGATGCTACGGCTAGGTTCTATTCATAATTTTGTTTTATTTTTCTTAAAGAAAGGCCTTTCCCAGGTTTTAAAAACTTCACGATTCACAAAACCAGCAGATCAGACAGGCACTGATAGCAAAGTGGAATGTTCATACCCAGCTGCGGGAGGCAGTTTGATTTAGTTCCTGAGGTTTATCGTCAGGTAGGAATCGAAGGGCCCCGTGTGGCCAGTTCTCTCAAGGGAAGGCAGAAATCTGGATTTTTATGCCGGATCTTCTGATCTCAAAATGTTGATCACTAACCAAACAAAACTTACCCGAAGCCGGATTTGATCTGTGGGCGTCAGTTTGTGTCCTCCAGCTAAATTCACCCCTGCTATTGATGTTGAAAAAGAATAAACGAACGGATCTAAAAATAATGAACCCTCTATCCACACTATTGTCTTCGAAAGGTTTTATATTGAAAACATCAACCTAGTTTGTTCTTAAAATAATCATTCAGTATGTATTTCTTGAGTGTTAAGTGTGCATTCTAAGTACATTTGAGTTTCCCCCAAGTTCAGCTCGTGATTTACTGTGTCCAGAGTAGTCCATGTCCAGTTTCAGAGTTAGGAGACGGGGCCCGATGTGAAATTACATCTCACTGTGCCAGGACTCTGAAGACAATTCACTGAAATTTGCAATAATTCAGACAAAGTTCCAGATCTTTATTAAAGGAAAAGCTTCAGAAAGTGGTGTGGGGTTTTATATTTATGGACATGCTCTTGTAATCCTGGTGTTAATTATAATTCTTTTGCATGAACTTTGAGTGATTCACTGTACTTGGAAGGAATGAAACCATCCCTTTTTTTACCCTTCCTCACCTTGGAATGGTTTGTGTCCATTTTCTCCACTGCCTCAAACATTTTCTCAGTTAATATTTGCATCGCTGGACCCTTCTTATCATAGAAGTCCCAACCGATGTGTTAACCTCTTTAGAAAATCTTTCTGGAACATCTTAGCTAAATTAACCAACTCTCAGCTGTCTATCCCAGAGTTGGTAAATGACAGCCCGTGGTCCAAATCCAGCCTGCTGCCTGGTTTTGTAAATAAAGTTTTATTGGCACTCAGCCACATTCCTTTGCTTACATATTGCCTATGGTGGCTTTTGTGCTACCACAGGAGAGTTGAGTAGTTGCAGCAGAGACAGTGTGGCCTGCGAATCCCAAACTATTTACTACCTGGCCCTTTATAGAAAATGTTTGCCAATTTGAGGCTTTCTCATTGTCCTGTTTTATTTGCTTCACAGTAATGATTATTATCCGAAGTGACTTTTTTTGTTTGTTTGCATGTTTGTTTCTAACTTCTACCATTAGAATATAAGCTCCTCAAGGGTCATTTTCCCTGTACCTAGAATATAGTAAGCACACAACATATTTTGGTTGAGTGAACTTAATAAATTCCATGCTTTAGTCTTTTTATTAAAGTAGAGAGGGCTCCTGGGCTTTTATGTAAGGGGGGTACTGAAGCTGCTATTGCTTTGCAGTACAACAGGGAATACTGTGCAATTTTTTTGTTTTTGGTTGTACAAACTAGACCAACTAAATACACTGAGACAGATGAGGCCTGAGCACTGGACCCTTGAACTTGATGAGAAAAAGCCCAGAAGTGAAGCCAGTGAAAGTCATCATGGTATGGTGATGGTGTGTGTCATTTCATCCAAGACCAGTGTCATTAACAAGGGCTAACTCTTATTTGTCAAGTAAAGAAAGGCTACTGGTTCAGCTGACTTCTAAGTTACCAAACATTTTAGTTTATTTCTGTCTAACCAAAATGAATGAGTTTTTTTTCTAAACTCTTAACGCACATAAGAAAAGATTTCTTTGTTTTTCTCTGCTTAATTGCATCATCTTGTCCCATGCCTACTACCTAAACCCCACCGTTGACTACCATCCCATATCCTTGTCACCTGGTGCATTTTTACCTGCTGGAAATAAATGCCGTTTCTCTCTCGCGCATGTGCCTGAACTCCTGTGTGACTTATAATCTCTAGCATGTGATTCAGAACCTTAGGATTTGTTGAGTGGCTTCTTGTCTATTAGTATTTTTTGTCCTGCTCCTGCTATCTTGTAAGTGGGCACCATTTTGTACCTATCTTTATATTTTCCTCTTTTACCCACTTTGTGTTTGAACTATTAAGTAAATTATCATGAGTACTGGGTCCCTGGCACTGAGCTGGGAGTTATGCCAGACACTGGTAAGACCATGAACGTTTCCCAAGAGCCCTAGAACAGTCCTTTGGTAGGCCCCGTACCATATAGAAATAAGCCTGTTAAAATGCACCTACTAGCCATGTTAAGTATTTCATTACTTTTAACAAATTATAATAAATCATTTGCTTTCGAAATCATTATTGATTAAAAGTAAGTTTTATTTTTCTGCGTCTCAACCAATGCATGTTTGGTCAGGTCTCCAAGGATTTGAAGTCTCTTGAATTTTTTAAGGCCCTTGCGAAGCTGATATGCCTTATGCACAATGCCCCAAATTCCTAATTATAAAAACAGCTCAGGGATCCTGGCAAACACAATGATGAATACAATAGGCACGGTTCTTGTCCTCCGGGAGCCCAGAATCCACTGAGTGTGAGATGCAAGTAAGCAGGTAGTTACAGAAAAATGTGCGAAGGTCTATTATGGAGGAAGGACAGGAGCTAAACAAGACTTGCAGTCGGGGAAGGGCATCGGGGAAGACCTCCCTGGAGGATGTAATGTCTTAGATGAGCCCCGAAGGATAAGTGAAAGGGTCTGACTATAACCCTGCCCATCTAAACGCAGCCAGCTTTACCCCAGTTAGCCTTGATAAATCTGTCTAGCCCACAAACTAACTCACCCGAAGCCATCATGACAGGGTACATAGTTTGTGGGGCCCAGTGCAAAATGAAAAAGCAGGATCCCTTCCAGAATTTCAAGATGGCAATAGCAGGGCATTAAACCGAGCGTGGGTCCTTCTGAGCAGGGGACCCTGTCTGACAGCATGAGTCACACACCCATGAAGCTGGCTCTGACAATTGTCCTAAAAATGGACAGTGTCACTCAAAAGGTAGTAGGAGAAAAAAGCAGTGTCTACTATGGCACCAAGTACACAGGTGCTCAACAAAGGTTTGGTGAACGAAGCTGGATTTCTTCAGTTTTTCTTTTCTTGAAGATAGACCTGACCAGGTGGCAAATGTCGGTAATAAAGCAATGACTTTGGCATTTTCTCTTCCTAGGTGCTCGGCACAGATGCAAAGATCCAGACCTAGCCTAGGGAAACATGATCAGTAGGGCTGCCTTTTGTCTTGGAGATGACTTGGGTGTTAATCCATTGAATCAGTTTGTTTGAAATATATATATATTTATATTTTATATATACATACAAAATATATATTTCAAACAAACTGATTAAATGTATTTTTATATACATAAATAAAGATATAAAACCTTTTGGTAGAGATCTTTCTCCACATCGTATCCTGACAGTAGATGATGATAAACGAACACTAGTGATTTTTATTAAGGCTCATTGAGTGTATTTTCAGAAGCTGCCACACAATGAAATGTATTATACATTTTTTCCCTGTCTGTAAATGTGAGTAGTCTTGAATTGCCAACCCAGGTAAAGTGAGTCCACGGATAACTCTTAAATGCATTAAATCCCTGGAAATATGAGATCCTTCTGCAACAGATGAGGTTTGGTGCTGCAGCTCATTAGCATTTGAACAAATTTGTGAGACTTTTAAGGCATGTTGTTGGATTGAGCTAAGTAGACTAACACACTGAATTCCAGACTCTAATGGCTCCATTTATCAAGGGAGTAGGTTTTAACATAATGCATAAACCTTTCTCACATGGCCATTTTACTATGCATTTAATTCTATTGCAACATGGTGCTTCGGGCAGAGGAAATGAAGAACTTAAACAAGGTTAACATTCCGAGAAAAGACTAGGAAAAAAATCAATACCCCTCTCCTTCCCCAAATGAAAGATGATTTACAAAAATGGAAATCTATATTGATGACAGAGCCTTACAGATGACAAAATGTACCAACGCTGTTTTGTGGCTAGGACATGAGCTGTCATTTTTACTGAATTCATATCCAGTTTCAGGGATAATGTTATAAAAATGTTTTAGTGGGATTAATTAAAGGTTATTAATTGGTTAACGGGCCTTGTGTAGCTTTGAGATACAGCCCTTTGAGACAGGGAAGACTTCTGTAGCTTGTCTTTATTTCTAGTCTCTCGTTCTCAGTGACTTCAAAGTGTCTTTCTTCCTGTTTACGTATGCTTAAGAAGAAGAGCTAAAGTATCTTTCCTCCCACTCAGGATGATTTGCCAGAATTTAACACTGAAACTTCATCCCTTTGGAACACCCAGTCGTTGGAGATTTTTGTTTTGTCTGTTAGCAATTTAAAAATACCCTAACTTCATGACATTTGCAGATGCAGCATTATGGTTTTGTCTGTCAAGGAGGTAACTAAAGGCACATGACATGAAGCATTTGGCCATTTGCTGAGGAGGGGTTTGTACTTTGCAGGGTGACACTTGTATGTAAGAGTGTGTAATTTTACTAGTGAGCGGCCCAGAGCTATATGGCAACGTAGACTTGTGGTTTCTCCATTGAACTAGATCCTCTCTGCCTGCCAGTGTAGTTGTAAAGCAATGCACATGAAACAGGTGACTCTTTATAAATGATTTTCAGTTCCATATTTATACAGCTATTGAGAACTTAAAGAAGTAAAATTTTTTCAGTTATACCTCTCTGTGTTTTATGAGGGAAAATACATGCTTTGGTGGATTCATAACTTTAGGAGATTTTGAAGACTGTAGCATATATCTCACACAAATGTCAAGGGTCTATGGTATATAACTTTTATATTGCAGGAGATGTTACCCTGCTACTTAGATTGTAAATTTGTAGCTATTAATGCCTAAAACAACACCATAGTTGCTTACTCTATCCAAACTATTGTCCAAGGTTATTTCTTTAAAAAGTCGAATCTTCCCAATTTCCCTGTTTCCCTAATGAAAGTGGTTTTGGTTTTCTATGTGGTACTTGGCAGGACATGAGTATTAGCAGCAAGAGTTATGCTAAGTTACACAGCTGAAACTAGACTAAATTTCCATCACTCAAAAAAATGTAAAGTTGGAGCTTAAGCCAGGAGCTTAGCAATTAGTCTTCCACTTTGGAAAACTCAAAATTATACTTTATGTAGTAAAAATGAGTTAGCTAAATAATATTCTGAATAGAAGGAAGAAAGGGTTTAAAGGTGGCTTTTCATAAAATTGAGTAAAAATATGAAAATATCCTTCAGATACAAAAAAGTATCCTTTAAAATAATAAAACCCATCAAAACCATGGAAATCACTAGCCTGACTTTTCACCATATCCAGGCAACATGCAAGACTCAGGGTAGGTGTCTCCTCCTCTCTGAAGCCTTTTCCTGGTCTTCCCAGTCTAGGTTGGGTGGTGGTCTTTCACCTCCTTTAGTCATCGTATATTTCCATCCGTTGCCATACTAATGACTACATGTTGGTTCCTTGTTTTCTTCTCTGTTTCTCAACTCAACTGTATGCACCTTACTGGTGGGTAAAAGATCTTACTAAAGGTTCCTTTCTTAGTGCTAAGTACAAATCGACACTGTAGAACCTCAAAGAACATTTGTGCATGAATTAAGCAATGAATGACTGAATGCAACCGTGAAGCTTTTCCAGAGCTTCAGACCTTTTGATGAAAGCCAGAAATGACAAGAAATAGTGATAAGGTTGGAGACTTTCAATCTTTACTCCTTTTTCAAGCACACAGGGGAATCTTACCTCCCCTTTCAATAAGGATCAGCAATGCACAAATCACCAGCACGTGCATTGGAGAGAGGGAGCCCATTGTAGGGGTTCAACATATATTCACTGAACTGAACCCAAATGCATTTGAACTCCTGCCTGGTGACTTGTCAAAAGACACACCGAGTCACTGTAGCAGAGGAGCCTAAGAGATGTGAGGAAAAAGATACAGGATTATGAATACAACATTGCACATCTAGTCTGGACTTCTCTAATCTACCAAATGGTGAATCCAGGCAGCAGGTCATGGGGGTACTTGCGAGATTTCTTTTGCAGAGTAGTTGAACAGGATTAGCTTTCTTGACTGTTTTTGTTAATGTGTCACCAATCTTGGACCTTTCTTCTACTAACAGGTTGTATTTATTTTGCTCTTTTTTGTGGATTCAACTTAAAAAATCATTCATGAAGATTCCAGAAAGACTTCAGGCTTCTCAGTGAGACGCTATCCAAATGCTTTGATTCTTGGGATTTGGCAATAGAAAGAGCCACCTTTTTTTTGTATGAGTTGAGCTCAAATTCCATTTTGAAATCAACAAACATGCTGCACCCAGCCACCTCAAATCTCGGAGAGATGGTCCACTTGAAATAAAGGTTAACCATCTTCAAAATCAATTCCCAAGTCTTTCTGAGATTATTTACCCAATTATAGGTCACATCATTTTTTTTTCACCCTATGTAAATAAATTAGTTTGGGCTGAAGTTAAAAATACATAAGCAAGAATTAGCAAAGCCTTTAAAAAAAAAATGTAGGCCATATATCTTCCAAGAAATCTCTGTGGAGAGGTGTGTTTTAAACTGTACCAGGAAGCAGCTGTATAGTTTTTAAACTGTACCTGGTACAAGGGAAAGAGTGGGAACTTGAACTCTTAAAAGCTGGGTTTTTTTGTTTGTTTGTTTGGAGACAAGGTCTTGCTTTCTTGCTTTGATGCCCAGGATAGAGTGCAGTGGCATCATCATAGCTCACTGCACCTCACACTCCTGGGCTCCAGCAATCCTCCTGCCTCCAGCCTCCCAAGTAGCTGGGACTACAGGTGAATGCCACCACACCCAGCTCATTTTTCTTTTTTTGTAGAGACAGGGACTTGCTCTTGCTTAGGCTGCTCTCGAACTCCTGACCTCAAGCAATCCTCCTGCCTCAGCCTCCCAGAGTGCTAGGATTATAGGCATGAGCCACCGCACCCAGCCCAAAAGCTGTTTTTAATTCTCAACTAAGCCACATCATCAGTTAACCTCTCTGATTTTGTCAGCTCATCTGTAAAATGGAAACTAATAGTGTCTTCCCCACAGCGCTATTATGAGGATAAAATAAGATAATATCCAGGGAACTGCTTGACAAATTATAAAGTGCCATATAAATTTAAGAGATATCCACCAAAAATGGTTTGTAAGGTTCTTGAGCACAAAACAGCAAGCTAGAAAAAATTCTGGGATAATACAAATTCAGAAAAGAAATAACAAAAGTAGATACAACCATCCTTATAATTATTTTACAACAATGGTATTTGAGAATATTGGCTAGTTACAGCATGCACAACATTTAAGTGTTTACAACTATAGTCATACCTTGGAGTTATTGCAAGTTTGGTTTCAGACCACTGCAATAAAGCAAATATCACAATAAAGTGAGTCACACCAATTTTTTTGTTTTCTTAGTGCATATAAAAGTTATGTTTATATTATACTATACTCTATTAAGTATGCAATAGCATTATGCCTTAAAAAGTGCATACCATAATTTTCAAATATATTATTGATATAAAATGGTAACTGATCATCTAAACCTTCAGTGAGTCATAATCTTTTTGTTGGTGGAGGGTCTTGCCTCCATGCCGATGGCTGCTGACTGGTCAGGGTGGTGGTGCTAAGGATTGGGGTGGTTGTGGCAATTTCTTAAAATAAGACAACAATGAAGTTTGCTGCAATAATTGACTCTTCCTTTCATGAAAGATTTCTCTGTAGCATACGATGTTGTTTGATAGCATTTTACCCACAGTAGAACTTCTTTCAAAATTGAAGTCCATTCTCTCAAACCCTGCCAGGGCTTTATCAACTAAGTTTATGTAATATTCTAAATCCTTTGTTGTCATTTTAGCAGCATCTTCACCAGGAGTAGATTCCATCTCAAGAAACCACTTTCTTTACTCATCCATATGAAGCAACTCCTCTTCAGTTCAGGTTTTATCATGAGATTGCAGAAAATCAACCACATCTTCAGACTCCATTTCTAACTCTAGTTCTCTTACTGTTTCTATCACACCTGTAGTTAATGCCTTCACTGAAGTCTTGAGCCCTTCAAGGTCATCAACTTCTTCCAAACTCCTGTTACTGTTGATACTTTCACCTCCTTCCATGAATCACAAATGTTCTAATGGTATCTAGAATGGTGAATCCTTTCCAGAAGGTTTTCAATTTACTTTGTCCAGATCCATCAAAATAATCACTACCTATGGCAGCTCTAGCCTTACAAAATGTATTTCTTAAATAATAAGACTTGAAAGTCAAAATTACTCCTGGATCCATGGGCTGCAGAATGAATGTTGTGTTAGCAGGCATGAAAACAATGTTAATCTTCTTGTACATCTCTCCATCAGACCTCTTGGGTGACCAGGTTCATTGTCAATGAACACTAATATTTTGAAAGGAATTCTTTTTGTCTGAGTAATAGGTCTCAATAGTGGGGTTAAAATATTAGTAAACCATGCTGTAAACAGATATGCTGTCATCCAGGCTTTATTGTTCCATTTATAGAGCACAGATATAAATCTATAAAGTAGATTTAGTATAATTCTTAAGGGCCCTAGGATTATTGGAATGATAAATGGGCATTAACTTCAACTTAAAAGTCACCAGCTGCATTAGCCCCCATCAAGTGAGGCAGCCTGTCCTTTGAAGCTTTGAAGCCAGGCATTGACTTCTCCTTTCTAGCTATGAAAGTCCTAGATGACATCTTCTTCCAATAGAAGGCTGTTCTGTCTACACTGAAAGTCTATTGTTCAGTGTAGCCACCTTCATCAATTATCTTAGCTAGAGCTTCTGGATAATTTGCTGCAGCTTCCACATCAGCACTTGCTGCCTCACCTTGCACTTTTACGTTATAGAGCTGGGTTCTTTTCTTAAACCTCGTAAACCAACCTCTGCTGGCTTCCAACTTTTTTTCTGCAGCTTCCTCCCCTCTCTCAGCCTTCATAGAATTGAGGAGAGTTAGGGCCTTGCTCTGGATTAGGCTTTGGCTTAAGGAAATGTTGTGGCTGGTTTGATCTTCTATCCCGATTACTAAAACTTTCTCCATATCAGCAAGAGGCTGATTCACTTTCTTATGATTCATGTGTTCACTGGAGCAGCACTTTTAATTTCCTTTAAGAATATTTCCTTCGCGTTCACAACTTGCCTAACCATTTGGTGCAAGAGGCCTAGCTTTTGGCCTGTCTTCGCTTTCGATATGCCTTACTTACTAAGCTTAATCATTTCTAGCTTTTGATATAAAGTGAGAGACATGTGACTCTTCCTTTCACTTGAGCACTTAGGTCATTGCAGGGCTATTAATTGGCCTAATTTCAATATTATTGTGTCTCAGGGAATAGGGAGGCCCAAGGAGAGGGAGAGAGATGGGGGAATGGCCTGTAAGTGGGTCAGTCAGAACACATATGACATTGGTTAAGTTCACCATCTCATATAGCTGTGGTTCATGGTGTCCCCTAACAATTACAATAGTAACATCAAAGATCACTGATCACAGATCACCATAAAAGATTTAATAATAATGAAAAATTTTGAAATAATTGCAAGAATTACCAAAATGTAACACAGAGACACAAAGTGAGCACCTGTTGTTGGAAAAATGGTGCCAATAGACTTGCTTGATGCTGAGTTGCACAAACCTTCAATTTATAAAAAGTGCAATATCTGTGAAGCTTAATAAAGTGTAGTGCAATAAAACTAGATGTGCCTGTGTATGCATTTAGCAAAACCTTTTAAATGCTGTAAAATACTCTCAAAGTCTGCTTTGCATGTATATTATATATGTACATTACTATAGATATTGTACATTCTTAAAAATATTAATGCATAGGAACATATACATAAAATGTTACATAACATAATTTAAGGACAATTTAAAGATTTTTAAAGGTAGATTTTTTAATATAAGTAAACTTACTACTTTTCAAACTCAACCCCTGCAGGAGACCTGACAGTATAGTCTAATTACTTAAGTAGAGGTGTTGTGTGTTGGACATCGTTGTGTTATTTCAGGGTACACTTCTCGTCTTTTCTTAAACTCTTCCCAGCAATTGTAGGTGACTGGAAATTATGTGTGTGTGTGTGTGTGTGTGTGTGTGTTCGCATGCATGCATATATGTATGCAAAAATCAAAACTGATTTACCCAGGTTCTCAATTTGAGCACAAAATCACAGGCATGAATATGCAAGGAAATTTGAATGTGTGTTTGTCAGCAACTGAATATTTGGCAAGGGGGAAAATTAAAATAGATTGCACTTAGAGCTCGAGGGAGGAAGAATAAACACAAATTTACAGGTGAGTGTTAGCAAACAGCATATATTGAATAGTAGTCTGAAATAGACCCATCCAAACTCTATAGGAAATTGACATTCTGTTAGTGCTGCTGCGTATTAGAACTGGAAGCCTCAAGTTCTGTTTCTTGATAGCGATGCAGCAAATTGCTATATCTACATGGCAGGCATTTGGCTCTTAAGAGCTGGCAAGATTGAGGGTTATTTGAGGCATTTAAAATAAAACTTTCAGATAGGATCAAATCAGTGTGGTCAATCAACAAGATAGTCAACAAGTATTTACGAAACAACCACTTACCTATATATATTTTTAAGCTATACTTGATGGGATTCAAATGGGGAAAAGACCCAAAACGTTAGAAGAGGTAATGGGAGATCTCTGGTCGTGGCTTGGACAGTCGACTGGTAGCAAACAAGGACTTTGGAATCACACGCACCTGCCACCGGGGTCTGAGCACCTCTTACCCTCCAAGTAAGCTCTGCATTTTGTGTGAGGGTTAGGTTCTGAAGCCAGCCCATTAAACAAAAGTCACGCACAGTCAGAATTATCTTTGAAATTTTCTTAAATCTTCTACCCTTAAAGCCTTCTTTATTTTTTCTTCTTTACTTACTGAATTAAGAATGTTTGAGCCCCATGCCGTTAGGAGATAGAAATGTAATATCAGTCAACACATACACACAAACACACACACACACACAATTGTGTGCAGCCTTCTCTTGTCATTTTTATGCCCACTAAAGTTTGAGAATTGCTGTCCTAAAAGGAAGGGCCCCCAAAAAAGTCTGTATGCAGATGTCTGGACTTTTGATTCATCCTGCCTTTAAGACGCTATCAAATCCCCAGTGTGGAGGGCGGATGGTGAGACTTCTAAAGTGTTCCTGCTTGCCTTCAGGGTTTACTCTATTCAGTTGTAATAAGCTTCTCTAACTTTAATACATGCTAATAGATTTATTTGATGTTTTGAGGATTAAATGAGACAATGGAAGGCAACTTCCTTGAAGGTTAAGTTTGAAAATCAGTGTGTAAGTTGCATGTACTTTGTGACACTTCTTCATGTATGTGATCTTTGTCAATGTCCTTAACCTCCAATGCCCCGGTCTCCCCATCTGCAGGATGTTGAGATGCGTAACACCTGCTTACCAGAGTTGTTGGCACCCCAAGTGTGATAATGCGCAAAGAGCTGTTAGCAGACTGGTAGCAAGAAATTTAAAACGAGTAATTATTATTGTCATTATGACAAATTATTGTTGTTGAGATAGTTATTACTTTTATGTTCTGTGACTTTGGACATGTTACCAGATCTTTCTGGGCTTTAGTTATTCATCTGGCAAAAGGGAACATGGTATCTTTTCCTCCCACCTTGAAGGGCTGCAGAAGGAACAAAAAGAGACAAAGAGCGTGAAAAGCATTAAAGATTACACATAGAAGGAGAAAACAGAATAATAAGACACAGTATTCAAATCCTAAGGCATCCCAGTTTCAGGGAGGTTGCAAAGCAATGTATTCTGAACAGCAATGTGTGTGGCTGAATAGCGATCCAGTTGGGGCCTCATGGAGGTTGTAGATGGTTGAACTTGGTCCATCCCCACCTCTGGGTATTAACAGCTTAAAGCATATGCCCTGCTGTCGAATGTATGGGAGCGTGGTTCTTCCTGAGAAATGCTACCAGGAGGAGCGGCCTTGTGCAGCAGACATAAATGTATAGATCTCCAGCCCAAGTGGCAAGAAACCTAATGTCATTTTTTCCCCACAACCAAATTTAATTATTATGATCGCCTATGCCATTGCTTGACAGAAACTTAATCTCTGTCAAGTCAGGGAGTCTGGGTTAATTCAGCTTCCTGAGATTGTGTCCAAGAACGAGGGGGCTTACAGACATCCAAGGATTTGGAGGTCATTTGTGGTTCTCAATTACCACCCGTGTCCACATTGACCTCTGAAGGGTGGTGCAGTTTCTCTTCAGATCACTGATTGAAGGCTATTCTGGGACTGCTAGACCTTTTCTAGCAGTGTCTCCAACCCTCTTGCTTAGTCACTACACATTAAGTATTTCTAGTCTTCTGCTCCTGCACCATGGTATATGTGGGAGGAGGACAGTGGGTGGGGAGGGGGGTTTCTCCACATCCGAACGGAGACCTTTGCTGCTTTTGAACCCCAAATTCATCTGAAGGATTAAGTTACACACTACCTCCCACCCCGCCCCACCCCACCCGTGGCCAAGGATTCGGCCCAGCAGGTAGCCAGTGGAGGCAGAACACAGAACCCCTGCTCACCTATGCCAATGTCAGAATGGCCAAGATCGCTTCTCCTTCTCCCTCCCACGACACTGACACTGCTCTCAACACCCAGGAATCCTCATCTTTTGGGTAAAAGGAAGTGAGAACTGGAGGTGAACTGGACTTCTGACTATCACATTTTGTTCTCCTGAATCTATCGTTTCACATGCCACGATGTCTGCTTTTGAAATCTCCAAGCCAAGACTCAAGCCCCTTTGCTCTGCTTTCTACCCTGTGACATCTCGTGTGAGGCCGGGGCTGCCTCTTTTACAGACACAGCCAGAAAAGGTCCTGCTGAAGGAGTGGGACCCATGGCTCATATTTCAAAAACACTGTCCAGCAACAATGTCTAAAAACATTACCCAGCATCAGAGGTCCCTGAAGGAGTTGAGCGTGCCACAGTTATTTGCCATAATCTATATGGCTGGATGAGGATCAATGACTTGCTTTGGTCCATTAATGACAATGTCAATAGTTTGTCTTTGGGGGATCTGGACATCGTGGGTCCAGATTCAACTATCTCTTAACTCGTTGATGGTACACAATTGAAACAGCTGACTTCATGTCTTATTCTGCTACATTCTTAAAGGAGGTGCCAAGTAGTTCTTTATGCTTTGTCATTCTTGAGCATGTTTTTTATTATGTAAAAAGCAATTATAATTAAGAGAAAAACAACTCAATGTGTGAAATGGTAAAATAATTCTAATGTCACTTGAAGGCTCCAGTTGGGGTCTGCAGATTACATCTGTGTGAAAAATATAAATACACGTGCCCAGATTTGAGAATTGTCACCAAAAAGTATACTCTCTCTTTCTAGCCCTCCTGGGCAGTGCAGCCACGTCATCTTCCATGCCGTGAATACACGCTTAGCAAATGTCCATGCCAGCGCCCCACTCCCAGAACACACAGCTCTCCCCTGGGCTGCTTCCAGAGCCTTCTAAAGTATTTTCTCACTCCATCTCTGGCCCTCTCCAATTAGGCGGTGTTCCTTCTACAGCCAAGTGGGTCTTTTGAAAATGCAAATGTGATCGATACCTCACTCCGCTCATTTAAAGCTCATTTATCCACTTCTTTCAGTGGTTTTCTGGGTGAATTAGCTTTCTAGGGCTGCTGGAACAAAGTACCACAAACTGGGTGGCTTAAAACAACAGAAATTTATTGTCTAACTGTTCTGGAGGCTAGAAGTGCAAAATCAAGGTGGTGGCAGGGTCATACTCCCTCTGAAGGCTCAAAGGAAGGATTATTCCTCTCTTCCTCCAGCTCCTGGTGGTGGCCGGCAATCCTTGGCTTATGGACACATCACTCCAGTCTCTGTGTTGTCACATGGCTTCCCCTTCCTCTGTGTGTCTGTGCCTTCGCAAGACATCTCTTCTCTTTGTGTCTGTGTCCAAATTCCTTTTGTTTTACAAGGACACCAGTCATTGGCTTAGGGCCCACCCTAAAGACTTCATCCTAACTTGATTATATCTGGAAAGAATCTTCTTCCAAATAAGGTCACATTCACAGGTACCAGGGCTTGGAACTTCAACATGTCTTTTGGGAGACACAGTTCAAGGGCTTATTCAGATAAAATCTAACACTTTACCATCATCTACAAGAGCCTACAGAGTCCGACCCCTGCCTAGCTCTTCAGACTCTACTTTTGTCACTGCCCCTCACCAATTCCTTTGTACCCTACACTCACGGTCTTCTAACCATTCTTCAAATTGCTGTGCTGTTCTCCACTTCAGGACATTCTTGTTTTTTTGCAAGCTACGCGTTCTTCCTGAATTGTCTCCCTCTCCTTGTTCCCTACGACGTTACTTGTTTAGCAGAGCCTGCCCTGAGAACCCACACTAGGTCTAGAAGTCTAGATCCTCTGTCATCATCTCCTATAGTTCTTCCATGGCATTTACCAGAGTTAGCAACAAAATATTTATTTGTGTGATTATTTAAGTCTCGTCAATCCCACCTGCATAAGGTAGCAACAAAGGGTCTCTGGCCGGAGAAGGTACTTACTAAATAATTATTGAATGAATAAATAAAAGATTTCATAAATACAAAATTAGATTATGGTATGGTTGGTAAGTCTTATAGGACACCCATATGACTTTTAATCCTTAGGAAAATTATCATTTTCATGTGCTCTTTGGTTTTTAGTACCTTGCAACTTAATTTTGGCTTTGCAGAGGAAGCTATTAGAGATTTCCTGATTTCCTGTTGTTTTTGTTCCAGTAAAAAACTGAGAGGCAATGACTGTGCCAACTGGGTTTGGAAGGTGAACACCTAAGAGCCCTTAAAAAGAAAAAGTAGAAGAACAAAAGAGAAAGGAAGGGAAAAGAAAAGAAAAACCAGTGTGTACAGTGTTCGGTTTACTGTTCGGGGAAGCATTGGGAGCCATTTTATCTCGTTTTGTTGTTATCTAACCACTGCACAAAGGAGAAGAGCCCATAATCCTCTGTGGAATAATGCATTAATCCTCATTAGTCGTCATTCAATTGGGTATGCTTTCACCGTGCCAAGTGAAATATGAAGAGATACCTTCCCAAGAAGGATAAATGCTTTATCTCATAGTTCACCTACTCTAGAATACCTAATGGGCTGCGCTGGGAGTATATGTTGTTTATCATCACTTGTATGGGGCAAGACAGGCCCTATTTGAGACCGCTGGACCATGAGGGGAGCTTTTTAGCCCTCAACTGTTGGGGGAGGTGTCTACATGGTTAGAACTCCATCTGTCCCATATGCAGCCCCTTTAATTAATGATTTATCTTATTATCTTCCTTCCTGAAAGAAAAAAAAAAAAAGGTTTTACTTCTATCGGTAAAACTACCATCCGCCAAACAGGATCATTTATCTAAATCCCAGTGACAAACAAGTTGATGGGAGCATTCTGCGGAAGGGAAACCTAAGGGGAAACAGGTTAACAAAATCCCTTGCTTCCTGAGGGAAACACTAGTAGGTGTTTCCTAATCCTGCCTAGCAAAAGGTCAATGCTTTGATACACACACACACACCCCTGCTCAAGTTTCCATGTAACAAGAGAGGGTATGTAAAGAGACTATCCTGGATGAGAGAGGCCGTTAATCCAGTGGGTATGGCAGTTAGACACTTGATAAAAAAGATAACGACTTATTAACATGCAATTGTCATCATGTTAATAATGAAATATTGATCTGTTCTTGCTTAATGAAAATCAACTTATTCTAGTTTACCCCCAGAAAGAGGACCACTTGGGGTCTCGTTCCAACTTCCTTACACTATGCATCTCTGTATTGTTCATCACTCTATTTAGTTATTTATTTTAGTACATACAGCTGAGAATCAGGAAGGGGGAAAGGAATGATGAATGTCAGGTCAACCAAATTTATTTTTTCTTTTCTTCCCTTGTTGAAATTCAATCATCTGATTTAGCAAGAAAAACTTCAGGAAAGACCCTAGAACATAATGGACATTGGTGATTTTAGGATTAAATGATAACTATCTTCTTCAATAAAAATACTGTTATAAAAGAAATGCAAAACCTTAGAAAATCACTAACACACCTAATGTATAGCTTGATTTGTAGCTATTTATAGGCGTATATACATAACAGTAAGGACTGAATTCTATTCACCAGATTTATCAGTCTTAATCATGGAGAACAATTTTACACAGAGAAACTCTGTCTAATAGCCTATCTTAATTGGCTGCCAATTTTGTGAATTATTTCTGTTTTATAGTCACGGTTTTTCTACTCATTTATTTACCTGCACTTTTGAAATTATCTGTGAAGCAATCTCTTTTGGATAATAGGGAAAAGAGCCAGTGACTGTGACCCTCTAAAAATGTAGATCATTTTGATTTACAATTTAAAATGTAAATGCTTTGAGGTCAGGCCTCTGCGAAAAGAATAATTCACAAGTCAATACATTACTCCTTCACACTTAAACATTTATTACCAAGAGGCACGCGCAGCAGCGTTGTGTGAGTGTTTACCAATGTAGTGGCTTTTATTGCTTCTGTTAGGTGTTGTTGCAGGGAGGTGCACATAAACATTTATATAGGTTTCAGAAAACAGTTGTTACTGAGGAAGAACCTTTTTCTGTTTACACAAATTCAGAACAAAGAAACATTGCTACAGCTTCCGGTAATTGACATGTGGGCGTGTTTTTCAAGTCACTGACTGGAAGAAGTGAGTGTCTGAGATTTATTTTTGACAGGACTTAAATTACTGGTAGCCTGACACATTTTTGAACAATTACTAGACACCGAGGTGTTTAAAGTAATGGGTACTGTTTGTCTGAGGGATGGGGAAGTTGCGAAACCGTTAGAACGAAACAATTTTCCATTTGATTAGTAAGATGCGAACACTTACATTTATATTACTAAATAGCACATACATAGTTGACTCTTCAAGTGATAGTTTTTTCTCAGAATAAAAACCATACTTAAAAAAAAAATCCCCCTGATTGATGAATTGGTGAATCGCGGGAATTCGGGAGAGGAATGGGCCTCTTTGCTCACTGTCAGCTTTTCCCTTCCTCTGGTTCTTTAGATCAGTCCCTGAAGTATACAGAGCAGGGGAGCTTTGTCCTGCTTTGTTTCAAATGTCTCAGAAACTAGGGCTTAATACTCGTTAATTAGTGACTATCTTTCAGGAGCTTCTAAACATTGTTAAACCGACCATCTGAACTCCAACTGGAAAATTAAAATTCACAATTCGTGAACTACTCATGTCCCCAAAAGATAAAGCAACTACAGCTGCCGTAATTGGCAACACATCAACGTCCTAAGTTATCCAAAAAGTCAAAGCAGTCATTTCCCCTTTCTTTCCTCTTCGTGCATCTGATGAAAATAAAGGATTCTGAGGTCTCTGTCCTCTTCCTTTCTGTTTACTGTGGCTTAAAAAGCAGGGCCGACTTTGGACCTACCTGTTCTTGCTTGTAATTCTTAAAGGTGTGGGTCAGGAGAAGCCAGAGCTGACTTGTTTGACCCATCTCTGGTGATTTGGGTTTTATTGCCCATCCAGGATCTTCCTCCTCTCCCCTGGGTCCAGGGACATCCATGAAGTCACATCCTCTGACTGCTCCTGCAAAACAGTACTGCATGTATCTGTATAAACAAAAAAACCTCTCTTTTGCTTGTTTTATTGGACACACAAAGGGCTTTGCACTGCCCTTGTCTCTAGCATTTGTTCTTAACTGGGGTGATTTTACCCCGAAACCCACCCCCAAGGGGCAGTTGGCAATTTCTGGAGTCATTTTTAGCTGTCAAAACAGAAGGCAGCTGCTACTGAGTAGAGGCCCGGGATGCTGCTAGACATCCCACGGTGCACAGGACAGCCTCCACGACAGAGAATTACGTGGCCCCAGATGTCAGTAGTGCCAGGTTAGGAAGCCCTGGTGGAGGGTGATGACATGATGCTGGTTCATGAATATTCTGTGCTGCCATGTTGCTGTGGTAGCTGGGTTTTTCCCCCTAACCTACACATCCAAACCAAAAAGCATCAAAAGTGCTAAATGGGGTTGGAGCAGAGGTAGTTCGGGAAATTCTTTTGTTTCTATTAGATTGAGGGCATTTCTTTAAAGGTATGTATCCCTCGTTCTTCACATCTTTAAAGGAACATGGCATACAAATACAAGCACAAAGAATTCAGAGCATACAAAAAAATCATAATAATGCATCAATATTAATTACCATGTGTGGGAGGGGCCCTACTATGTTCCTGCCTTACAAATAAGCACTTTATCAATATTCGTTTACCAAATGCTCACAACAGCTCTGTGAGATGGGTATTACTAAGAGTAGTCCAAAATTCTAGTCCTGTTTCTGTCCCCTTTTTCATTTTGTAAGCTTGGACAATAAAATTGCCCTTCTTCATCTCCTTATTCCTCCTTACAACATGGGGGGTGAATCTAAATGATACCTTATTCCCATCCTATTTGTAAGAACCCATAAAATCCATAAACGATTCATAGATTTTAATTGATATGATGGAAAACAACTGCTTTGGCTTTGTGTTTTGACACCATCCCTGGAAGGCTTTCGTAGTTTCCCCTGAGAAGTTGATTTTAGGAACCTGGGAAGTAGAGGAATGGAGTTATGTGAGACTGGGACATTTCTTCACTGTTTACTGAGGGGGTCAGGGCAGGTGAATTCACTAGGAGAGGATTGACCATTAGCCTTGGAAAAAATAAAGGGATATCCTTCTGCCCATCCATCTATCCATCCATCCATCCATCCATCCATCCATTCATCTATTCATCCATCCATCCATCCATCCATCCATCCATCCATCCATCTATTCATCCATCCCTCCATCCGTCCATCCATCCATCCATTCATCTATATCCATCCATCCATCCATCCATCCATTCATCTATCCATCCATCCATCCATTCACCCACCCACCCATCCATCTTTCCATCCATCCACCCGTCCATCCATCTATTCATCCATCCATCCATCCATCCATCCATCCATCCATCCATCCATCCATCTATTCATCCATCCACGCATCCATCCCTCCATCCATCCATCTATTCATCCATCCACGCATCCATCCATCCATCCATCCATCTATTCATCCATCCATCTATTCATCCATCCACATCCATCCATCCATCCATCCATCTATTCATCCATCCATCTATTCATCCATCCACGCATCCATCCCTCCATCCATCCATCTATTCATCCATCCACACATCCATCCATCCATCCATCTATTCATCCATCCATCGTTCCATCCATCCAGCCTGCTATCTATTCTTCCATTTGCACATGTGGATAGCGATACATCTGAAATATAATTCACCAAAGGCTAGAGTTATTGCTAGATGCTGAGATATTAGATAATTTTGTCTGTTACTTAAATACTGTTGGTATGAGTCATTTTTAACAATGATATTATTATTTTTTAAAAGGAAAAGGATGATATGGGATGAGCTAATGGATGCCTTTCAACAGTCCAGGAAAACTGTTTTGATAGGTGAAAAGAGTGGTTCTCATCTTCTGTTAACTCCATTGTGTCAAGTTAAGAAAAAAAAAACTGGTCTATTTTCATTTTTAGGTTTGGGTTGATTGATGTAACTTTTTCATTCTGAAATATGCATATTTAATTATAGTTTTATACTGACCTCAGTGTTTGTTACTTATACTATCCTTAACTAAAATTAGAGGTAATTAATCATAACAATTTCTTGCGGATTTCTCTGGGCCAGGATTTTGCTACATATACTTTGGGATGTCCAGTGATGTGTGAGATGCTTCCTCACTTTTGAATTCCAAATTTTAAGGCATCCGAAGTCTGGCTGCAGAGACAAGAAATGAACAAATTGACTTACCAATTCTGGGCTTGTAAAAGATGTATACATACAACTGCCTTTCACCTTCATCCTTGGTGAACTCTTATATTCTTTTAAACCTCTGGTCAAATGTCACCTCCTCAATGGAGCCCTCCTTGACCACCCCTTGTGAACTTAGATGTTTCTTCCTCTGATTGAGAAGTTAAATGTTTCCTTCTTTGATTAAGAAATTAAATGTTTTTTTCCTCTCTCTAACAGTACCCCTTAGTGTACTCAGACATAAAAGTTATAACATTGCTGAAATTATGTCCTTGTGTATCTGTCCTTCCTACTGGACTTTGGGCTCCCAGAGGGCTAGGAGCAGGATTTATTGGTCGGTGTGTTCTCACGGTGCCTCAATTAGTCACCAGCAAGTGATCTGGCCAGAATACAAGTCAGATTGAAATGGGTGCAGTATGAAGTTAAAAAAAATCTGTAAAGTGTGTAAAAGGTAAAGGCAAGACTAGATTTTTTTGAAAGCTTATGTTTGTTGGAAAGTTCAAATATACACAGACTAAAACTTGCAAATGAAAGAAAATAGTGGCTGCTATGTCTGAGTTTCAGGGACTTATAATAAAGGTATATTCAGATTTTAAAAAGGCTTCTTTGAAAATATAGATAATAGTCATTTTTGTAAATAAAAATTAGAGCATATGTACCCTGCACCAGGGAAGGTTCTGCAGGTACTACCATATGCATTTCTCGTTTACCATCACAGGTAGGTATTTATTATTAGTCCCATTAAACAGATGAAGCAATTGAGGCTTAGGGAAGCAAATGACTTGTTTGAAGTCACACAGCTCATCAGTCAGAGCCTTAATCCCTCCCAAGGTATTTGGCCTTGAAGGTCAGTGTTTTTCCCACTCTACCGCAGCTGTTTTATGTCCTCCTTTGTCACTGGCGTTTCCTCCATGTGGAAAGCTTTGAAAATGCTCCAGTCGCATTTTGAAATTTCATGACAAAAAATTGAATGTCGTCCAAGGCGTAGTTTAGGATTTAAACATCCCTGTCAATCCTGGCTGTCATCACCAGGAGATTTTTACCCCAATGATAGATCATTGTGATGCGCTTAGTCTAAAGGGCCCTGGGCTGTTCTAATGAGTAAGATCAGAATCTACTGAGTAATGAAAATAAATAAAAAAGAGACAGGTAGTCTCAGACTTTTCCATTATTGCCTTTTTTTGCTGTCAAGCTCATGGACTGCTCCAAGCAAAGCGTCTCCCTTTTCAGCATTTCAGTAATCTGTGCAATGGGAATAAGAGAGATCTTGGGCTTTTCATTCAACAGATATTCTCATCATTACAATGCTGACTATTTGTGAGAACATAAATGACTGGAATGGTAGTAGGAAAATAAGGACATAAAGGAGATTTGAAGTCAGATGATGAAAGCATTGCATGCCCAGCTAAAAAAAGAGGGATGGATCAGGGATACTAGTTTCTGGTACTAACTAACCTGGGCAGACAGGGAGAGAGGAGTAGCAAGTGCAGAAGCCCTAGGTGGGAGTGAGTTTGGATAGAGTGCTCTAGAAACAGAAAGCAGGCTGGCGTGACTGGTGAGAACTAAGCAAGTCAGCACAGGGTAAGATATGAGAATGAAGGTGTGGGCAGGTATAGGGTGATCACTATCCCAGTCAGCCAGGGGACTGAAGGAGTTCTTGGGATGTGGGATTTTCAGTTTTCAAACTGGGAGAATCCAGGGCAAACCAGGACAAGTTGGTCACCCCAGGTAGGAGCCAGGTTCCATGGGGACCAATAGGCCATGGGAAGGAGTCTGGGCTGTACTTGGTATGCAGTGGGAGAGCACGGGTTCTGTGTACAAAGCAGGCAAACTCTCAAGTGTATTCTTCATGGAGACTGAAACACCAGTTCTGTGTTCTTTGGCAAGTCACCCAACCCCTTTTGACCTTAGTTTGCTCATGTGTAGCAAGAGGTGGTTACACCAGATGATCTTTGAGGTTGCTTTCAACTCTGAGACCCTATGACACTTTCCACTTTGTTCTATAGACAGAAAAGAGTGGTCAGGGAGTCCTGAGCAAAGGAATAACACGACGTATTTTTTTAAGGAAGATTAATCTGGCAGTAGTTTACAAAACTAATCACAGCGAAGAGAGATCCGAAGAAAATGGTTGAGCTCTTAAAATAATCCAGGCAAGAGAGGAAAAGAGCCCGGATGGGTGAGAGCAGAAAGGATGGTAGAGGCAGGAAGGAAGGATGGAGCATTATTAACCAGAAAAATCACAGGACTCGGTGGCTAATTGCACACAGCTGATAATGGACTTGCCAAAGTGTGGTTTAATTCATTCATTCCTTTGTTCAATTTACTGAGTGCCTGTTATACGCCAGGCACGGGAAACATGGGGATGAACAAGCTCTTGACTTCATGGATCTCACAGACTAATGGAGAAAACCAATATCGAACTGCACCTTTCAGTTGTGCTTGATGGGATGAAAGAAATGTGCCAGATGTGATACGAGCGATGAACGGGGTTTTAACCCAGCCTGAAGATCACAGAAGACTTACCGAAATGAGTGATACTAAAGCTCACAACTAAATAAAAAAAACAGCAATAAATTAGGTTGATGGTGGGAGGTGAGGGAGGCCAGGATGGAGCAGACCATGGAGGAGAACATTTTAGGCACAGCATTTGCCAATGACGTGAGGCAGGAAAATGCTGGCACATGTGATGGACTTAGGAAAGAACAGTGTGATTAAGGACCAGACAGAGGTGCTTGAAAGGTTGGAAGGGGTTAAATTATAAAAGGGACTTGCAGATGCAGAACCCATTTTGGACTTAATTCTGACAGCGATGGGAAGTCATTAAAAAAAGGGATATAAACAAGACCCGGATGTGCAATTTCAGAGTTTTGAATATTTGTATCCGGAAGAAGAGTGGGTATTCCTAAGGGAGCTGGGGCTTAGAGTGAGTGGAGAGGTAAGTTTTGGTGGAGAGGCAGGAAAGGGGGAAGGAAGACCGTGCCTAAGTGGAAGGAGTCCCTAGGGTGTCGAAGATGCGGGGCCATGAGCTTGGCAGAAAGATCTGAGGTAGAGACAGTGCCCTGGGGACCATCTCTGCAGTTGAAGCTGTGAGAATGAATTAGCCCCGTGAGAAGGAGAACTGAGGAGGGGAGAAAAGATGGGCGAGGCCAGAGCTTTGGGACCTGTCCCCATATCCGGAGCGACTGGGGACAACCCTGAGACGGAAAGGCCAATTAGAGTCATCCTCTGGAGGTTCAGGCCCATGGAAGCCAAGATGAGTCACTCAGCTGGGGCAGTGGAGGCATCCAGTGCTGCACCCTGGCCAGAGATGGACAAAGCCTGACAAAAGGCCAGTCAGTGCGGCGATTAACAGACCGCTCGTTATCTCAGAAAAGGAGGTTGGTGACTAACGTTTGGATTGCATCACCTTGGACAAAATTAATAACAAATTTCCTGATGTTCACTTGCAAAGATGCAATGGAAGTGGGCTGCTCTTTTCTGCAATTTCTTAAATTTGTGAACACTCTGATCTCCTCTGAGTACTGCAGCAGAAAATTGAAATATGCCCGGTGTGCAGTGTGGGTGAGTTTCTGTTGCTCAAACTCTTACCTTTTAGATGTTTAGGACGTCGATTTCTCTGGTTTACTGAGTGCGTGGGCAGAGTTTACACGAGCGCTTCCGAGACAAATCCACTAGAAATGAGAATGTTGTGAGAGGGGGCTTGTATCAGTCGCTGACCCAACTCTGCACTGCAAAATCTGTGCGTTTGCACTTACGGAGAGAGATTTCCTCAAAGCAACGACCTAAACCCAAAATGTGAAAGCGTGTGAGTAAAGAGTTTTGCTACGAGGGAGATTACTCAAGACGGGGACTGTGATGTGGACTTAACCATCCCATTTCAGTTGCCTCTGTTCCTTTGAATGAACACGTAGGCATTTTTTAAATAATCAAAATTTTGAGTAATACTTGTTCATTGCAGGAAATTCGCCACATCCAAGAACAATAACAGGCCTGACACATAGTAAATGCTCATTACATATTTCTTAAATAAAAAGAAATAAGATGATACAGAATAAAACTGGATTAGAGGGAAGCATCTAGCATATTTAGGATCTTGTAGGCCATGTCAATACTTTTAGATTTGGGCTTTGAGCACGGAGGAGTTTTTACAGGTTTTTAGTTAGAGGATTACATAATTAAATTATCTCTTAAAGATATTACTCTGGCTGTGTTGTACTAGATGCATTGGAGTAAAGTTGGATGCAGAGACACCAGTGAGGAAAGCTATTGCAGTAATCAGATGAAATAAAAGATGATAGTTTAGATTAGGCCGGTGGCAATAGAGATATAGTGAAGTGTGGGTGGGTTGAGATGTATTTGGGGGTAAAAATCAATAGAACTTGGCTATATGTTCAATTAAGGGGCAGATTGGGAATAACAGAGGGGGAAAAGTTTGGGTAAGGATAAGAATCATGAGGTCCACTGAGAACTGTTAAGTTTGAGGTCATTGTGAGATGTTCAAGAGATATGGAGAAGGCTGTTGGGTACTCATTCAGATTTCAGCAGGATACTTGGACGTATCAACTTCGAAGTCCTAGAAAATACAACATAATGAATGCCTTGCAGTGGGTGAGCCTGTCTGGCGAGAGGTTATAGAAGGAGAAAGACCAAGCCCTGTGGAAGGCCCGTATTTCAAGTTGGAAAGGAGGAAAGATCTGCAAAAGACAGAGAATAAGCTCTCAGAGAGTTTGGAAGACATCAAGATAGGGTGATTGTCAAGACAGGAGGCAGCGGGAAGGGAGTGTTTCAAGAGGGAAGAAGTGGTTAACTCTGCCAAGTGGTCAGTAAGGTGCAAGCTGGAAAAACGTGCACTGACAGGGCTTACTAAGGCAGAGCTCCGGGGTGAACTTAGCAAAAGCGTTCTCAGTAGACCGATGGCAGGAGAAGCCAGACTGGGTGGGTTGAAAAATAAATGGAAACTGAGAAATAGAGACAACAGTGTGGGCATCTTATGTGGGTTGCCAGACAGTGGTTAACGCGGACAGTGACACGTTAACACTGGAGGAGATTAATCGGCAGACCAAGTGCAAAACCCTCTCAGGTCACTGTGCTATGTGTTAAGGCATCTTAGTGCTACAGTGACAGAATAATCCTGTGTATTGGGAATACAAAAAGGAAAAATCAGGGATGCAAAGTCTCTAAGCCTCCAGAGGCCAAACTTTGCTCTACGACAGGAACTATCTCAAACAGCTGGATTGTGTGCCAATATGCCTAATAAAGTGAAATCAACCAGCCCCATGCTGGTAATAAAGTGATAATAATTATATACATTAAAATGACCATTTATTGAGTGCTGACTCTGTGCCTGTGTTATGCTAACCACCCTACACCCTTTGTCTCATTTAATTTTCACAACAGCACCAATAGGTAGTTGTTATTACCTCTTTTTATGGAAGGAACCCTGAGGTCTACAGAGGTTGGATCACATGTCCTAGTATACACAGATATAAGTGGAGCTGTGATTCTGATCAGTCTGACTCTGAAGCCCAAGTTAGGTTATTCAGTGTTTTCTAGTTGTTGTCACCCAGTGAAAACTTGTTACCTGACTAACTGGAAATCTGACTGAATTTCTGAACTTGTTCAGCTTACCTAATTTGATAAGAAACATCAACACTTGAAAAGCAATTACACAGAATGATCTGAATCTTAAATGAGTTAATATATCCAGAGCTCTTATAGTACCAGACACGTAGAGAGCCTTATGTACGTGTTATCTATTATTACTTACTAAAAGGCTCTGGAGAGAAATTGGTCTGCCCTTCTCCAGTGCTAATCAAACACTGTGAATAGTAACACCAGTTTTTTCCCCCAAGGGCCACTAAATTCCTGCTTCTTACAGAGCAGTTTTCAACTTTGACTTAAGGAAAAGGATGGTGTTTCCTGGCTTTGTTCTTAATCTCGTTACAGGAAATGATATTGTTGTAGGCAAGGACAAAGGTGTAATGTGCAAACACTTAATAAATGCATCGAGTTGTCTATTAACATTGCAGGAGATCCCTTTAGAGTCATGGTATTTTTGTTTATCCAGAATAGCAAAGGGATCAACAGCCTCTCTAAGTCCACCCTCTATGAGTTTGGGATTGAATATCATGTCAGTTTCATTGAGATAGCCATGGAGATCAAGGAAGGATGACACTTTTTGAGTACCTACTGTGTGTTTACCAACATGAGCTCATTTAATCTTCATAACACAATCTGTTCTGCCGTAATGCTTCTTTTGAAAACATGAATTTGTTCCAACATGATTGATACATTTTCAGTATAAGGTGGGTTTTGCATCTTTTTTGTGTGACTTAGTCTGTGAGAAACACTATGTAGGCACAGAAAACTGCAACCTGCTAGATGGAGCTGTGTAGAGACACACAAAGGCAAACAGGCGCACACTTCAAACTCTACCAGCCACCTCGGTGCACCAGGTGTGCCACAAGCCACACCCATCCACGCGCACCTGATGTTACAACTTTCTCTTGGATTTCAGATGACTCTTCTCCCACCGCTTCCAACAACCACTTCCCAGGTCTTTTTTCAAGGTAAAGTGCCATACTTATCATGGTGTTCATATATATATATTTTTTAACCATTTAACATGTATAAAACAGTACCATCTTTATTGGGTTTCTCCTTTTTTATTACATGTTACTGACATGAGCATTCTACTCCAACCCCATTTTTCCCATAAACTCTGCAGGTTTTATTATGAAATTTGGAAGAACATGGTCCTTTTTAGAAACACACAAGTGCCTTATAGCAGAACTGATTATAAATAAGTATGGATCAAATATCATTATTCTTATTCCACAAATAAGAAAATAGCCCAGAGAAGATGAGTAACTTACCCAAGGTCACCCATGCATCACTAACTCTGTGCTTGTCTAATTCCATCACCCCCTTCTCTAGCCTTTCCTAATACCTCCAAACAGCTTCAAAGCACATTGAACTAGACAATTGTTGCAAACCAGCTTCCACATTGTAAAAATAAAAATTTTCCAGAAAGACTTTCATTCAAGATGACCCACACAATTATTTGAATGGTCTATGTATTTTTTTTTAATCATGTGGATCATCCCCTTTTGAACATACTAAATATGTCCCATTTTGCTCACGTGTTAATAAATTTTTCTCATTTGTAAGAGTCGCTGAATAGAGCAAGCGAATTGTTTTACCCAGTAGGTGGTGGAGCGATAATAAAGGAGCCTCCTGATTAAGTAGAGTCGGAGGCTCTTATCTTCCTCACCGAGTGGGAGGCACCATTAGTAGTAAAGTAATTACCTGTGTAGAACACGCTGATTGCATCAAGTACCTACTACATGCTACTCAGATAGTCATCTCAATTTTAGAGCTTCTTAAGAGATCTTCATTTGATGTTAATTTTACATTTTCAGCCAAAGTACATTATTTTTGGAAAACATTGTGTTAGCTGGACGAACTAATTTTTTAAACCTTTTAAAAGACTTCTTGTGCCCTGGTGGTTCCCTCATAAATGGCCTTTCCCCAAAATGGCAGCTTCGAAGCACACTTAACGAAGTTGGAAATGATAAGCTATCTAAATGTTAAAGAATCTATTTGGTGAGAGTTGTTTTACATCGGGGTGGAAAAACCTGTGCTTTCATCTATGAAATCACAAAGTTCATTATGTGAAACTGCTGGGTACTTAAAGCAGTAATTCCTAAGAAATTATCCATGCTAAATCTTGTTAAATGTTGTATTGGATAGTTTCACTAAACTTCAGATTCTTCTCTGATAGGAATATTAGAAACAGGGTGTGCTTGATGACATTGAGGGAAGGCCAGAGATTTGACACTTAGTGGTAACTCAGAAACAAACCTCAGCAAAGACGTTTTGAAGGCCAAAGAACTCGCCCAGCTCTTACACTGGCCAAAAAATGGCCACGGCCAGCAACCTAACCTTCCATCTGTAAAATTAAAAGATCAAACAGGTGTCCCATCTAAGTCCGAATTTTGATGTAGGTATACAGCTGGATTCTTTATGTGTTTTCATTTACAGTGAGAAACCTGTGCCATAGCCCAGCAACCAGCTGAACACTGTGCGTTTGTGTTTGCCAGGCCTCTTCTAAGTGTATTTCTAAACATTATTTTTACTTGAGGACCCTCAAGATATTACCTTCCCTAGATAAGTAAATAAGACATTATTTGTAAGCCCAGAACATTTAGGCTTGTAAATAGTTTCCAAATTAATAGGCCAGCAAAAAATTATTTTGAATCCTCACGTTTGTACTGGTTTGGCCCCTATGACCAAGGCTGGTGCTCAGTTATTCACCATGTCTGCTTACTTTTTATTGCTGCCCGTATCAAAAAGCCAAACGATGACAGTCAGATGTGATCAGGTTACCTGATGAAAAGAACAAACAGGTTTCAAAGTCAGACGTACTGGTTCAAATCCTATTCCTGTGTGTTCAAGTCCAAACCCTGTTCTTGCTGTTTTTGCCAACAATGAGGCATTAGGCAGATTACGTAACTGAAGCATCTATACACTGGGCACAACATTAATGCTTGCTTCATGACACTATTCTGAAGACTAAAATCAAAGAAGATAGTATGAAATTTTGCTTCTTTTTTTACTGGAAGGAATTATAAATACCTCCAGTTTGCAGTGGTAAATATGAGGTTGCTTTGACATCAATTTTTTTACAACTTTTCTTCCCTTTCTATATGAATTTTTTAACTGGAAGCATTTATTGCCCTTTTTTACTTTTTTCTTTTAATGCCATTTGATTTATCTTGCATAAAATCATAAGCCTTCTTTATTACTGTTCTTTAGGCTTCTTTGATTTTAAAAAATCTACTAAAATATTATTAAAAATTAAATGAGATAATATAACTAAGGTGTTTTTCATGATGCTTGCCAGATAATAAACATTAATCAAATTTGTCATAAATAATAATATCACTTCCATAACTACAAAAATCTTACAACCCAGGAAAAGTAAAGAATGGAAAAACTCAGAGCAGTTACTCAAAAGATTTTCATTCCCATCATTCTGGTTAATTTCAGGCCCTGGAATTGAGAACAATGTTTATATATTGGTTAAATTGCTTTATGATGAATTGTGAAGAACCCTTGGAATTATTTTTGTGTTGGAATTATATTGCATTAAAGAGTAATTGAAGCAATTTGGACATTCAAGTGGACTTAGTTTTGTTGTTTTTCCCCCCAACTAAGATTTTTCATTGTTTTGACATTAGTTAAGATTCAACTGAAGAATATGTCACTAGCTAAAACTTGAACGATGCTGCGGTCCACACAGAGGACAAATGACAAAGTTATTGACTAAACTTCTACCTGTTTGGTTAGTTAGGAGCACCCTGATTATAGGTGAGCATTTTTGAGCAAGATTGACTCTTAATATTATGTTTAACTTTTTTTATTCATTAATGTACTCCTTCCTCCCTCCCTCCCTCCTCCCTTCCTTCCTTCCTTCCCTCCTTCCTATATTCAGTAAGCACCTATTCTGTATTTTAAAACCAGAATTTAAGCTCAGTCCATACTTTCATTATGCAAATACCTTTAGTCAGGACAAAAAGCAAGTCCTGAACTAACATTCAGCTTTCGCAAAAGCAATTTATTGAGAATATGAATCGCTGATGTTTTTTTCTGCTCTAGACATTAATTTTTATTTACTGGATTTTTAGGCCTAATGCAAACCATGTAACCCCACTGAGCCTCAGTTTGCTTCCCTCTATGATGGGATAATAATTCCTACTTTATCATATATAGTAAGAAAGAACGCAGCCCTGTGCTAGCTCATAGTGGATTTGTTAAGTAGTAACAATAGATATTGTGGGCCAAGTCAGTGGTGGGGATTCAGGTACCCCCAGCTAAAGGCATTGAACCACAAAGCCAGGCAGACTTTCACTAGGTGTCTCAAAGCTCTCCTTTCCAGCCACACTCAACGAGACGGGTGCCTCCCAAGACCTAGGGTCATTGTGCATGTGGCCCAGACATGGTCTCCACATATTCCTTGTCCTGGCTTCTCCTTCTACATCAATGTCCTTGCACGGAGGCCATGTCTTCTAGTCTCTTGGTGTCTCCCTGGTGGTGGGGCAGTGCTGGCTTCCCACTGTGTGTCTTAAGCAAGGTTCTTTGGATTGTAAGGAAGAACAACCCTCTTCTAAGGCAAGTAAGTGACAATGACTGAACAGTGACAACAGGAATGTCTGAGGAGGACCCTGGCATAGGCCAGGGAAACTGCTGGGAAGATGGGGGACCTGGAGGGAGGGGGGGGCCAGGTATCTCCACGGACCTGCCTTTGCAGATCTTCAGCACCTTCCCTCAGACGTCCCTTCTCTCAAGATCTCCTTCTCTCCATGCAGATTCTACCAAACGTGTGGCTGTCTCTGGGTAGTCTACTTCAGTCCAGCTGTCTCTGGGTGAGGTGGAGTCTGTTAGCGCTTGAGGAGGGGTAGTCCTTAAGGAAGGGAAGGCATGGATCATCCCCAAATGTGTCCACTGCATTGGCCCTTTGGAAGTGATTGTTGGAGGGATTTCCTACCAGGAAAGATGTATAATAGGGCAAATACTGACCTGCCCATGGCAGCCTTACCCATCAATAGGAGCATGGGACAGCTCTGTTCATTCAAACAATTCCTTTCTTGGCCTGTGTTAACTGAGACTCGTGTGTCTGAAAACCATGTCCTCCCTTTGCACAGTTCTGTGGTTACTGAGATGCCATGCAAAGGGAGGAGTGTCTATATTTAGGACTTTTTTTATGCCAGTCCGTTTCCCAGGACTGGGGATGTAGCAATGAACCAAACAATCAAATGTTCCTGCCTAAGAATATTCACTTCAAGTAAGGGAGCAAGAAAATAAAAATGAATACATAAGCTATATAGTATAATATATTAGATGGGAAAGGCTAAGGAGGGAACAAAGCAAGGAGGTGGTAGAGTAAGAATCAGGGGTCAGGGTGGAGGGTTTAGTGTTACAGAGGATGGCCAGGTGTGGTTCTGCTGAGATAAGGACGTATAAGTAGACAAAAAAAACCTGTGGAAGCCAGCCATGCCATGATCTGGAGGAAGAGAATTCACAGTAACAGGTTCTCACATGGCTAGAACTTGTGCCCTCTCTTGAGGAGCAGCCTCTCATGAATGGAAAGGAGAGTTGAGGTCAACTGGAAAAGGGAAATTTTTTTGCCCAGGATCAGATGCTTTTCCAAGTGAACAGTGGCTACTCTCAGAGATATTTCCAGGAGAATCTTCAACTCCAAAGGCCAAACCTGCACATATTTTTTTTTAGTGCAGAGCTTTCTAAACACAGATTATGGCTTGCACACTTGGTTAGCTCATACAAATCCCTCGTCAGTTTCTACAGCCATTTATGAATTGCATATCTTGGATCCTTGGCCCAAAATACTGAGGCTTTGGTTCTGACAGTCAGCTCACTGGAAGTCAGATTTCTTGATGCAAACCCCCCAGTCTTCAGCTATTGACACGCTTTCGAAAGACCATAGACCAAAGTTCTAGTTACATCGTGGGTACCCCTCCCTCTTTGCTGAGTGCACAGCCTTATTCATAACTGTGCTTCTGACTTGTGTCTCTGTTAAAAGAAGGATCAGGAACTGAGAATGGCAAGGAAGCTCTTGGAAGGGACTTTCTCTTTTTGTTTGCTTGTGTGTATTTTAGTGGCTCCTTCCAGCTATTTAGATAAAAGTAGGAAGTCTATTGATTTGACAATTGGCAGGGACTTAAATGACAGTAACACATTGTCCTAGGATTGGCCATGTAGTACCTCTGTCTCTTCTGGCTGGGTCAAATCTGGGGACAGGTAAATTCCTTTGGCATTTGGCTTGGCTAAAGACTTTGTACCTGCTGTTTTGATAACAGGCCACCTCGGTAGTTTTTGGACTAATGCTCCAGGAAGAGTAACTAAATCTCTCCTCTGTGCCTTTGACCAAGCTGTTCCCCCCATCTGGCATCACCTTTTAAAATTTGCTTAGGTTTCACCTTCTCTGGGAAGCATTTCACGACCTCGTCTCTTCAAGCTGAGTGCGGCTTCCTCCTCTGTTGTCCCGTAATATCCTGGGCATAGTTCTGCTCTGGGACTCATCACCTACTGCTGAAAACCTTTTATTTTCTTATCTCTTTCCTACTGGAAAGTGATCTTCCTGAGGGCAGGCACTGGGGCTTAATCTGATTCATTTAACAAGCTTTTATTGGGAATATACCATGTTCCAGGTACTGGATTAGACTCTAGGAATTCACAAGAGAACAGGACACTCACTGTTCTGCCCTCATGAAGTTTACATTCTGCTGGGGCTAGACAGACATTAAAGAAATGATCATAGCAGGAAATTGCAATGACTAAGGGCTCTGTTTGTTCCTGTCCTTTTAAAGCATTAGCAAAGAATTGGCATTAACTGAATGTTTGATTTGAATTGAATTGAGGAGATCAACTTTGGCCACCCACCTTGCTGGTGTTAAGTCTCCAAAGTTTTTAAATGCCAAGTGGTAGGTGCCTTTGTTCTGCTGAATTGATAACTTTGCCCCCAGTGCAAATGAACAGCTAAATTAAAAATTCTTTTAAAGATTTCTGTCTAAATGGAGATTTTATGGCTTTCAGGAACCTTTAAAACCCTCCCTTTCCCCCATGTGAATTCTGCTGTGGATTGACATGTGGCATATTTTCAATGTCTGATTTATGCCCAGCAATAACTTAGTTTTCGTAATTAATTGAAGGCTTTGTCTGACAGAGTGTTTTGGAACTTCCGAGGCCTGGGATTCCATCCAGGATACCACACAGCAGTTCAGAGTCTCCACTGCCACTCACCTGGCTAGGAGGTTCCAGCTCTGTTTGCGCAATGTTGCTATTCAGCTTCCAAGTTTATTGGGAGCACTGAGTTCCAAGGATAGCAATTAGGTTGTTCTGCATTCTCCGCCTGGCTCGGGAGGGGCCGTGCTGAGACTGCACATCATAGCAACAGCTCCTTGACTGCCAGCGAGAGCAGCGAGAAGCTTTCTGTGGCTCATCTTACCGCCTCCTTCTCGCCCCTGGCACTCTGCAGTCCACTCTCCTTTTCGCTGATACGTTTTTAAATCTCCCCATCATGTTCAACAGCATGTCAGCTGAGAGTTCAGGCTTACGAGATCATGTCCAATGGGCCAAAGTGTCTAGAATAAATGTTAGCTCATAAAACATATGTGGCACATCTATGGGGGCCAAGCAAAGCCCACGTGGAGAAAAAATATTAAGTGAGCTTGTTTAACCCAGCGGTGACAGGTACAGGAATGGGCTTTTTTTTTTTCTTTTAGCAGAGTTTTTCCAACTTGCAGGCAGGCAAATAAGTTGCAAAGGGAATGTATATTTTGCTCTATAGTGGAGAGTGATGAATGTGGATTTTTCCAAGGCTTGGAAAGCTGCTCTTCATAAATCCATTCATTTGTTTGGCAAAACTTTATAGAGTATCTGTTATGGGCCAGGCACTGTGCTTGACACTGCAGATAACATAATGACTAAGAAAAGATTTGCCACTGAGGAACTCACAGCCCCCTTGAAGAGACTGACATTAACCATTTAAGAAAATAAATATGATTTTCAGATAGCAAGAACTATGAAGATAAAAAGTCAGATCATAGGATGCAGGGCCATGTGAGAACTCTGATGATGTGACATTTTAGATGCGTCCTAAAGGGTGAGAATAAACTCACCCATTTTGTTTTCCATGAAAAACAAGGAAAGAACCTTCCGGTCAATGGAAATAGCAAGTACACAGACCCTGTTAAGGAAGGTCTTGGGAGCTCCCACGAGTACCAAGAAGGCCACTCTGTCTGGGGTTAGTGAATGGGTGGAGAGAGGTGGGGACAAAGCCATCGGTGTGCAGGTGTTGAAGGCCATGAGACAGAGTGAGGAGTTAGATTTTAAGCAGCAGACTTCAGACATGAACTTTGGCCTGGGTTGGAATGCAGTGCACCTCTGTAAGATTGAGGTGCACCATTTCCCCACCTGCCAAAATGCAGCAACTGACTGCAGCTTGTTTATGAGGGACTCCAAGCACACAAGCGCAGGTGCACTTTAGGGTGGCTTCCTCAGCATCTTAAGATAACTTACAGCAATTATTTTGCCGTGGATTTGCAGAATAAACAAAGGCTTTGCCGAGCCTCTGGTTGGAGGTAATAAGTCACTAACGCAGTGTTTGCACACTCCTCAACATCGATGCTGTGTGGATTCTTTCTCCAATTTTATTCCACTTTTTGTTTGCTGGTTTGTTTTAAACATGTCATGTTTTCATATAACAAAACATGCATACACACTTGATACCATTTAATATTTAATTCAAATAATGAAATACTATATCAAATAAAATGTTTACACATATGAATTTTGTATTCCCTTAGGAGAGTGTTTTGGAAGATAGGTGAATCTCTGACTGTACACGGTGGCATTTTAAATGGTACACAGATAAACTTCAAAACAATTTAATTGTAATGTATTTCTTTTAATGTGTAATATTTATAGAAAATGAGGGCCACATTAAACTGGCAATTTTCTAGCTATTATCGCTAGATTTTTCACTGTCAGTTGTAATATAAAATTTACTGTTCAAATACATTTATTTCAAAAGTGAATTTATTTACAGAAAGGACAGTAGTATAGAAGATATTCCTGTAATGGCAACATTGATGAAGGAAGTCCAGATATGCTAAGGTTTACAAGACGCCGTCCGTGAAAGGAATTGTGCAGTCACCAGCCATTTCTGTTACCTTTGTCTTCTCTCCCAATTTTCGTCTGACATGAGTTGCCCTTTGAGCTGCCGGCAAAGCCACAGATTTAAGTTGCTTTGCTCAAAAGGTGGTTTAAATAATTTTTAAGATTTACTACTCCTTAAATAATTCATTTATATTCTGATTTTGCTCATTCAATGTTGCAATATGATTGAATTTTAGATGCAAAGTAATCAGATTCATTGGTAGATACGTACGTTCTTTTAACCAGGATTTTTGAAGAAGCGAAAGTATCTCAACCCCTTTTCCAGAACAAAATGAGACACTGTTGATATAAACACAACATTTCTACCTAATGTGGATAAAGCACTTTATTACAGAGTAGCCCAGACATTCAGAGAATGTGCTAAAAACTGATGCTTCTGTTGGTTCACCAGGGGAGGGCTCTTGACATCATTCTAATTCTAATCCAGAGAGACCTTAGTAGAATTGGAAGCCAACCTCGTTACCATTCTGTGTTGTCACATCCCTTTTTTGATGTGTAAACTGAGTCAAGTAGGTGTCACCTGAAGCTTCAGCCAAAATTCAAAGCCAGGATCCACTCTCTGTCTTACCCCTCACTCCCAGGTGGCATTATATCAGTCAACTCAAGTCTTCCCGTGTTAGTTGTTGACTCTGATCTGTTTGACAAAGAAAGTGTGTGGGTTGCTAGTCTATTTTTCCCTCAAGACAGCCTAACAAACAAGGCATTACCTGGGGGATAAATGTTAGCCATGGGAAAAGTAAACAATATTCCCTTGTATGATGCACACTGTCACATGCTGTGTGGTTAGTTCCTTCTGAAACACTTCTTGGAAACAGTTCTCTACCAATTGTAATTTGTATATTGCTGTATCATTTTAAAAGTTATTTTGGAGTCCTAAGTTGAGATAAAGTACTGCATGAGAACAGAGTGGGAAAAAAATCTGAGAATTAGTTTTTAAAATGACATTCTGGGACAGTGAAACTGATGGTAAAATATTTCGGGTCATGTTTCTTTTGGACATTCTGCTGGCAAGAAAGAACTTTATGTCAGTATAGCATAGACCATGGGTTGGCAGACTTTTTCTGTAAAGGGCCAGGTAGTACATATTTTCAGCTTTGCAGTCGTGTGGTCTCTGTAGTACCTACTGAGCTGGAAAGCACCTATGGACTGTAAACAAATGGCCACAGTTGTTTTCCAATAAAACTTCATTTACAGAACAAGTGCTAAGCCAAATTTGGCCCCCGGGGCTGTCGTTTGCCAACCCCTAGCACAGAAGATAAGCGTTTGACCCTTAGAAACATACAGATCTGTATGATGCTGGAGTCAATATCATTCATCCATGTAAACAAACAAAACAAAACAAAACAAAAGACACTTGTACCCTAAATCTGTTGAAATAAAAAAATCAATAAATAATCATTAAAAAAAAAAAGAAAGAAAGAAACATACAGACCTGGCCATCTTAATGTATCTCTCAGCTAGTCAGTTTCCACTTTTATAAAATGGGGAATAATTATATACCCACTCCCGTGGGTTATTGGGTGAATCTAAGAAGTAATGCTCAAAGTGATGAGGGCAGATCTGATCCAGTGAGTACACATGCAATGTTGGAAGCTGGGTTGCTGCAGTGCTGCTGCGGTTGTTGGGTTAGAAGCCCTGTCCCCATCACTCCTCCTCCAGTCCGTGGCCCACAGCGAAGAAGGAGTAATTTTAACATGGAGATTGCGCCAAGCCTGTCTTCTGCTTAAAGCCTTTCCAGAGTGTCTCATGTTGTTCACGGTGGCCTCATCTAGCCTGTTGTCCCTTTTCCAGCATGGCGGGTACTGCTCTCCGCCACTCTCCCTGGGTGGACTCCAGCCAAACTGGAGCAGCACCTAGAGCTCTTTCTTGCCTCGGGACATTTATACGCCCTTTCCCAAACTCTTTTCCAGAATGCTGTACCCCTGGCTTTTCTTTTCTCATTGGCTGGTTTCTTCTCATCTATTAGGTATTTGTGTATATGTTCCTTCCCCAGAGAAGCCTACATTATTCTTTCACTGTAACTATTTCCTCATAACTCTCAGCAGAATTCATCAGACAACATGCCTGCCTCATTCACAATGGAAATCACAGTGCTTTGTATGGTGTTCTGGCACATAACAGACATTCAATAAAAACGTGCTGAATAAAAGAGTAAATGATTCAACGATTCATAATTATTAGGATGATCATGATGATCATGATGAAGAATACTGAAACCATGGGAGCCAAGCCGGGTTTCATCAAACTTCAACCATCTGCAAACCGCTTCATGATTTTTACCGTATCTGTGTACAACTTGTACTATACACTTTTTAAATTTTTTACTCTGTTTCTTTTTTACTTAGTTTTCTATTAAGCCAGGGATTAAAGTACTATAGTCCTTGGGCCAAATTTGGCCCTTCACTTGTTTTGGTAAATAAAGTTTTATGGACACACAGGCACACTCATTTATTACTGTATTGTCTATGGATGCTTTCGCTCTACAATGGCACAGTTGATCAGTTGAGTAGAGACTGCCTGGCCTGCAAACCTGGGCATATTTACTCTCTGGTTGTTTACAGAAAACATTTGCTGACCCTTGGACTAAGCAATAAAAGCCACTAAATCCCATAGTTTGATATGCCAGATATGTTTTTATTTTCATTTTCATTAAAAACCCTTCTGTACTATTAAGATTTTTAAAAATATTCACTCAAGGACCCACTAAAAACATCTAGCCTGCCAACTCTGGTCAATGAGCTGCACTTTGGGAACCATTGTCACAGTAGTCCTTGAACAAAACCAGCGAGATTCTGCACCTGGGTGAAAGCCCAATATGTGGGTCCCTGACTCGGTGCAAGTTAGAACATTTGCCTTCAGGAGACCCTTTAGGTGACTCCTTTATTTTGGGAAGTGCAATTCTCAAATTTACCCAAGAGTAAATTCACGGGCCTTCCTCCCCACAGTGCTGCACATCTGCCTGGCATACTCTTGCTAACCTTGCACGCAGTCAGCTGAGAGCCTGACATGAACATCTGCATCATGGGTGTCATTATAACAGGTGTCAGAAACGCTGCTACTCTCCCAGAACACCTAGACTCTTGACAAGATAGATGAAACCTACAGCTCTCTGTTTGTACCTGAGCTTCCAGGAATCAGGGCTGCTGGCTTTTTCTCACGTTACGAATAGCCGGTGGCTGTTCTGTTAGATATCCCTTTGTAAAGAAAATTCTGCCTTCCAGAATTTTCCCCAGATTTACATGTTGAATTATGAAATCTCTTGTAAAGAATGTGAAGGAAATTCACAGATGTCTTTTTATTTTTGTTTTTCAATCAAAGCCATTTTTGTTATTAGCTCAGAGTGAAGGGTATATCATTTAAGCCTCTTCCAGTTACAGCAGTTAGAAAATCTGATCCAAAATACCTTAAACAATTAGGCAATTTGCTGGCTCATGTAACCCAAAAGTCCAGGACAAGTTGGCTTCAGGTATTGTTAGTTCAAGGCATCAAATTATATCACAAAGCCTCGGTTTCTCTGTCTCTCTGTTTCTCTGGTTCATTTCCACGGCTTTGGCTCCATCCTGAGGCAATATTTCTCATCAGGGTAACTGGAGGGCTACCAGGAACCCCAGGTTCATATCCTCTTGGGAATAAGTCCAGCCTCAAGGAGCTGGCCTTGTCTCGGAAGTTCTAGTCAACATCTCATGATATCTTATTGGGTGTGCGCGTGTCAGGTCCAACCAATAGCTTTTGCCAGAGAAAGGGGATGCTCTGATGAGTCAAGTGTGGAACAGCCATCTGTGGAGCTGGGGGTAGAGCTAGCCAACTCCCCCAGAATTACATGGACTCTAAGTGGGGATCCCAAAGCAAGATCAGAAGCTAGTATCAGAGGCAGGGTGAATAGATGACCGGGCAAAACGACAATACATTTCTACTATATAAAAAGCTGGCTGGCTTCCCAAGGCTTGATCTTCCACTTTGCCTTCAGTCTCAGTACTATTGACAACTGGGGCCAGATCATTCTTTGTGGTGATGCTGCCCTGTGCGTTAGAAAATCTTCAGCAGTATCCCTAGCCGTGACCCACTAGACGCCAGTAGCATCTCCCCCCTGCCCCAGTTGTGACAACCAAAAACGTCCTCTGGGAGCCAAAATTGCCCCCAGTTAAGAACCACCATCTCCTGGTTACAAGTTGAAAGTGGTGAGCAGAGGGTTATTACCTCATTATTCACCAGGGAAAGAACAAGGAAGAGCAGAAGAGCAGCTTCTAGGGCTGGGCTTGGCAACGTTTCAGCAGCGGGTTTGAAGCCTTCACTTAACTAACCTGGGGAAAGTTTCCTGAACCCAAGTGGCCTAGCCAGTCCTCCCAGCAGAAGCAAAGTGTGGTCTAGTGTAGTCTGACGCTTAAGGGTCCTAAGGTCAGGAAGTTCTGGGTTTGAATCCCATTGGACCACATTCTTGGTCTATGACCTTGGACAAATTTTAACATCTCAGAGCCTGAGTTTTCTCCCTCCTGTGAAATAAAGACAATATGGGAGTTAATGTGAGATTTAAATGATAATAAATGGTAACTGTTTAGTAAAGGGCCAGAGCTGAGATGATCACTCAATAAACAGGAGCTCTAATTTTTCATGACGTCATTGTCACGAGCATCGTCACCATCATGTAAAGCAGATTTCCCCAACACTGTTGATATTTGGGGCCGGATAATTCTCTATTGTGAGGGGCCTGTCCTGTGCATTGTAGGATGCGTAGCAACATCTCCAGCATCGACACAATAGATGTCAGCGGCACTCCCAGTGTGTCAATCAAAAACGTCTCCAGACATTGCCAAATGTCCCCTGGGGCAAGAAAAGGGGCGGGAGAGTGGGAGGATGGGGGCCAAATTGTTCCTGGTTGAGAACCATTAATTTAAACCCACTCAGGGGAGAGTATGACCATCTGGCACAGTAATGGTTCTCTTGCTGTATTTTATTCCCCAAGGCTGGTCCCGTGATTTTCCCAATAAAAATAAGAGGGTGCTTCCCAACCTGTATAGGAAAATGCTTGAGGCACCAAGGCCTGATACAGCTCCCAGATGACTGTTACTGGCAGCTGGGGTTTCCTGATGCGGAGATGGGGAGAGCAGCCCATCTCCTTTGGCCTGTATCTCTCAGCCCAGAGATGCTGTCTCAAGATTCCCAGATCACACTTGTTCTATTTCCAGTTTCAATCTGGCCCAAGGGATCCATGCAGCATGTCCAGTTAGTTGCTTAAAATGTGTCCTAATGTCTGGCTACCAGATGGAAAATCATTGCTCTAAAGCTTGGCCTGCATGTTGTAATGAAAATGCTTGTTAGAGTTAATGAAAAACATAGGCCAGACCATGAATAGGGTGGCCTTTTAGATACGCACGTGTGGATGTGCATAAATGTGGTATTGCTGATGGTGTGGATGTATAAAGGAAGGATCTTTAATTTTCCTATGTTCACCTGACATTGAGGTTCCTTGGGGTCAGTGGGAAGCTGAGTCAGATTGAGAGTCTGGTAAACTCGGCTTCCAGCATTCTCCATTCAGGACCAGCAGAACACTGTGGTTAAGAGCATAGACTGTGCAATCAGACAAACCTAAATGGCTACTTATTAGCTGTGTGTGGCTGGCACGTAATTGGTGCTCAATAAATATTGGTCAACTGTTGAATATTGCTCAGCCTCGGCAATAATAATGCATAATGCTTAGTTCATTCATCTATAAAATAAAGATAATAATATCTACATCTTGGGTAGTAAATTAGATAATCTTTGTAAAACATTTAACACATAGGAAACACTTGAAAAATCATAGTTACCATATGTAACAAATTTACAGGATTGAAAGCCTTTTCATTCATTATTTATTCTTTATTCAACTAATTTTTATTTAGTGCTTACTTTGTGTACTGTGCTAGCAATTACTAATTCAACAACTAAAGAGACCTAGATGAGCAATTGCATGCTGTTTTTGAGTTAATAAAACTGTAAATGTCCAATGTGTAGAAGAGAAAGTTCTTTTTGTCCCATTTTAATCCAATATCCAATGAATCTCCACAAAACTGAACTGTCTCCAATTATTTAACCTCTTCAAAAATTAGGTGGAAATTCAGGGGGGAATTTCCTTCTCAGTTCCTGCCACATCTCCACTGCATTCAATAATATTTTTTAATTTTCTAAAAGAAGGTTCCAGGAAAGGCACTGACAAGTAAGTATAATGGAATTTATTGCAGGCTGATTCCTGATTTATCCCAAGAGTCCTTTGATTTATTTAGTTCATCCTATAGCATAAGAACATGGGTTAGATGTATGAGGAATGAAGTTTTGAGGCCAGTATTGTGGTTTTCTGTGTCCTCGGATGGTTACAGTTCCCTCTCTCAGCGTGTTTTCATAGTTATGTCTTAGCACGATTTTATTGCCCATGAGTCTTTGCCTATGTGCTTGGCCCATCCCTGGTGCCATCTCGTGGTCCTACAAATGATTCTAGTCTCAGTGGTAAATGAATGGTAACCCCATCTCAGCCCAATCCGAGAAGTAAGGGAATGGCCTTCTATTGGCTAGACATCAACAAGGGGGAAGACCCAGGCAGCAGGCAGGTCCTTTGAGTGAGGGTGAACAACATAGCTACTTCCCTTAAAGGCAAGTTTTTCACAGAAGCTTGTCTTGAATGTCCCAACTGCTGGTTTAATAATAAAAGTCATAATCCTTATTATTATTATTACCATACAATGCTTATGGAGAGCTTTCACCTTTGTAATGATCTCATCTTAGAATAGTCTCCAAGTTCCAGCTTGGACTTGACTTCTCAAAGGAAGCTTCCATCATCTGTCACACCTGAAATAAAAATGATCTCTGATCATTTGCTGTCACAACCTCATGTTTTAGTTTTTCACAGTACTTATTGCCACCTGAAAATATGCATATTTTTCATTTACTTATTTATTGTCATTCCCCCCCACCCCCGGCCCATCACTAGTCCGTAATGTCACGATAACGGGGATCTATCTGCAGGAATAGTGAAGGGGACACTTTTTGCCCAGTGAATAAGCATGAACTCAGTTCCAGGGCTGGGCTGAGGTCATTGCTGAGCGCTGGCTGTTGGTGGTAATTCAGTGACTAAGATCTGGCCCACAACTGCCATTGGAAATATATGTCATTATTAACCCAGGAGACTCACTAAGATGAGTTAGCTTGCTTGAGATCCCACAGATAGTAAAAGATGTAGCCTGGGTTTGCACTCACAGGGTCTGATTCCTGCGCCTGCCCTCTTCACCTGGTGCCAACGGGCTCGACCTCACGATTACCCCTTCACTTCTAAAGAAGGAAGCTCCTTTGCATTCCTGTTTTCCAGGTCATTGCCTGGGTCCTGACCCACCTGTCTGGTTTTGCAAAAGTCTAGATCCTTTGTTGGCTGTGGTTTTCTTTCCCCCAGTAACATTCAGGGTTCATGTTGCATTAAATGGTTAAAAAAAAAAAAAAAGTACATGTCATTAAACTCTTCAGTGATGGAGTCACTTTAATATTGGGAAATTCTAGCACAGGATAATGCTTTCTGGCAAGATCTCGTTTGAGCAGGAAGCTTGCAGTGGAAGAAGGTATGCAAAGAGAGAGCAAGGGGCATCTGTTTGCCTTCAGTTTCTCTGACAGCCCGATGGTTTGTTTGTGTCAACGTTCCCAAGGAGGGTAACTGTGATTTCACAAAAGGGTCAAAACCCATCAAACCGTTTTTTTGCCTGCTCTGGCCCCACCTTCAACCCTTCTCTCTTGCCTCCTCGTCCCTTCTAAATTAAATCACATTCCACTGCCTTTTATTGAATAATGTCTGGACAAAATAATCTTCCACACTCTCCTTGCTTAAGGCAAAGTAATTGGAACAGATAGTGCTACTGGCCAAGAGCCACCGACTAATTGCTTTATGCCCGACTCCTCTTGCCAGAGGCACACCCAGCATTGACAAATCCATGGCTGTTTCCCAATTTTTTGAGGTTTCTAAGACAATTGGTACTATATTAATTGTGGGGGGAACAGGGGCAGGGGTGGGCGAAAGTGAATTCTCTATAGTCATTGGCACTTTCTACCTGGTCTACTTAATCTCCCATTATTTTGATCATGGGTATCTGGTTTTTTAATTTCCTGTAATCCAACAAGGAATGTTGTTCTAAGGACATCTGTGGTCTCTGCTTTTTCATGTTCCAAAAATCCTAACAGAGATGTTTTGTCAATGACTGGGTATTTCATTAGAAATCCAAAGATTCCCATTAACTTGAATTATTTTCATAGCTCTGATCAACTTTTAGGTTAGTAATTCATGATATTTAATAACCTCTTCAGGTCATTACCCAAAATTATTTATTTAATTATATTTGGTCATTAATAATGAAAGGGGGGGAATGATTTTCTTATCACTTAACATCAATTTATTCCTTAGTGCCTTGCAAATCTCAGGGCGAGCCAGTCATTGTAAGAACTTTTAATATCCCATCATTCTTCTTGGTAGAAGCCAGGAAAATGTTCTGGTTTTAAAAATATCTGTGTTCTTGAGGTTTAAAGAATACAATTAAGGCATCTGTTTAATCCAACCATTCTTGATTTAAAAACTTTCCAAGAGTTTGTGGAAACCACAGCCCTCAGAGGTTCTTTAGCACATTTCAGTTGGCTTTCTTCCTGTTTTTTATTATCTTTTATTGAATCATATTGTAATCGCCTCTTATATTTCTTTGCTAATATACTTTGTAATTTGAAACAAGAATGGAGCTGAAAAATTCATCATCAATTTGTTTTGGCAACGTGGAGTTTCAAATAGTTTTCCTGTAGAGGTCATATCCGTGATGAGATTGAAGTAAGCATTTCATCTTGTATGAAAAAAGAAGTAAAAGTCAAATGTATGAACCAGATATATGAATATTGATTACTATTTTGAAGTTATTACATTTTATTTGCAGCTCTAAAATAAGTTCTTTTGGAACCTCATTTGAAAGTTGCCCTCATTGTTGGAATATCCCTATGTGGATTTATTTTTTGCAATAATAAATAACTAAATCTTTTGGCCGGTTTCCAAGAAGAACCTACATTATCCCAAATTCTATTCAATACCTAATGGTGTTATGGCGAGTTTCCAGGACCTACACTTCCAGGCAGTGAGAAATTTCCCTCTAGAATTGTATTTTGATGGGAACTGATTTCCTATATTGGATAAATAATGGACAATATGTGTGCAACTTTAGCTCAAGAAACATCGTCAGAATTCCCCCACCTGAGGCTCTATCTGCACATGCCAAGACATCTGCAGGAAAAAGTATCTGGGGTGGGGATGGGGTCATTGTGTCTCAACAATGCCAAAGCATCTGTATGTTTGAAAACACTCAAGACAATTAGCTCTATTTTTCCATTTTTTTGTCACATAGACCCAGCTTGGTTTAAAGGAAGGAAGGAAGGAAGGGAGGGAGGGAGGAAGGGAAGGGAAGAATGAAAAAAAGGACCCTTGTGGAAGAAATATACCTCCCAAGTATTAATATTAAAGTCTTAAATATGAAATGTTCAATTTTGAATCGAGAGTGTAGTTTATTATGTCTCAAACAAAGAGCAAATTAATCAAAGTATGCACCTAAACTATCGACACAATTTTGCCATCTTAACAGTAGTTTGCTTATGCCAGCAGCAAAGAAGCCTGGAGAGTGCCAAGTGGCAATGAAATTTTGAAAGGCATTTCCCACAGCTTGTTGAGAATCAAATATTTTTCCTTGCAAGAAGTGGTCCAAAACCTGGAAGAAGTGGTAGTCAGTTGGTGCAAGGTCTGGTGAATATGGTGGATGACAGAGTTTCCAAGTCCAGCTGCTGTCGTTTAAGCAGCGTTGTTTGTGCAATGTGTGGTGGAACATTGTCTTGCAAGAGGATTGGCCTATCTCTATTGACCAATCTTGGCTGCTAAATCACAAGCATCCTCATCATTTCGTCCAGTTGGTTGCCGTAGACATCCGCTGTCATCCATTGACCAGGTTTCATGAAGCTGTAGGGGATAATACCAGCGCTGGGCCACCAAACAGACACCATTAGCTTTTTTTCATGAATATTTGGTTTTGGACTGTGTTTCAGCACTTCATCTTTATCCAACCATTGTGTCAAATGCTTGCAATTGTCAAAAAGAATCCATTTTTCATCACACATGACAATATGGTACAGAAATGGTTTGCCTTTATGTCATGATGGCAAAGAAAGGCAAGCTTTGAGACAATTTCTCTTGTGACCCTCATTTAATTCATGCGGAACCCATCTATCCAGCTTCTTTACCTTGCTGATTTGTTTCAAATGGTCCAATATTGTTGGCATAGTAACATCAAACCTTGCCGCTAATTCACCCATAGGTCGAGATGGATTCACTTCCACTACAGCTTTCAGCTCATCATTATCCATCTTGGTCTCAGGTCACCCACGTGGCTGATTTTCAAGATTAAAATCACCAGAACAGAACTTCTGAAACCATGGACGTACTGAGTATTCATTAGCCACATCCCTCCCAAACACTTTGTTGATATTTTGAGCTGTGTGCACAGCATTTGTTTGACAACGGAACTCATACTCGAAAAGAATACAAATTTTGACTTATCCATGGTTTCACAAAAATTGCTGTAAAAAAACTTTGAAAGATAATCACAAGCCAAACCATGCATTTTGAAAGACTGAGGATGTACTTTCACAATAAAAATGAGAGTGTCAAAGTGAAATGTCAGAGATATCAACTGTCAAACTTAGTACTTAAGGAAATCGGACATTTCATACTTAATAATCTAATATATTGAAAAACATAATTCTTTTGTTGGTTTGATTTGCCTGTATCTGAGCAAAACCAGGTATCTTTTGGTCCTGTCTCTCTTTATTTCTCAATGCTCAGCAGACAGCAAAGTCCACAGGGGTTTCTCAGGAAAAAAAAAACAAAACAAAAAACCTCTAATGGTATATTTAAGGGAGAGTTCATAGAGGGCCCTTTCACAAAATTAAAATATGCCAAGTGCCTGATACATATTTGCACATTGATTGCTTTTATTGAGAAATACATAATACAGAAGCCAAGAGGAAATTATTTGGGAGGAAACATTTTGTCCCATTTGTAAGAAAAGCAGAGAACTTCAGTTTGGTTTTGAAACAGGGATGGAAGTATACAATAACCTAAGTTACCAGCACACTTAATAACTTAGTTAAAACTCACCTCACTTCTTAATTCTGCAGTTGATAATTTCGGGCTCACAGGTAGACTGACCTGAGCACTAGGAAGCGGGTGATGAGGATTTGCCCCTCACCTCCTTGGCCTCGGTGCATATTTGCTGTTTATATGAAGCTAGTGGCTCTCTGAGCCTTTCAGGTTCAGATTTTGATGTTCCATGATGAATCCAGCGCTTGCCACCTGGATTTTTATATTCATTGTTAACTTGAGGAGCTGACACAGGTGGGACAAGATTTCATTATGAGCCTCTTTGAACTTACACCAGTTATAGGAGTGGAGAAATAGATTTAGAACATTTTTAATGTTATGTCAGAGCCCAATTGATCTGATGGACTTTTAATGACTTCACTGGTAATAAGAGAGATCATGACTTAGACCTGCTTCAGCCCGTGTGGAAAGGTTGATGGCAATTTGCATGGTCTGATGAGATCTGAAGTGCAAGGAAATGGACTTCTGAGTTCAAAGACATTGCACTCTACGAGGTGCCATGATCCGCTAGCTGTTGGGCATGTTGACCATTGGGCACAGGTGCTGTTAATTCTGCATGTCTCAAGTCATCTGAACACGTCAGCAAAGGTTATGACACATCAAGAGAGCAGTCAGGCTGGGGGTGGGGCGAGGGGAGGCGGGAGGGTTAGACTCACACTCAGATGCCAGAAGTCCTGAAAGCTGAATAAAGGAGTAGAGAGGGAAAGTTTCCCCACTGTTCAAGACCACTTAGGCTGCTTAAGAGCACTACAAGCAATCCACAGAAAATACTTTTCACTTGCATTTTAACCAAATAGGAGGCTTAACAGGACATTATCACCTGGAGAGCACAGTAATGGGTAATTGAGTGGGGAAAGGGACTCTGCATTTCTGATTAATATTTACCAAAGTCTTTGTATGTGTGTGTGTGTTTTTTCCCCCTCAAATGTTAACGATGCAACAGATCAAGTAGAACAAAAAGGACACTGTGGGTTGAAATATGGTATTGTGCCCATCAAATTCTGCCTCCTCTCTGCTTGGCTTATGATGAATACCATTCTTTAATAGCAAACTGGTGTTCGTGAAGAACTTATTACGGAGGCTAACAGGAAGCCAAGAATGAAGGAATGCCCGACTGGCAGCGATCAATCACCCCCTTTTAAAGATGAACTGATCCTTCTTTTTTAAAGTAACCATTCATACGAAGGTCTCAAACATAAATATGCAAAGCATTGAAGCAATTACAGTTGCCTGGTCCTGTTAATGTTTCTGTGCATGTTTGGGGAGAAGATGACTCCTACTGTTCCCAGGAGTTTTCTTCCAGGAGGATGAAGCCGCAGCTCTTCTCCAGAGAAGGGTTCCTGTTAAACAGAGGTTAATTATTGGCACCAGCAGAATAATAATATCCTAGCGTCAAAGGACAAAGTCACATTTGGTTAAAGATTTCTACATTCTGAGATGCAATATTCAAAGGCACTCACTCCAGGAGGAGCTGGTTAATGAAGTAGCTCCCGAGAACTACAGAATGATGTGAGGTTCTATCTTCAGGGCCGCGACTTGTCACACCCAGAGCCCATTTCGTGGCCATACAAAACTGGCAATGTTTTTTTTGATTTACCTCTAACCTTATCATTCCTTGCTCAAAAACCTTTCAAACAGGTTTCTCCACCTCCTTCATCTTGGCACTACTGACATTTGGGGCTGTCCTGTGTATTGTAGGATATTTAGTAGCATCTCTGGCCTCTACTCTCTAGATGCCAGTAGTACCCCCCTTCCCAGTTGTTATAACTAAAATATTTTCAGACTTTGCCAAATGTGCCCTGGCGGAGGCAGGGGCCGAGACAAAATTGCCCCCTGTTGAGAACTATGGCTTTGACATATTGACTGCCACACTAGAAACAAAAATTTTTTCCTTGTGGCCATGGTGTTTTATTATGAAAATAGAATAAAAACTTTGAAAACAAAATGGTCCTTTCCAATTTAATGAAAAATTTGTTATTTTTTATTGTTTTCTGTGCCTGAAGTTATATGCAATTAAATTGTCAATATTAGTTGTAACAATAAGAACATCAGTAAGTAAGATTTTCAAGAACCAACTGCAGTTACATAAGCTTCACGAGGCCCTGGGCTCAAAACTAGCGTGAGTTAAATGCAACTCACATGGCAGTTAATGTGTTAAAGATATCTTGGTGCCTTAGAAAAGTTCTTTCCCAAATACCCAAGAGTCTTGATCTAATCTCCTTCAACCATCTGTTTATCATCCATTGATACTAATCCCACAATGTTCTCTTTTCCTTAAGTTTTATTTTATTTTTAATTGATGAATAATAATTATATGTACTTATAGGGTACAATGTGATGTTTTGATACATGTATATATTGTGGAATGATCAAATCAAGGTATTTTGCATATCCGTCACCTCAATTATTTATCATTTCTTTGCAGCAAAAAGATTTAAAATCTTCTTTCAGCTATTTTGAAATATACAATGCATTATTAACTCTAGTCACCTTGCTGTGCAGTGGAACACCGGAACTTATTCCTCCTTTCTAGTTGTAACTTTGTACCCATCAACTAAGCTCTACCCAGTCCTCCCACCCCTAGCCTCTGGTAACCACCCTTCTACTCTCTACTTCTACGAGTTTGACGTTTTTAGATTCCACATCTAAGTGAGGTCAGATGGTATTTGTCTCTCTGCACCTGGCTTATTTCACTTAACATAAATAATGTCGTCTGAGTTCTTGTCACACTTTCCGAAATGCCCCGGGAGCAGTTCTCTGCCCGTATCTTTCCTATTGCTAGTTCACTGCCATATTCCTAGTGCCTAGGACAGGTCCTGCAATATAGACACTCAAGTAGCTTGACCTCCTCCCACAAATCTCCATCTGCCCAATTCACTCTCCCTTCAAGACCTATTCCCAGTGGATTCCTTTGCAGAATCCTCCATGTCTGTCACAGCAGTGGAGAACGTGAACTCTGGAGCTGTACTGGGGTTGATCCCTTCTCCTCCATGTGCGAGCCATATGACAGGCAGGTTACTTCAACTTCTCTGTGCCTCAGTTTCCTCATCTGTAAAATAGATTTCATAGTGGAACCTGCCTCGTAGGGCTATTGTGAGAATTTGTGTGAAAAGCACCTGGCCTGTAACAAATGCAACATAGACTAATGTACCTTTTAGCCTGAAGACCTCCTCCTTCTCTGCAGACTTGGTTTGTACATCCAACCTCAGTTTTCCTTGTAGCATACTTTCATTGATTATATTTTCTGAACCCAAATCAGGACATGTCATGTGACAGCCCCTGGAACAAGGGCCCGGAGTTCTGAAACATGAACAGTCTGGAAACCTGGGGCGAATAGTTGTAATTATAGTTCATGCCCGTGTGTGTGCGCACGCACATGTGTGCCGCACGTACCGTCCCAACAGATCATGGATGGGGGGGCCACATCTTCATCTGTTCCACATGCAGAGGTAGGATAAGGAGTGTGTAGGGAGACCCCATGGAATATTTGTTGGTTTGAATCCTTCTAATTTAATGAGAGGGGAGTCTCTTTCAGAAACTCCTCTTTCTTTCTGAAGCTGAGCCCTTTCCTTCCTGAGTCCTTCCGTTAAGGTAAGGGTGGCTTTTGCAAACATTAATTTCTCAAAGCCAGGCCCTTCACCTCTCACCAGAATAATTCAGGATAAGATTCCTTATTCATCAAAACTTGTGGAACAACTTTTTTTAGAAACATAATCTATGGTCCACCTGGGGAGCTTGATCCAAATGTAGATTTCTAGACATCAGCGTAGACTTACTAAATAAGAAATTCTGGTGGTGGGGCCTGAGAATCTGAATGCTTACGTGTATCCTAATTCCCAGTCATTTTGAGAACCACAGCTTTAGGATAAACCAGCAAAAAGCACAGAGGCTCTTTGGTATTACACAGAGCCTTGAAGTGTCTGAGCTTGAAAATGCTGCCATTTTTATGAGGGGAGTGAGGTAGAATTATTTTACTCTGTGCTTTCTGTCATGTTCTGGATAATGTAAATTATGCACATGGAGGGATTTTCTTTTTTAAATGAAAGGGTTGTATTCTTATTTCACATTTCACAACTCTTAAAAACAAGCCGCCCTGAGGGGGAGGACAAGGTTTTTACAATCCTAGCTGGAAAAGGGCACATGTTATGCTCAAAACAAAGGGCAGCAGAGACAGCGGACAAGTTCTGAGAATGATTGCTGAATTTCAAGAGTGCAGACTATGACTTCGGAACATGTCTTCTGGGAAGTCTCCATTACCAGGTGTACCGAAAGGGATTCCATATGGCTCCAGGATTCTGGTGGGGTTGGATGCATATTTGAGCATAACCCAAAGAGATGAAATAATCTATCCTTGGTTTATTTCTAGATGATTAATCTCTCCTCGATATCCAAGACCTGTTTTATGATTAATTTGAGTTTTCCCACAACCAAGAATCTGTATCACATCCTCAAGAGTAACACAGCCCGATGTCCAATGTGATTTATTTCAGAAACAAAAGCAAAGAGGCTGCTGAGCTTCTTCCTTCAACTTCCCTGTTCGCCAACAATTTCTCACCATTAATTTCCTTCTCCTCTTTCCCTGTGGTTTCTGAAGAATATACAGCTCTTCCTTCTGCCACCCCACCCCCCAACGACTCGTGACATTTATTTGGATGTTTTCATTATCTTTTTTCAGCTAGAGGTGTTCCAAATGGACCTCTTGAATTCTCACCCTGTCTTTTCCTGACTTCTCTCCTCTCCATACAAATGTTCTCAAATCTCTCTTTTTAATAAATAAATAGATAAACAATTGAAGTGCACTTCCATGCCTCAGTTTCCTCTTTTTAAAATGGGCTTAAATATAGTACCTACCTTGTAGGACTTTGTGAAGATTAAATGAGTTAGAGCTAAGGCTCTTCTTAAGATTGTTGGCCACATAGGAAGTGCCCACCTACTGTCTATTAATTTCAGAGGAGTGTGTGTCTCAATTACCTATCGTCTGTCTGTCTGTCTATCTCTAGACCTATGCTTCTTTGTCAAGACACCCTCTCCTCTCTCTTATCCTTTGTTGCCAACCTGTTTGGAATAGCCCTCCTTGTTTTCTCCCTGCAACACCTCGCCTGCCACTCACCCCTTCTCCAGTTTGCCTTCGGCCAACCCTCGCTGGTCCCTGAGGACGTAATTGCACCGCTCATCCAGTGCCTGCTCTTCCGAGCCCATCCCTCCTGAATGCATTGCAGTGTCGCACACGGCATTTGATTCTCCCTTTCTTTTATTTTCACATTTGCAATTTTTTTTTTGGCATTTCCCCTTTGAAAGCAATTGTTCTTTGGTTGTGGATGTGGTCATGGCTGCTGTTGTTTTCCTGGTTGTGATAGAAACCGAGGTTCGTGGTCCTAGATACTTTCTCCTGACTGCTTTGTGAGAACTGGAGTGATGCTCCTTCCCATCCTCTCTGACTGTGCTTTTCCTTTGTTCTTCCTTGGATGACCCTATGGATGTTATGTCTCCCTAGGACTCTGTCTGTCCTGGGATCTCATCTCAGACCCAGAGATCTCCAGATAGAAACCTGCAGAAAGGACCTGGCCCACAGAAATGTCTTGTTAGAGTTTCACAATATTTTTTTTAAATTAGTTTCTACAATTCCATTTTTCATCTAAAAATCCCTAGATCTGGCTTCATTTCTGTGTTTCCATGTGATTATGACCAACTGGAGCTGTGAGTACTGCTCCTTTAGCCAGGGCACCTCCAAGTTCTTACAGCCACCATCACTTTGTTCTGTCACCTGCCTGGCCCCTCTGGGCCGCTGAGGTTGCCATTCCTGCTGTGCTAGCCCTAGGTGAGTTATGACTCCACCAAACAAGGACAGCCAAATCTGCATGTCCAGTCCCATCCTGGCCCTCATGGAAGCAGCCAGATTTCCACACACGTTCCAGTAAATCCCAGACTTGTTCTGGTCTCCGCTTGCTGTTCTCACTCTCTGCAGTTCTGTCCTTGTCTATCCCTTGTAGCCTGACCCTCGGAACTTAGTGTTCCATCTGAGAGAGTGTTTGGGTCTGGGATTCTAAAAGAAAAAAAAAATTATGTTATGCATTACTACTTGGTGGCATGCTAGTCAAGAATCACTGTGGTATAAGAAGGATCTAGGTACACAATAAAATCTTTTAAGAAGAGATGTTATGAACAAGGAAGGCAGGTCGACCTCTGCTGGAGCAGTTGGGATGAGAGATAAAGAGTACAGGGAAGATGGTGGCAAGGTGTGGAGACTGAGTCCGTGGGGAATCCAACAGCCACTGCAGAAGAAAGTCTGGAGGCCGGTAACATTAAAATAAAATAAAATAACATAAAACAAAACAGATGCAAAACCTAAAATGAAGCTGCAGGAAGAGCTTGGGGGTTGGTGGTGCTACTGATACATAGATGGAGGCAGAGACTTGAGGAAATGTCAACGGTCCTGGAAGGTGAAACTCAGTCCATTTTTGGCATGTTGAGTCAGATGCCGGCAGACGTCTAAATACACGTGCTCTGTGCAGTTGAAGGTTAGAGATGACACGGAGAACAGAAGGGTGGATCTGAGCTGCAGTTTCAGCAGTCACCTACCCACCTGTGGTTTTCAAAAAGCTGTCTGTGAAAAGGAGAATACAGAGAAAGAGGAAGAAAAAGAAGAAGCCATGCAGGAGATAGGGCAAAGTCAAGAGAGAGGTGTGAGGGCAATCAGAGAAGTTCAGGAATCAAGATGATAGCTTCATATAAAAGCAGATTATGCAGCAGCGTCAACCGAGCAAGGAAGAATATATTTGCATAATATATCTACATGGGACTGTGGATTTGGCCATAGTCTTTGGAGAAGATCATTCATTCGGTCAATGAATATATACTAAGCGTCTATTATTTGCCAGAAAGTATGCTAGAAAGAACGATACAACATGGAGATTATATCCATCAATACAGACTAGGTTTTGCTACAACAAACTCCCAAATCTCTATGGCTTAAAATAACAAAACTTATTTCTTACTCATGCATTACTTACTCTAATCCCTGCCATTCTCATCCCAGGCCCACCCTTGGCGACATGGCGCCTGCCATGACAGAGAGGAAGGAGGTATGAATCAGCTCTTAAATCTTCCCCCAGAATGTGAAAGCAAGTCAGGTGGCCACATCTAACTTCAAGGGGGCATCAAAGTGCCATTCTAGCACGTCTGCAGGGAAGAGAACTGGAAGAGTGGTAGATGGCCTTGGTGACTACCCCAGGGGTGATTTTAAAGGACAGTAGAAGAAATTCACAGCCCTAAATATTTGCACTTTATTGCCCTAATCCAAGGCCAACTACATAATTTGAGAGGCCCAGTGCAAAATGAAAATGCAAGGCCCAGGCTGAGGCAGGAAAATCAATTTCTCCTTCTCTCAGGCCCATCTCCCCAACTCATGGTGGCTGGGTGACCCCCGAAGATTGAAACCTCTATACCTGGATGTGCTTGTTACCTGGATTAGGGATGGGCAAGAGGTCCTCACTGGCCATGCCTTGGTGCTGCCACCCCTTGCTCCATCCCGAGATGCTGCGGGGCATGTGTCTCATTCTGACCCTCTCCCCACCCAGGGCCAGGCCCCCACTTACATGACCCAGTTGCTACCCAGCAGCAGCAGGAGCAGGGCAGGGGAAGAAGCCAGGTGGGATCCAGGTCACCAGAGGGCAGGGAGGGAGTGGCTCAGAGCCCTGCCTGGGGAGGTGGGAGGTGGTGGGAACACACCAGAGCCAAGGCTCCATACCCCCCGAGCATGCCCCATGTCCCATTAAACTTCACTTAAGAAGACGCAAATTCACGGACACAATTATTGAGAATTTCTTCAAGACAGCCACCACAGGTTCCCTTCTGAGAGTGGGACCCTGTGCAACTGAACTGCCCTAAATCCATTCTAGTGCCTTGGTGTTGACTGGAAGGACAGGTTTTCCTTCCACGCTTCTTCCATCTTTTGTTCCAACTGCCCTCAGAGTCCTACTCAGATTAGGCATCATCCTAATGGGAAATTCATGTTCGATGAATCATAAATCCTCACCTGCTGAGATTACATGAACATGCTTGAAAATAACCTATTATTTTTAATAGTCTTTGTCCAGGATATTGGACTCTTTGTGAACCCCATATTTGGGCCTGGGAAAGGGACAGGGCAAACGTGGAAGGGATAAGTAAACTTTGCAAGCCCCATAATTTGCAAGTTCCAGATTTATGCAAAGCCTAAGAATATCAGCCATTGCTTGCGGTGAGATTGCATATTTGATAAGCCCTCAGATTCCCATTTTTGCCAGTGAGGCGACCTGCAGAAGAAGTGAGGTGTCAGGGAAATAGAAATAGGTGGTCTTACTGTTCTGTCTGGTGTTGTATCTGTCTGTAGAGAATATAGCTTACAACAGATTAGCGGACTTGACATATTACTGAGAACGTGGTAAGAATGATGCTTGTTGACGTTATCAGCAATTCCTGGAGGGAAATTTTCTTACTTTTTTTCTTCTCTTTCTTTCCAGAATTTGTTTATCTGTTCCCCTATATACTTGGTTATCCTTTATCCTATTGCTGTTTATCTCTCTGAAATAGTTTTGCCTATCTAACCATATTAAATCCACTTATTTATTGTTCATTTATCTCTGTTTGGTGTATTGAATGTTTATTTATAAGCTACTCATGTATCTAAAATTTACCTGATTGCTGCCTGCCTATTCTGTTTGCTGGCATGTGTCCGACTGGGCTGTGAATATATTTGCTACACTCAGATAATAGGAGTCTCTTGATAAATAATAACTGTTTAGAAGTCCTAAAGAGAGGCTCAGAATATCTAAGAGGCAAATAAAACATTCCTCTGTACCCAGAATATGCCCTAATACCCAGAAAAATGTGACCTAGAATTGACTTAGAGTGTGTATTTGAACAATGACAAAACCTGGCAGTCCTTAAGAGTAGGTTAATCCCCGCTAGCGTGTGCTTTCAACCCTTGGCTTCTCTTCTTATCACAAATGAATAAGTGTTAGTGTTTTCTATAAGGCTGCTTCTCCCAACAGTGTCTGAATTCTGTGCAGGGATCCAGGAGTGTGTGGATTATCTGGTTCTTACTCGACATCGGCCCTTTGACACCTTACTCAATGCGTGGTACACGAAAAAGGTCCGTATGCATTTCTCAAGTGGGTGATGATTGCTTGGCCCCATTTTCACCAAGTCTCTTACTTTTCTAATTTCTTATAAATTTATGTCTGGGATTATTCAAACTTACTTATATGTGGCCCATGGACAGGTGTGCACAAAGCCTGCAACGAAGAGACAATCTCAGGGGAGTGCTCAGAAGCTGGGCTTTGGAGCCAGATGCACCTATGTTTACACCTGGCCTTGAGCCTTACTAGCTGTTGAACCTTGGGCACATCTCATCACCTTCCATTTGTAAAGTAGAAATAGTATTAGTAACCCCCTCATGGTATGTTGTGAAAAAGAAATTAGACAATCAGTGCAAACTCTTCAGTATACAACAAGCACTAAAAAATACTAGCTGTTGCTGCTGTTCCCACTGCAGTTTGATCAAATTATATTGGTTGGGCACCTCTTTCAGCCAGTTAGAAATTTTGGGTGCAAAATGACATCTCAGTGCAGACTTTTTGGTGCGTTGACTCTATGGCCTCTTTTCGCTGTTCTAGGTCTTCCCCAAATGGCAGCGTGTGCCCAGACAGAGGTCATCTCTGGAGTTTACACGCAGCCGCCATTTCCACAAAAAATCCCCAGAGAGGAGGTAGAGAGAGAGGTGTGAGTGATTATTTGGGCCTTCTGCTTGAATTATTTTATGCCTGGGGTATGTATTTCTTTGCCTCCAGCAAACTCAGCAGCAGGAACAATGCACATGTACACTAAACAAGAGTTACCAGTGTTTTAAAATTGTGCCCAGCAATTTTGAGTATGGATCTGAGAGGGAGGAAGCCCGGGTTTCACACACTGAGGTGTCTTCCTCGCAGGTGGGAAATATTAATTCTCAGTGGTTTGTCCCAGGATGAAGTGTTCGTGCTGGGACCAAATCGTATGTATTTCGGTGGCTCCCTGCACCGTGATCGGCTTCCTCATTCATTTTCATTCATTCATCCAGCAGATGCTTAGCGAGGTCCTTCTCGACGTCAGGTGCTGTGCTATGTGTGGGGGCCCAGCAAGGTTTTTGCCCTTGTGGGTGGTGCCTTCTAGAATAGAGGGAGGCCATACATACAGGATCTAATTTTAGGTAGTGTCTGGTGGCATGGCGGTAAACAATAATGCAGGGCAAGGGAATTGAGGGTGGTAGTGAGGCAGGGAAGTGGGGAGGGGGCAGGTGTCTTGATTTGGTCATGAGGGAGGTGACATTTGAGCAGAATGAAGTGAGGGGATGGCTCAGGCGAGAAGGAAGCACATTCCAGGCAGGGGAGAAGCAAGTGCAAAGGCACATAAGCAGGATTTGGGGGATCAAAATTAAGAATTATGGATTCTTATTGAATGAAAGAACAGCAAAGGAATGAATGGGTGTATGTGGGAGTGGATGAGTGATTCTGTCCACCCACAGGGGCACCAATGGGCTGCTGTGATTTATAGTCAAGGAAACCGAACTATTGTGAGGCTGGGCGTAGTAGTGGAATCAGCTTTCTATAGCATTCTTCCTCTTCCTTATAGCTAGCTCTGCAGTCTCTCTGAGCCTCAGTTTTTTCATCTGTAAAATAGACATAATGATACCTATCTTTAATGGTTTTCATCAGAAGTAGAGATTCTGTATGCATCAATAAACTATTGTTATTAATAGACTGCATTACATCATATCATTTTATTATTTTAAATAACTTTTTTTCAAAATGATGAAAGAGAAATGCACATTTAGGCAGGGGTGAGAACTGTCCTAATATGCAGCTGTGTGCTCATCTTTAAGGCAGAGGCAAACCATTCTTGCCGAATAAAAGCCTGCCTTACATAACCTGGAAGTTCCTTTTTCGATATTATAAATCTCTTTAAGACAAGAATGACAGTGCCTTCCCACAGGTCACCTCTGGGTGCCTCACTCCTGGTCTCTCAGTTCCTTAAGCGCCCCAGGCCTCCACTCTTGCCCCCACCCCATGGCCACCACACAAGGTATTTGCCAAACTGATCAACTCAGTTCGGTCTCAAGGCATCTTGCACAATTTTAGGGGAAACTGACCACATGGAAGACAGTGTGAATAGCGTCTCCTGCAGCTGTAGAACCCAGGGTTCCTGCAATCCTCTTTCCATAGCTTGAACCCCTCCCTAGTTTCTCCTGGTTGACTTCTGCTCATACAAGAGACCGAGGGTCAAGTTCCACATTCTTAGGGAACCTGCTGTGGTCTCCAGAATGGGCCAATCCCCTCACAATATGCTAGGTAGTACTTTCGCAGTTACAGGTTTGCTTTTTTTCATGTGATTATTTGACTGAAGCCAATCTGCCTCACAGAGTGGAAACTTTGTCTGCGTGGAAGCCATTTCTGTGCATGGCACAGTTTCTGGCTCAGAGCAGTCATGCCATGAATGCTTGTTGAATGAATTACTAACCTTCCAGGAAGCATCCATTTGTTTTATAGGTCCTTTAACACTGCAGTCCCCAACCCCCGGGCTTTGGACGAGTACCAGTCCATGGCCTGTTAGGAACCAGGCCGCACAGCAGGAGACGAGTGGCTGGGTGAGTGAGCAAAGCTTCATCTGTATTGACAGCCACTCCCCATCACTCACCATCCCTCCCCCCATCCCTGGAAAAATTGTCTTCCATGAAACCAGTCCCTGGTGCCAAAAAGGTTAGGGACCACTGCAGTTTAACAGATACAGTTTTGTTGTTCCAAAGCCTAGCAGGAAAAAGCCAAAGAATCAGTATAAAACTTCCCAATAATAGGATAACTAAATGCATATGTCTGGCAAAGAGAAGGTGGTCAACAAACGTTTGTTGGATGAATGAATTAATGCATGAATGAATAAATTTGAAGCACAGACATTGTTTGTGCCTTTGAAAATAATACATGTAGGTACACTCACATATACATACTCACGCACACACTCATGCTCCTCCTTCCTTCTCCCCTAACTGGCGTTTAAAGTATCCTCAAGAAGAAAAACAACTAAAAATTACTTTGTGGCGAAGAGTTTAAGGTTGTCAGTCCCCTCTTGGACCTCCCCTTCCTCTCCTAGCTCTGACTTGGCTTTCTGGATTATTGTGCTCCACCTGTCTCTGGGCAAGAAAGAGAAAGCCAAGCTTTTATGCAGTCACCAGCCTAGAGGGCACAGGCTCTGCACAGCTCTTCCAATCTCAGCAGAGAAGGAGTAGCCAACGTCTCTGTTTCTGGCTTGAAAGTTGGGCAGTGACCTGAGACCAGTCTTCTACTCTGGAGAGCTGCCAGCACCATGGCCAAGGCCACTGCACTTGGTCACTTCCTTAGATTACATTTTTAGCATATTGTTTTAAATGCATTTTTCTTTTTTCTTTTTTTGCTTTTTTTTATTGATATATAATACATGTACATATTTTCAGGGTACATGTGATATTTTGATACATTCATATAATGTGTAAAGATCAAATCAGGGTAATTGGGATATCCATCACCTTAATATTTATCTTTTCCTTATGCTAGGAAAATTCAAATTATTCTTTTATAGCTATTTTAAAACGTACAATAGATTATTGTTAACTATAGTCACATTACTGATCTATCACACACTGGGTCTTATCTCTCCTATCTAATTATGGGTATGTTTGTACCCATTAATCAACCTCTCTCCATCCCCTCTCCTTCCTCCTTTCCTGGCCTCCAGTAACCACCAATCCACTTCTGTCTTCATAAGTCCACTTTTGTAGCCCCCACATATGAGTGAGAACATGCAATATTTGTCTTTCTGTGTTTGGCTTATTTCATTTAACATAATGACCTCCAATTCCATCCATGTTGCTGCAAATAACAGGATTTCATTCTTTTATATGGCTGAATAATATTCCATTATGTATATATGCACAATTTCTTTATCCACCCATCCATTGATGGGCACTTAAGTTGATTCCATATCTTGGCTATTGTGAATAGTGCTGCAAACATGAGAGTGCACGTATCTCTTTGACATACTGATTTCCTCTCTTTTGGATATATACCCAGTAGTAGAATTGCTGGATCATATGGTAGTTCTCTTTTTTAGTTTTTTGAGGAACCTCCACACTGTTCTCCATAGTGGCTGTACTAATTTACATTCCCACCAACAGTGTACAAGGGTTCCCCTTTCTCCACATCCTCACCAGTACCTATCTTTTTGATAAAAGCCATTTTAACTGGGGTGAGATGATAGTTCATTGTGGTTTTGATTTGCATTTCTTTGATGATTATTGATGTTGAGTATTTTTGCATATATCTATTGGCCATTTGTATGTCTTCTTTAGATAAATGTCTGTTCTGATCTGTTGCCCCATTTTTAAAATCGGATTATTTGTTTTTTTGCTGTTGAGTTGTTTGCACTCCTTATATATTCTGGCTATTAATCCCTTGTCATATGGATAGTTTGCAAATATTTTCTCTCATTCTGTGAGTTGTCTGTTCACTTTGTTGACTGTTTCCTTTGCTGTACTGAAGCTTTTTAGCTTGATGTAATCCTATTTGTCTATTCTTGCTTTGATTGCCTGTGCTTTTGTGGTCTTACACAAAAAAATCTTTGCCTAGTCCAATGTCCTGGAGCATTTCCTCCATGTATTCTAGTAGTTTCATAGTTTCAGGTCTTAGATTTAAGTCTTTAATCCATTTTGATTTGGTTTTTGTGTATGGCGAGAGATAGAGGTCTAGTTTCATTCTTCTGCATATGGATATCCAGCTTTGCCAGCACCATTTTTTGAAGAGACTGTCCTTTCCCCATTGTATGTTCTTGCTGCCTTTGTTGAAGATCAGTTGGCTATAAATGTGTGGATTTATATCTGGGTTCTCTATTCTGTTCCATTGGTTTATGTGTCTGTTTTTATGCCAGTACCGTGTCATTTTGGTTACTATAGCTTTGTAGAAGTCAGGTAGTGAGGTGCCTCCAGCTTTGTTCTTTTTGCTCACGATTGCTTTGGCTATTCAGGGTCTTTGTGGTTCCATGTAAAATTTTTAAGTGTGTTTTTCAAGACTGCCAATGAGAAGACCTACAATACACAACAAATATAGTTGTATATATTTGCTAGTGTCTTAGTCAGTTTGGGCTACTACAACAAGGATAACACAGATTGGGTTGCTTGTACAACAAACATTTATTTCTCACAGTTCTGGAAGGTGTAAGTCTGAAATCAGGTTGCAAGCATTGTTGGGTTCTGATGAGGACCCTCCTCCTGATTTCCTCAAATGAGGGGGGAGGGGGAGGAGAGCACGAGAAGGGGGGAGGGGGAGAGGGAACATACTCTCTTGTGTCTTCTCATAAGGGCACTAATCCCATCATGAGGACTCTACCCTCATAATCTAATTAATTCCAAAAAGCTCCACCTCCTAATGCCATCCCATTGGGGGTTAAGATTACAACAGAAGAATTTTGAGGAGACACAAACATGCAGTCTGTAACACCTAGTGAGTTCCATATTGAGATTTCTGGCCAATGTCATCAGTACCTGTAAGAGGCAACATTACGTGTATCTTCCTTACCAAGAACGACTTGGAGTTAATTAAAATAATTAAGGCCATTCATGTATTTAACAAATAATTATCAAGCACTCACGATATGTCAGGCTCTATTCTAGGCACTGGGGATTTAGAAGTGAACAAGATAGACAACGGTACCTGTCCTTACGGGGTTTACTGTCTATTGAGGGGAGACAGACAACCGGTGAGTATAGAAAATAATCAACTAGTGTCCAGTGCTATGGACATATAAGAGGGGGTTATATGTTTGAGAATAATGCTACCCAGTGCGGTAGCTCTGAGAACATGTGGCTGTTAAACACTGGAAATGTGGCTAATCCCAATGGAGATGTGCTGTATGTATAAAACAAACCTGGAATTTTAAATATGTAGTGTGAAAAAAGAATGTGAAAGGTCCCATTGACTATATTAATTGTATGTGAAAATGACAACATTCTGGATACATTAAGTTAAATAAGATACATTATTGAAATTAATTTTATTGTTTAACATGGCTCCTAGAAAATTTTAAATTGTATATGTGTCTCACTTTATATTTCCTTTGAACAGACAGGTATTGGAGCTTTTTAAAGCTTTATTTCCTATCTTCTGCAGCACAGATAAGCTTGCTGAACAATCCACTAGTTAATGTGGTTGTCTACTGAATATCTTCTCATAATAATGAAGAGGTAGCCAAACGGATCCAAATCTATTACTGAGCATTTCTAATTGTTTGATGCCACTATGTTTTGTTTCGTTTCTAATTATGGGTCCCTCTTTATGTCTTCCTCTGGTATTCAAAGGATCACAAAAACACAATTTCCCCCATCCCACACCCCGTCTAGATAACTGGATTTTGACTCAATAGTGTTTCCATCCACCACAGACAAAATTCTCATCTCATCATCGTTTTTATTCCCTTCTCTACATGGGATGAGCATAAATATAAATCTATAGATTCAAAAGTGAAAAGGCAAAGAAATATAAATGGTTTTGAAGTGAGTCTCTTTTCAAGTAATTTTTGCCCCTCACGTAGTAAGATGTCAGTCCACAGAGATTTCACAGCACAGCAACACTAGAAAGTATGATAATCGTTCAAAACATAATTGAAAGATTTCAAAAGTTGAACTGGAAGCATTTTTGTCAGAGTTTATTGCAACTATTTTGTATCTTTAAAAAAAAAAGTTTCTGAAAGTTCTGTGACAAGAAGATAAATTATGGAACTGTAAGAACAGGGAAATAAATGGATTCTGGAGACTGACAAACAGGGCAAATGACGAGAACATATAATTTTAGAACACAAAAAAAGGTAACTAAATTTGAAAAATTGCATTAGTGTATCATTTTCTGTATATGAGCCATTAGAGGGAAAAAGTGGAAATTACACCCTGTAACAAAGTAAAAATGTTTTCAGTGTTTAAAGGTAATTTTGTAATACTGTTACTATCACTTAAACTCTTACCTCTTATAAAAATCCAAAGACAGGACCCCTGGTGATATTACCTGTGTCTTAGGCAAAGAGCAACAATTTGAATTCCATTCAAATACATTTGTATTTTGCCAAGTGCTATCAAGCCCTGAGTTGCATAATTTGCCATATAAGTGAAATAGATACTTTTCCTCCACACATTTATCACTCTCCTGTGGGCTTCATTACTGACAATCAAATCATAGAAGATGTACAAAATTGTCATGATGCACTTATTTTCTCATGATATTCGATACAAATAGTTCTTCTTTACAAATGGCCTCTTTTTTTTTTTTTCTATTTGCCACAACATTTTTGCTGTCTTTTCAGGATCTTACTAAAGTTCCAGCGATTGACTTTTTTTCCCCAGAAAATATGCAGGACTCCATGGAAAACAAATACTTCTATTTGGGGAAAAATTAAAAATACTTCAGGCAAACAAAATCAGTATTGTTTACAAGTAGTTCTTTAACTGTTAGTCCCTAGATGTGTGAGTGTGTATGTGTGTATACATAATATGGGAAGGTATTTGTGAAAACAATAGATTCTGTCTCCATTTTTCTCCCTTTAGAAATCATACCCATCCCATTCCTGAGTCATTTTAAGGATTAAACTTAGGGTTACAACATCAAATGCCCAAAATCTAGTCAGGAAAATCTAATAAGGTAGCGGGCAAGAAATATATAGTCTTACTTGTCTAGCTTTTATCTGTCTACTTTTAAAAGCATTATGGGTACCAAGACGTTTTAGTCTGCTGTAAGAGATTCGGGAAGAAGAACAATGATGACAGACAGTTGACACTGCATCTTCAGTTGGCAAGACTTTGGGGAGCAGTGGGGACCGTGGTGAACTGAAGAACACACTGCCTCTAGGGGGAGCAACTGCTCCCAGCTCCTGACTACTGTTCCCATGTGGGGTGCTAATTTTTCCTCCCCTTATTTCTTTCCAAGAGAAGCTAGAAATCTGGATTTCTTTCACTGAGGGACAGATATGCCCTGATTTTTGAAAGTTGATAACGTTTTTTTTTAAATGCATAAACACCAAGCAAGCCAAAGAAAATACATTTCCTGGCCAGATACAGCCTGAAGACCGCCAGGGTGTGACTTCCGAGGAAGAGTCTTCTCTCAGCGTCTGGGGAAGCCAAGGTCATTATGCAAGGACAGTGGAGTCGGTCCTGAGTCTCTTTGTCTCTCTTCTCTCCCTCCCAGCACATGGTCTGTGGAAGATGAGATCATCTATTGATAGATGTTACTTAAAATGTCATCTGCTTTAGCTGCAAGAACTCCACTTTTCTTACCAATATAGGTGGCATTTGGACCTTAAAAATAGTGATTTTCCCCTGTCATCGACAACCACAACATCATCATCATCAATATCAGCAGCTTGTTGTGCATGTCTTAGGGCAACAAACTAAAGCTCTGTGAAGATACCACTTTTGTTTTCTAGACTTCAAGTTAATTTCCATTTTCAGCAAGGAGAACAGAACACTACAGGGTCCTCTTCCCCTGAAGTGGAGCCAGGGATCCAGAAAGTACTCTAGCCCAAGGCGTTTGGAGGGACGAGAGGGGCAGCTTTTTGGGAGAATGTATAGCCTGGTGAATTACCATGACACATCCGTCACACCCGTCAGGATGCACTCTTTGGTGTCTGGGCCATGCTGGGAGCACAGACGTCCTTTTGCAAGGCTGTCTCTGGTGCCATGGCTGCCCAGACACACCAGAGACGTTTAATCCCTGGGGCGTTGGCTTCCATTCGCTGAGCAGTTTCCTCTCCTCCTCTGCCTCTCCTTCTCCCAGCCCAGGTGGAATCTCTTTTTTGTCTGTATTTGGTGGGGGAGGGGAGGGAAGGAGGAAAACCCTATCCTACCCTCCAATTCCGACCAAATCCATTTTCTTTTATTTTTTTTCCTAAATCCTCCAAGTTTCCCTAGGGTTTCAGGCGTTTGGAGGTGAAAGCCAGGGAGAGGTATTGGACACCTTCTGCTTTCTGCTTTGCCACTTCCCTGCCCTGAGGCAAGAAACACAACTGATAACCACAGGAATGTGTTAGAGACAAAACATAGATTCATACCTCACAAAAGTATCTCACCACAGTCACAACTCTGGCATCTCCAGCCACCTCTACATGATGGACACCAGCTCTGGGCTGGGGCCTTCCTCTACATTGTTTCATTATTTTTCAAAGCAAGTTCTATGAAGTGAATATCAACTGTATCCATTATCACTTGACAGGACAGTGCTGCATAACGAATACCTCCAAACCTCAGTGACGTAAAATGTTAACATTTATGTAGCTCACCAGTCTGGGGCGGGGGGGCCCGCTGACCTGGGCTGGGCTGGGCTGGTCTCAGTTAGCCCTGTTCATAAATCTGTGCTCAGCTGTTAGGAAGGCTAAGAGCCTCTGCTGCTCTGGGCTGGACTCAACTATGATGGCTGGGACAACGTGGCCCCATATCACGCGTCTGTCATGCAGCAGGCTGGCCGAGGCGTTTTCTTCTCATAGCAGTGGCTGGGGGGAAAAAGGTGAATGAGTCCATTCGAGTAAACATTTTTCAAGTTTCCGTTTGCCTCACATTTGCTAACGTCCCAGTGGACAACACAGCACATGCCAAGCCCAGCGTCAGAGGAGGAAGACACTGTAAACTTAGCTGATGAAGGGTATAGATAGAAGGAGGACTGAAGTACTGGGACCCATAACACAAACACCACCCCATTTGCTGAATTATGGAACTGAAACCAGGAGTAATGAAGCAATTTGTGTAGAGCCAGAGACTGAACATGAGGGGTCTGGGCTTTGAACGCACACATGCCTGATTCCAAAGTTATACTCCTAACTGCATGACTCTACTGCCTTAATTTTTTAAAGGAGCTTATAAGAACGATTCTCCACGTTAAGGCAGCATCTTCCAGGCCAAATGGAGTGTTGAGTAATTGCTTAATACGGTTGATAGACAAAGCAAACTTCAAGCCAAAATACTCTAATTTCCCCTAAACATATGTAATCATCTTGATTTTCTCTTTTCCTCTGTTGACATAGCTTGGGGAAGACAACTCCTTTTTAGCATCAGCCTGGGAAGCAGCATACAGGGAAACAGGGTTGGTGTTCTTTCCTTCTAAAAATCTGTTTTATGTAATTCCACTGTCTTCCCTGGATAGCCCCTTCCTCACCCACTGGGGTTCTCTTTTGCTTGGTGCTGCTCTTTCCTGATGGGTTTGAACGCCTGGGCTCATCTGCAGTCAGGCTTCTATGTGCTTGGTGATTTGTTACCCAGGTTTAGTCCCAATCCCTTGAATCCATTTGGGGGCTGAATCTCATTCATAGTAAAAGAACCGCTTAAAGAATGCTGATGCAAATGGAAGGACTAGGTCATTGATCAGTGGTTGGTTTGTTTCAGAGGGGAGTGTTGTCCTAATCTGAGAGGCAAATTACATGTTTGAAGAGCTAAGTGCAAATCCAGCCTCAGGGGGAGTTCCCTCTGTGGGTTGACATGACCAGGAATTGCCAGTTTGGCTTTATGGATGGTTAAACTTTTTAGGATATGATGTGAGGTCCTAATTACAGATTCAAATGATAACAATAGTAATAGTAATAGCAACCAAAATTTCCTGAGCCCTTATCGTGTGCCAGGAACTATGCTAAACTCTTTCTGTGCATTTCATCGTCACAACCACCGGAGTATGTTGATACCACTATATGCCCATTTTACAGCTCAAGATACTGAGAGTTTTAGTGACCTCTTTTCCCCGGGCAACACTGCCAGCCAGAAAGTGACAGGCACAGCCAGGGAATTGGCATAACACATGATTGTAAGATGAGAATCAGCAAACTATGTCTGTAAAAAGCCAGATAGTAAATATTTTAGGCTTTGCAGGCCATTCAGTCTCTGCAACGGCTACTCAACTCTGCTCCTATTGAGCAAAAGTAGCTATAGATAATATGTAAACAAACAAGGGCGGCTGTGTGCCAATAAAACTTTATTTACAAAAGCCAGCAGTGAGCCTACCATCACTTCCAAGCTGTATCACTTTGGGCCATTCACCCAATCTCTTATAATCTCAGTTTTCTCATCTAAAATATGAGGATGATAATAACCATAATTCTTATAGGGTTATTTTGAGGAGTAAATGAATGTTGCATAGGAAGCCCTTGTTTCTATTGTTACTAATGCTGCAGTAACAGAGAGGTGTCCTGAATGACAGTGGAGAAGAGAGGTCAACAGCAAGTTCTCCCTGGGTGTGAACTTTGTCTCTCCCACTGACCAGCTGTGTGGCCTTGGGCATGTTACTTACCCTCTCTGAGCCTTTGTCTCCATTTTCGTAAAGTGGAGAATAGTAAGAGGACAAATCTCACAGGATGGTTACAAGATTAAATCAATTTAATATATGTGAAGCTTTTAGAACAGTCCCTGGCACCTGGCAAGCACGTTATAGGTGTTCACTATTATTATTATTGAATAATCATGAATTGAGCCCAAGTGGGCCTGACTTCCCATCTCAGGCCCTTTCCCACCACATGTTCCTGCAGTGGTTCTTAAGTGTTTCATGCTATCCAAATCCACCAACCCCCTTGGTGGTCTGCTGAAGCATATGGACTCCTTTTCAGAATACTGTTTTTCAGTGCATCAAGTAAAAATATAAAAGATTACCCAAAAACTCAATTATATAATAATGCACTTAACAAAATATTTTTTAAAAAAAATCTTTAAAAATTTTGATGTAGTTATATATGAATTGCTGTCTTAACACGTTAGATAAAATCTATCAGGGGGCATAATAACTACTATAATTTTGTAATAGTAATAAGTGTCAGTGATATTCCAATATCTCTGCAACAACTGTAATGTGATAGGAAGATATCTGCGATTTGTATTGGTACTAAAGTCACAGGTCCCATGATTTGATGCCTACCTGGGGGTTTTTTGTTTGTTTTTTAAATCCATATTCATGAAATGCCTGAATTCACAGAACTCTTGAGGTCCATAGGCCCCCAGGTCAAGAACCTCTGTGCCTCCTGCCATTGAAGGAGCCATTTTAAATGATAATAAACCTAAAGAGCATTGGTGCTCATCCATGGAAATGTTCCTTGCCTCTAGATCTTACAACATACAGCCATAGATTTCCTTGCATCTAGATCTTATAGCACATAACTGTAGATTAGGTTTGGCAGAGCAGTGTCCAACGAAGACAGCAAATGCTTCTTATGCCTGTGCAATCACAAAGCATTTATTCATGGGTATGTGAGTGAGAAATTAGGAACTGTATTGTCCCCTAATTTGATGCCCTACATGGGAAAAGATTGTCATCAGAACTGTGCCAATGAGAGGTAATAGAAACATGATACCACTGACCTCATCCAAAAAAATAGCTATTGTCACAGGACACAGATGCTGAATATTTGTAGGTTTGGGGAGAAATATATTTGTTAGTGAAATGGAGCTTACTCTGGAGTGAGTAAAGGTGAATTATTTGTCAGACGACTAGAGGAGGTTTATGCAATATAGTATTATCGAGCGGGGCTATTAACAGAGTGAATTGCTATTGTGACATGCCATTAAATTGTTTTTAGTGTCCACAAAGGTATCATTCAGGAGCCGGCAGGGTTAGTAACAGAGTTGTATTTTTGGTGGACAGCAGTAGATCTTGAAACAAAATAGCATATTTTACAAAAAAGTAAAATATGGCCCAAGCTGGGAGCCTATAGACAATAGAGTCCGGGGTAGTCATTTGCAGCTGCTTGACAAGCACCTTGTGAATGGGAACAAGCCTTCCTGGACACCCAGTGTGCAGGCAGTTGAGGCTGAAATCTGAGCGTCCCAGCAGGAAGGAGAAGCAAAAGAACTGGGCGGCAGAGAGAAGTCTGCACCCTGGGCTCTGCCGAGGACCTTCTGCCTTGTTCAAGAATGTGGCGGCGCCTGTAAGCAGAGAGGTTAGCGCAATGATTATCTACTGAAGAGAGAAAAAAAGAAAAAGAAAGCAAGAGACAAGAAAGGCAGGGAGAGAAAGAGAGAGGAGAGAGAGAGAGAGAGAGAGAGAGAGAGGATATGAACCAGCCAGCTGAACCGCTATGGTATAGATGCATGTACATATTTGTGCGCGCGTGAAGGCCTGTTTACTCGTTTGCTATTTTTCAGTAAATATTTACTGAGTGCCTACTAAGTGTCAGGCACTGTGCTAGGTACCAAAAATATATGCTCAAGGAGACAGAAAAGGACCCAGCTCTCAATGACTTACATTCAGACAAGGGATTCAGAGATAAACAAAGAATAAACAAGCTTATTTCCAGATGGTACTAAGTATTATAAAGAAAACAAACAAAAAATAAAAACAGCCGGGAACGGTGGTTTACACCTGTAATCCCAGCTACTCGGGAGGCTGAGGCAGAGGATGGCTTGAACCCAGGAGCTTGACACCAGCCTAAAATTTATTAATTAATTAAAAGAAAACATTTTAAGGAGGTAGAGGGTAATTAGTAAGAAGGGGCTACTTTGAGTAGAATGGTGACGCTGGGCCTGAGACCTTGATGACAAGGAATCAAGCGTGGAAAGATCGGTGGAGCCCAGTGTTTGATCGAGAGCTGCCTACATAACAGGCATGCGCTCATTTTTTCGCGTCCATGGTTTGATTTAATCTTCCCATCAAAAGGGTGAGGTAGAGTATTTATAACAACTTCCAGATGACAATGAAGAAATTGAAGCTCAGAGAGACAAGATGACTTACCCACAATCACAGAGCTGGGAAGAGAGAGAAGCCCGATTTAAACCTGGGCTTGCCTGATCCCAAGCCTCAGAGATGACCTGCCATGCTGCCTCAAGGCAAAGGGCAGCTCCTTACTTAAGTTCATGCTAATTAGGGGAGAAGACTTCGCAGTAAGGTCTCTGTTCTTTAATTTAGTTTTTGGTTTTTGGTTTTTTTTTTAGCGATAGGGTCTTGCTTTGTCACCCAGCCTGGGGTGCAGTGATGCAATCACAGCTCACTGCAGCCTCAAGCTCTTGGGCTCAGCGATCCTCCTGCCTCAGTCTCCCGAGTAGCTGGGATGACAGGCGTGTGCCACCATGCCTTTGTTCATTCTTTTAGAGGCAAGGCCTCACTATGTTGCCCAGGCTGGTCTCAAACTCCTGGCCTCAAATGATCTTCCTGCCCCAGCCTCCTGAGGTGTCTCCATTCTTTTGATTTGTAAATCAGCATTGTTTTTATGCAATATTGTGGCTGTTTTCTGGCTGTTCGCCTGGCTTCAGTCCTGAAATTTTTTGTTGGTAACCCAGACAGTAGATTTCATCTTCAGCATGGTTCCTCGGTGACACTGAAAAAAATGTATGTGTTTCCTATAGTGGTCCAAGAACTGAGTCATCTTCTTAAGTTAGATTGGCAGGGGCGGGGGGGTGGGGGGGAAGGGACATAGATCTTAAGGAAAACACAGGAAACGGTCTCAAACCCATTTGGAACACATTCTCTCATAACTAAGCTCATATGAGTGGCCATGTTGACTGTTTGAAAAATAGTATAATTTTAGTATCAACCAGCCACCCCTTACTCCATTTCTGCCTTGGTGCATTGGTTTTCTTGTTTGTTTGTTGTGTTGTTCAGTACTTGCTTCACCAGAGACATTGGATTTGGTATATGTTGTTGTTGTTTCTTTGTTTTTGTTTATATGTTAAGATAATAGATTGCTATAAATTGGTATTTGTTTGTTAGATAGATAGATAATCTTAATTGGTTACCAAAGAAATGCAACTTAAAACCACAAAGTACCATTATTGCTACTATTACTATTATTGTTTTGGCTATCAATTCATTAATGTGTTTCTTTATGTCAATACCCAGTATTGGGGAGTTTGAGAGAAATGAGCATGAACCCCTTCCATTTACTGCAGGAGGAAATCCAAAAAGGTAACACCCTCTGGAGAGCACGCTGGTGAGGTATCAAATGTCTCTGAAGTGAACATGGCCCATGACACAATAATTCCATTTCTAGAAATTTAGTAGAAAGGCATCCACACTAAGATATTTGTAAAATTTTTTCCAGTGACACATTTATAAAATAGTGAAAACTTAAAAACCACTACAATGTCCAATAACAAGGGATTGGTTATTTTTTTTAAAACTGTGCAATGGATCATCACCTGCCATTAAAAATTTATGTTACAAAGCAAAAAGTTCCCAGTATATTAAGTAGAGAGAACAAAAGGTGACTTATAAAATAGTATGTACGTTATGATCTATAATATACTATATTCATTTATAGCTATAATATATCTACAGGTAGATGTAACTATAGATATAGTGATAAAGGTGATATTATTATGTAATATTGTTAGTATATTATTATGATATGATTTATCATCAGCAGTTTTCTTCTTGACATTGTCCTATCACTTCCAGATTTTCTTCATGGAACATGATTTGTTGTTATAATCAGGAAAATGTACACACACACAATGAATGAAGGCCAGTGTTTAAGGTCCAGGTTTTGCCTTCAGCCTCCCCATGCAGCTTTGCGTGTACTCTCACCTGCATGGGCCTTGGCCATTGTCAGATGATCCATCCTCTCCCTGTGACCAGCTGTGGCTCCTGGCCTTTTGGTTTTCAGCACAAATCCCTGATTCACCAGGTCCTGCTCAATGTGCTGTGTTACCCACCCCATGTTGACAGTTTCAGAAAAGCTTGCTGCTAATATAGTCATTTCCTTCTCGGGAGGGAAGCCAACAAGGCGTTCTTAGAGATGGGTTGTCCTGTTTCTTGCTAATTCCCATCAGAGGAAGGGGAGTAGTAGCAAAATAAGTAGGAAAAAAAGTGTTTAGTTCTATATGGTTGATAGTGGCTCAGTGTGTTTACATCTTATGATGGTTATCAATTTCTGAACACTAGGTACTGGTAATCTACTAAACCTACATAAGACTCAAGAAGTGGTTATGTGTGTTGTGTGTGGACCATATCTCAATAGAGCTAAAAGAAAACAAAAAAGAGAAAAAGAGTCATGGGGGCAAGGTTGAGCCGAAATCAAAGGTGACTTTTCTTTGGGTTTTTTTTTTTCCCTTTAAGTAATAGGATGGGCTGATTTCAGAGGAATTTATATGTTGAAGGGCAGTGTGGTTAGTAGAGAAGATCTCAGGTGCTGGACTCAGGCTAACCTGGTTCCAACCCAGGACCTGTGTTCATTGTCTTTGTTGCCTTGGACAGAGACAGTGCTATTTAGTAATTAAAGCATGCACTCAGTAGTCAGACACCCGAGTTCTAATCCCAGCTGAGCAATTTCTAGCTGTGTGATTTCAGGCAAGTTACTTAAAGTCTCTGAGCTTCAACATCTATGCATGCAAAATGGGTGGAATATATTTTTTTTTTGCAGGATCAGTAGTAGTATATGTTAAGCCTCTGACACATTGATGACACTTAAAAGCAGTGAGTAATATTATCACTTTCAATGATGATTTCATCCTATTCATGCATCTTGCAAAGAAAAATAAGAATATGAGGAAGAGGAAAAGATAAACCAGATTGTTTATAATGATCACATCAAACGGAGACCTCCCGAACGTTTTGGGTTGTTATATGTTTTGTTTTTTGTGAAACCCAAGAAAGTCACCAGGACATCTGTGTAGGCATGTGTGTGCTCCTCTCCATATTAGATTACATGTTTTAGGACAATAAATCAGTGAAAGGAAAGTAATAAATAATGCATGCTGACAATGTGATCATGTTTATTAAGAAGCAACAGCCTTGTCATCTTCATTTTCTTCTTCAGTGATTCTCTTCTCTAAGGGTTTGCTCTGCAAGGAGTCCCTGCGATTTAGCTGGAGGCCATTCTCTAATTCTTATTTGCAAAAATACCTGCTTTGCAAAAGACGAGTTAAAAGCTGAACACCCGGGTCCTCTGATGCATCTCCCATCAAATCCAGCCCATCGTTAGAGACGGCTTCTCGCTAGAATGTTGGGTGGAAACCAACGGCCCCGCTTCATTCCTCCTGTGTATTTTGTGTTTTCCCACGCTCTGTGTTCCTGCTCCTGTCTTTCTGCCATCAGTTTGTAAGAAGTCTCCTTAAGCTTCAAGACTTTGTGAAGAAAAGAAAAGAAAAAGCGAACTTTTCTTTTCCTAGAAATTTGCAGCTGCTAAAACCGTATGTTGACATTATTGCGTGTGACATCGAAAGACTTTTGTTGGGGTTGCATTTTAATCTGTTGTTCTTCACCCATTTGCCCTTGAAGGACCCTGGGGGTGGGGGGAAGTGCCACACTGGCAACCCCAGTCTTGCAGTGTCTTTCAGAAGCCTGGAGCAGAACGGTGCGCTGTAAAATTGGAGAGTGCTTCATATGGGGAGAGAAAGAGGGAAGGAACAAGCTAGGCTGGGAAAGTGGGAGCAATGGAGGAGTGTAGAGGGAGAGAGAGAGCAAGAGAGAAGGGGAGAGAAGGAAGAAAGAGGGAACTTGCCGCAGTGGCTGGGAGCAGCCTGGCTTGAGTGGAAGGCACCCTTGCCGCCCCCGCCTCTGCCTTCTCTCACCTCTTTGAGAACCGAGTGACAAAGCAGCCCTGGGCAGCAACTGTTCTGCTTCTCTCATGATTTGCCTCGGCCTCCCAGTAGCTGGGACTACAGGCGTGGGCCACTGCGCCCGGCTGATTTTTCCATTTTTAGTAGAGACAGAGTCTCACTGCTGCTCAGTGTGTGTCCTGGGTTCCGAGGCGGGTTCTATCTTTTGAGAATGTGCTAGTTTAAGATTTAAGTCAAGGGCGGGCTTCTATGTGTCTAAATACCCTTGAGTCCTCACCCCCACCCCGCAATCTGGACGGCTTCTTTCTGCTCCTAATTTTTATTATCTTCAAGTAAAGGAATTCTCCTCCCAAAACTCTAATCTTGGAAAACCACAGAATTCCTCACCTCTCTCTCTCCTCCCCTCTTCCCAGTAGCATCTGCTTATCACAAGACCTGCCTCATCCCGCGCAAGGTGTGTGTACTGGGACACTTTTTCATCCAGTGCCAAGCCTGTCATGCTTAAAAAAAGTCACTAAAGAGTAAATCACTTGTGTACAGGATCCATGTTTAATTAGCTTGTCCTGCCCTAAAATATTTACGAGGATTTTGTTTTCACTCTGGTTTACCTCTGACATCCATTGTAGCTTAATGTTTTGACTTGTTTCCTTCATTCCCTCTCTTCCTTCCCTCCTCTCTTATTCTGTTTCTACCACTCATTTTTCTATCTCTTGTTGTGTATATCGCTTTGTTCTCTCTCCCTTTCTCCCCCTGCCAGCATTTGTTTCATGTTACAAAAGCAATAATATCTATATTTTTTATATTATTCATTGTATTGCTTTCCTGGCCTTTCTCTTCCTTCCAGGGTGCCCCAGAATTCCTTGGCAGGAGCCCACCCTTTGAGACCTAAGATTCCGACTTGCTCACTTTCTTCCAGTTGGCTTGACATCATTCTGCTTTGGCCACTGTCCTTGTTGTCTTCATCATGACCCCCATTTGTTTCTCAACTTGGTCCTTTCAGCCAGAAGCTCTGATCTGCTACTTCCTTGTCTTTGCTGTGTCTCCATTTCCTTTCATTAATCTCATGGTTGCCATAGCTCAGCAGCTACACGGACAGCCACAAGGATAATATACCCAGCTGGAGCCGGCTCCAGCACCTCCCAACTCATCCGTTCCTTGAGGTCTGCCCCTTTGGTAGGCACAGTCTTGCCCCAGGGTAGAATGTAGACATACCGTGCAGAAAATACAACATCGACTTCTGTTCAAAGGAAATCAGACTGCCAAAGAGCAAGGTAATGCAAGAAGGCAGTAGTCACATCCTGAACAGGGAAGTTTGATGGGGTAATTCTATTTAAAAATGTATATTTTTACATTTTTGTTTATGTTTAGTTCTGTGTGTATTCAAGTGTCCCAAGGATAACTAAAAAAAACGGCTGAACACCTTACGGTTCCAATAAATCCTACCACATTGCCAAATGTAGTACTGGGAAAATTGTCCTAACTGTAGTCTCTGTGGTATCAAAAGCCAGTAATACTCTGTGTTCTTGATTTATGCTTATCGACATTCCTGACACTGACTATGGGGCATGTTCGGGACCAAAAGGTTTGTTTTGCCTAACCTTTTGACTAGTAGAACAAATAGATTTGAACAATCTGTCCTTGTAGGATCCTTTATAAGAATGTTGTCCTTGCATTCTTTGATAGTTTTTTTCTATTTTTCTTAAAAAATTGGGCCACATGTTTCATGGGCAAGACCTTGATACTATCTGGAGGCACAGATACCAGTGAAAGTACTTTGAAAAATTAAAGGCATTCTGCTCATTCTATTCTCTGAAAAGTTAAAGGCATTCTACTCCCCCATGACTCTCAATTTTCTTGCCTATAAAATGGGCGTGACTCACCAGGCCAGGCCAATGGTGAACTCTGTGAGATAACCTGTAAAGAACTGCTCTGTAGACCCCAGAGCATTCTAACAGTGAAGACATTGTGCTCCATCTTCATCTCTATCTGGAAAATGGAGCAAATTGTTCTATTTTCTTTAAAACTGTCTACGGGAAGTATTTGGTTAGATCAGTCAACTAATGTCAGCAAACTATGTTGAGATATTCAATGGAAAGGTTTTATAAAGAAGAAAACAATATATATGTTTTCCTGACACTGCAGAATTTTTAGAGTTCATTTAACCTGGAGCATTCCATACCTCAATAAAGATTCTCTGGTGATTTGACACTTTTTATCGTCTCGCTTATAATCTGAAATAAGGGAGCTGGACATTTGGAAAGGGAAGAGTTTATGTATCTCAAGAGTTTTTATTAATATCTTGTTTGTTTGTGTCTTCTGAATGAGATGTATCCTCTACATATTACTCAGCAAACTTGCTTTTCTGACTTAATAATATAGCATGGACATCCTTACGATTCTGCAGCCACATAGCTATGTATGCAACCCTATGTCTTTGTGCCTGCACATGTATATATAATTTTACATAAATGTGGTCATATTGTATTTGCTGCTTTTATATCTTAGTTGTTCATCTTCCCCCTCTTTTATGCTGACTCTCTAACTCTTGGCCTTACGCCACACTCCCTACACCCTCCCTGGCCCATCCCTGTCTCATAATCCAAATCAACAACCCGGAGAGAACCTCTCTCACTTTACGCCTTGCTCATGTAATTTATTTGTGATATTTATTACTCTTTTTTTCTCTCTAGGTCCACTCCACCAACACACACACACACACACACACACACACACACACAGAGGAGTTGTAGCACTACTTTTTAATTTTTTGCCTGTGTGTGTGAAAATGACATGCATCTGCCAAGAATGAAGACTTCAAATGTGTGTTTGGTTGCTTTTTGTTGAATTTTTAAAATTATCATGTGGTGAAATTGACTTTTCTTGTGGTGTACAATTCTGTGAACTTTAATTGGTGGATAGATTTGTGTTATGACTATAACGATCAGGACGCCGAACGGTTATATCATCCCAAAAAATTCCCTCCGGCTTCCCAGTATAGTCACACCCACCCTCCAGCCCTCCTCACTGTCAACGGTTGATTTGTTCTCCATCACTGTAGTTTTGTCTATTAGCTAATGTATATATTACATAATAGAATCCTACAGTAATTAACCTCTTGGGACTGGCTTTCCTCATGTAGCATAATGCCTCTGTGATCTCTGCTGGTTGTCGCATGTGTCTGTCCCTTGCTCCTTTTTATTGCTGGGGACTGTTCCATTGCATGGATGCACGACAGTTTGTTGACCATTCTCCCAAGAGTGAAGACTTCATAATGGTCCTGGTTAAGCTTGTTTTATTATCCCATTTCTAGTACTTCAGTTTTAGGTAGGGTATTAGTCCATTTTTCTGTTGCTTACAATAGAATACCTCAAACTGGGTAATTTATAAAGAAAAGGAATTTTTTTCTTACAGTTATGGAGGCTGAGAAGTCCAAGGTCAAGGGGTGCATCTGGTGAGGGCCTTCTTGCTGGTGGGGACTCTCTGCAGAGTCCCGAGGTAGCGCAGGGCGTCACATGGGGAGGGGGCTGAGCATGTGAACACGCTAGCTCAGATCTCTCTTCTTATAAAGCCACCAGTTCCACTGTCATGATAACCCTTTAATGCATTAACCCTTTACTCCGTGAATGAATTCCTTCATTCATGAGGGCAGAGCCCTCAGGATTCAATCACCTCTTAAAAGGTCCCACCTGTCAACACTGCCTCATTGTATCAACGTAAGTTTTGAAGGACATTCAAACCTTAGCAGGTAGAGAGTGTATATTAGTGCATAAATTTACCAAATTAAGATACTGAGAAAACCAAGCAATGGGAGAGCTAGTCATTACAGGAACTTAAAATTAATTTGAACCTAAATGGCAGATAGACTACGGGGAATAACAACACCTCCTTTCACCCTGTATTGGTTACTTCCTGTATGTCAGGCACTGTGCTGAGCCCTTGATGTCCACGGTCTCATTAACTCTCCTAAAACCCGCTTCAGTAGATATTCTTGCCTCTGTTTTAGGGAGGAGAAACCTGAAGCTGTTCTTCAGGTAACACTCAAAGTAGGGGGCCCCGCTGGGATCCCCAAAGCAATAGTGTGTTCAGTCCTCCCTCCCGAAGGCTGGGATTTTCCAGCAGCTGGTGCTTCTCTGGGCTTTAGTTAGACTTTCAAGTCTCTTCTCCCTCCGTAGTTTAGATCAACGTGATATTATAGTTTCCTTTCATTCCTTTAAGTGATGCAAATTGCTTTACCCAAAGAAAGGCATCACATCGCACCCTTACTGAGAAAATCTACTGAGCGAGAAAGAAGGGGAAAGGATGTTTGCAATGTTTTCCCCCCTCATTTTTCTTTGTCCTTTATTAAAATGATTATCAGGATTTTCCTTCCTTTCTTTCTTGGTAAGTGAAAATACTCAGATCTTATGTACAGAAGCAAAACGAAGCAAAGTGATGGTCAGTTAGCTGTTGAAGTTGGTTAGTGTAGTCTAGATTATTCACGGGGCGGGGAGGGTGGTGTGTCCCACCGTCTGTGTGGGGATGGGGCTTGGAGTTCTGAAAAATTAAAATACACGAAGTGAACCAATTACCTCCTTCACTTTCCCACTGTAGTTGTGTACTGGTTTGCCTTTATCGTGGGTAATAACACTTCTATCACTAAACTCAAGAATTAGATTTGCAAAATACTGGGAAATCTGCTACCAGAAATTTGTCTTCCATTAGCCATGTAGCATCTACAGCTGGGCAGACAGATGGATACATAGTTGTGTTTCTTTCCCTGCCCCCCATCCTAAACACTGTGTATCAAGTAAATAGTTTTCCCCAGGAAGGATCTTGCTGGCTCTGTCACCAAGAATTCAGCTCCTGGAGCTTACGTAACTGTGTTTTATGCATGGGAGAGCCCACGATTCTAGCTTCTGTGAAGGACTCTGATTTAAATGGAATCACTTTGTAAATGGCTGTCAGGAACTGCCCCTACATTAAGGAGCCACATCTAGCCTGTCACCATTGCCGTCATTCCTCTTTCCCCATCTAATCTGCCACTAGGTCCTGTGTGGTCTACCTCTGAAATGGCTCTCAAATGGGTCCCTGGCTTTCTTCACCCCCACAGCTGCTGCTTCATGCGGGTCTTCGTCACCTTTCTATGCATTAATATCATCACTCCTAGCTGCTGTCTGTGCATCTGGTCCCTCTAATCCAGTCTTCTTCTTATTGGCGACAGGAGTATCTTTGTAAAGCACAGCTCTGATCTGATCATGTATTTCCTAAAATACTACAGATCCCAGGGCTCCAAACAATATTTCGAGAAGTGTAGGGTATCATGATTTGGGAGAGTATACAAATGAGTGCATGTCATTTGAATAGTCACGAATTTATTTATAGTTATCCTTTCAAAATAAATGTTATAAAGTACATTTTTTAAGTGAGCTGCTTAAAAAACAAATCCCTAAGTCAGTAGCTAGCTATGGCAAAAACTGTGAAGGTGGTATGCAAATAATGGATGTTTAAGTAACAGCAGCAGAGGTACAAAGTCCAAATCCCTTCGCCCACCCTTAAAGAAAGGTTCTTCACATGTTGGTTCCTCCAAAATAGCAAATAGCTGCTGTAATGCCTGCTGTTCCTCCTGCCCACCAACTTTTCTTCAGCAAGAACATCCCTTTCACTTTTAGTCACATCAAACACTTTGCAGTTTTCCCAGCATACTATGTACATACTCTCCTATTTGTGCACTTTCTTCGCCCACCCCCCAACATGTATTTTTATACCTGGTGAACTTCTATACATTCTTCAATACCCAGTTTACATGTGCCAGTCTCTGTGAACCCTTCTCTAAGTCCCTCAGGTAGAATCCACCACACCTCCTCCTCCTAGTCTCTGCTGATAATTTCAACATTTGATGTTCTGGCTATTTGAGTAGGTATCTCCTTCAACTCCAAGCTCTACTGCACCCCACAGAGTTGTGCCTAAATCTCTGTGTTTCCATTGACCAGCAGTGGGCATGGTGCACAGAAAAGCACTCAATCATTTGCTGAACAAATGAGGAAATGAATAGCTGAGGAAATCAAGGCAGATTCTTTCTTCAGTGGGCGAGTGTCTACAGGGCCGTGAGGTCTCACACACAGCTCATCTGACAAAAGAAATTAATCAAGACACACCACCCTCCCTGCTAAGTGGTTCTGAGAAAGTTGTTCTGACAGTGTTTCTCAAGCTACTTAACTGCAACTATCTTTTCTTCTGTAAATTACTCTGAAACATTTACCCTTAGCAAATGGTGACACAGCAGCAGAGATGCCTTCTTGTAACACTGAGACTTATTGTAACTGCTTGCTCTCTTCCTCTTCTCCCCACCAGACTCTTGGCTTCACCGTGGCAGACACTAAGGCTCTTTTGTTAATTGCAGGACCACCAGCTGGCGCAGGGCCTGGCTTATGGTAGGTCCTTGGTATTTCTTGAATAAATGGCATCTGAATATGTAGTCTGTCTATTTGGCCATGAGACTATCTCAGCTTTTCCTGCAGATAGAGACAGTGCAAGGTTAGGGGGGAAACCTCCTTTGAAGGGGAGGACCCTTCAAAGCAAGGCCCTTTCTTTGGACAAGTTTATTCCACCCTGCTGGGGCCCCAGTTGCCAGCCTGTAGTATTTTCCTTCATTCCCTGAATTCCCACTGTCCACCCAAAACAAATCAATCTAATTCTGTGCAACTGGCCAGCATTCTGCTCTCAATTGATAGTGATCAGAAATTCAGTCTTTAGTGTCAGGTGGAGAGCTTCACAGAGTGGCTGTCACGTGGTGAGGTCTTGAAAGTGCTATTACAATTTCTAATAATTTATCATTATGTTCACATTCCTAATAACAATAAATGCCATGTGCAAAACTTGGTCCTCTTTTTCTGGTTCCTTTTACAATTTTATGTCCAGTCCTTAATCCATTTGACTGTTTATTGGGATTCACATTAAACCATACCTATCCGTGCCTATAGGTACCCTGAGAAGCTTTTTTTGCATCTTTATCAGCATGTAATCATTTTAGGACTCTTGCCGCAGAAATTCTCTAATCTCATCCTCTTCATTTTCACTCAAGCATGTACTTTTTATTTGGCAATTTTTTGACCTCGCTGGATCTTAGGGTTCCTAGTCATTCATTCATTGATTCATTGATTCAATAAATATTTACCGAATGCCTGCTCTACGCTCAGTGCTGTTCTAGGCTCTGGGGGTACAGTGTTGAACAAGATAAAAGAGCTCTTGCCCTCGGAAAGAGCTCAATCAAGTGGGGAGACAGAGAAGAAAAAAGGGGAAAATACATACGTAAATATATAGACTATGTAGGATAACATGGTGATATACTGCAATATATTAATATAACAATATATTTAAAAGATAGAGTGGCAGTCATGTAGGCCTCGGTCTCAGTCACAGAGTCAGTGGCTTCTCGGTTTAATTCCCGGTTCTGACCACCCCAGCTACATTCCCCGGGCTATATTCCCAACCAGACCTGTTTTATCTCATGACCCAAACAAGCTTCCTATTGACCTTTGCACACATCTGGTCTAATCACCCCTCAGGCTTCCCCGACCTTCTGCTCTTGGCGGCTTTGATCTGTGTATCACTCTGGGCAGAGAGAGAGCTTGGAGAGCAAAGCTTGCTGGGAAGACACAGGCCAGGCAAGGAGTGAGTTGGGGGAGGCTGCGGGGCAACAATCCCCCCACCCCCCTCCCTGGGATCTTTCCCAAACCCCCTCTTCTGCCACATCAAATTGTCAATAATAAAGCCTTATCTCTCTGCGTATCAAAGGCATGCTTTAACCAAAGAGAAGTTTCTAGAGATTCCCCCTTGCAAGGTGAGAACATTATTTAGCACAGCGTCTTAGTTGAAATAGGTGGTCTGGGAACATTTCTTAAGTGTTTGGGACCATTGGAAATTAACCATCAAGGGGGTTCCAGGAACTTAATTCCAATGGGGGCAATGGTGCAGTGAGCCATGTGGGTACCTGTGCTGTCCCTCGGTGGAGAGAGGAGACCCACAGCTCCTGAGCAGACAGCAGCCAGCCACCCTGGAGTCACCTGATTCTGCATGGCGCTTTCAGACTGGGGAAGGTTGGGAGTCCAAGGCATCATTAGTCTCCTTCTATCACTTCCTCATTAGTTCTTAGATAGTGTTTTAATGACAGCTTGAGAGGCTCCGCATCCTGGCCTTCTATTTATGAACCCCACCGTGTTAATGTGCACTTAATGAGAAATTCTTGTCTTGCTTGTAAATCCTGTAGCCGGCATTCAATTTATTGACAGATGTTTGCTTGGATCTCTTTAAAATTACTTCATAAATCTTCCGGGATAAAAGGCCTCAAGTTTGGTTATTAAGACAGGCCCTTGTTGACAGTTTCATATTTAACTGTTTAGAACTCAGCTGTCAGGGCTGTAATGGGGTGTGCCGCCGAGGGGCACAGGACCCGAGCACCATTTGCTGCATTTCCTGCACCTATCAGGACCCTCCCTGGCGAAGTGTGTCTCCTGTCCCCTGTAATCCCTCCAGTTAGCTTCTCGGTGACCTCGCTGTGCTCCGCACTTACTCATTGGGCATATCAGCGTGTCAGCGGGACGCAGTGTTTCTGCTGATAGGCGCCGAGGGCCCAGTAAGCCCCAGCGCCTCCATGGCCAGGAAAGCGTGTGGACGGGAGCCCAGCGCTGGGTGGCTCTTCCCGCGACAGCCGCCCGGCACCAGCTGGAAACCTGCGGGCTTCGCCTCCGTCTTTGGGCAGGAAATAAGTGATGTGGGAGGGGGGTGGGGGGCTTCTGCTGGGAAGTTTTAAAACCACGCTCATCTTCCGTGGCCGTGGACTTTTCAATTCCATCCTGAATCAAGAGTTTTCCTGTTGCCAGTGACAGAAAACTCAGCTCGAAATGGCCTGTGAAAAAGTCGTTCCTTGGCTCACGTGACTGACATGCGCAGGGCCGGCTGCCCTCAGGCCTCGCTTGGTCCAAGCCAAGGGGTAAGATAACTTTGTTTCACTCTCTCTCTAGAGCCTTCTTTCCTCGGGGTTAGCTTCACGCTCTCATCCCTGCCTGGCCCGGGCAGCTCCACGGGGCTTCCCGGTTCAGACCCAGGAGGACACAATACCACGTGCTTCTCTTCCGAATGCCCAGGCGGGAAAAAAGCGAATTGAGTCCCATTGGTCCTGATCAGGTCACATGGCCACCCTTCAGCCAATCACTGTGGTCGGAGGTAGGCTATGCTCTGATTGGCTAGGTCGGAGTCACATGACGACTCCCCCTGCAAGCTCTGGATTGAGACTCAGGGAGGGGATGTTGTCCAGAGGGGAAGAGGGTTTGTCACCTAGGGACGGGGAACGGAGCCAGGCAGCCTTGGAACAACTGTGCAAGTGTTCTGGTCAAGTTTGAAACAACATCCTGCCTTGTCTAATTCTTTCATTTCTTTCTGAAAAGTTGTTAAGCGTTGGCAGCCTCTGCGCTGAACCAGTCAGGGTTGTGACCCACTCAGTTGGAAAATGCATTCAAAAGATTAAAGTTTCAGGAAAACCCTAGAGACGCCTGGCCATGGAGAAGTTCTCTAAACCCACCCGCAAACCAGTAACAGTATTAGGATGAAAAAAAAACACCCCACTTAATACTATCACGAATCAGTCCATTGCATGGAAGATGATAATGAGCATTTAGGCCAAAAATAGACTGTTTTTTGCTTACTTGCTGGTGTCTTGTCACATTGCATTGCTTGAACTGTGTCAAATCACATTGAGTAACTTTGCTTAATCTAGCGCTGACGTGACTCATTACTTTGCAACACTTAAGACAAGTGTTTGGGGGTTTTTCTCCTCAATCCAGTTTTTTATATAAGTGCTGTTTAGCAGATGAGGCATACGTGAATACTATTAGAAGTGAAAACGCATCTACCATTTAAGCCAGAATTTATTAAGGGGCCTGTGGGAAGGAAGGCACAAGAAACATTTACTCACAGCTCCTGACAGACCTCCACAGGAGGCTGACTCCTTTGCCTCAGAATCTTCCATGTTTACTAAATTCTGATATTCACAGTTTCCTGTGTGGAAACGTCGGAGAAGTTTAGGGCATCCTTATGGCTGACAGCTGGAAAGTAAACTTGGCCTTGATTTTCCATTGGAACAACTTCCCATGCCCCTGGGAAACACATTCTTCAAAGAAATAATTTTAATAATCTTGATTTAGAGTTGCCTTGTAATAATAACAGTTAATACTTATATAATGTTTGCTATCTGCCAGTTGCAGTTTGAACACTACATATTTTAACTCCTTTAATCCCTACAACAGTCCTATGAGTTAGGCGTTATTATTGTTCCCTATTATGCCAGTGAGGAAACTGAGGCATAGAGACATTGAGTAACTTGCCTAGCAAACCATAATATTCATGGAATTGAGATTTGAACCCACACAGCCTGACTCCTGAGCTGTGCTCCGAATACTGTGCTGTGTTGCCCGTACTGTGAGGTTATATGGATGAACACACTGATTCAAGATTTTTGGTGCTAAATGGTATTAAATGTCTTCAAATGTATAAAAGATGAGTTAAGTATATGTAATATAATAATATTATGTATTACAGACATTAAATATATATCTAACCTAATATATATGTATTTTAAAAACTTTCTCTTCAAAGAATTGAGTCAAGATGTCATAATTCACACAGGCAATAATGATCTCAAAAAGAAGGTGAGAGAAGAAACAATGGCAAAATTAAATTTTGTTAAAACAATCAAATGAAGCTGGGAGAAATGTAATTTTGCAGAAATGCATCCAACTAAAATTGGAGCAGAAATTCAGACGTGAGCATCGCGATAGACAAAGCACAGGGGAGCACGTGAAGAGTTACAGTGTTTGCATCGGCCCCAAGTTCAGGCAGGCGCAGGCCTCCTGTCTCTCAAGACAAGTCCCAGAGGACTTCCTTCCACGGCTCCTCCAATCAGGACGTGGTGGAAGGCGAGGGTAGCGAGGAACTGCACTTTCTTTTAAGGAAGGCAGTCAGGCGAAGGACCAGGACCCAAGACAAATCCCGTGTATGGTGCCAAAATGGCCTAGCAACTCTCTTTCTTGGGCAAAATACTTAAGGCCTCTGTATTCATTTCCTTACCTATACAAATGTGCTGTCTTCATTTGTGTCCCCCCCAGGATAAGACCCTGAAACAAGAATTTGAGCACAAATACTTTATTTGGTTGTTGATCCTGGGAAACACCAGTAGAGGAGTGGGGAAGTACAAGAGGAAAGGAAGGATTTAATGAAGAGTGAGTTATCCAGCATGTTAGCATGGCGGACAGCAAGACTCCACTGTGCTGGGGAACCCTGGGAAAAAGGATGGAACATGTAACTCAGAGTCATCCCAATAAGGGGTAAGGATGCTGGGGTAGTTTTCCACCAAATCTCCATCTGTCATTGCTTGGGGGGTTCTTTGAGAGGCATTATTCTCCAGCATTTCCAGCTTGCCCTATATGAGAGCCAGACATGCTCCCACAGCTGGACAATTGCCCTCAGCCAGAGAAGCACAGGTATTTCCAGGAAGCATGCTTGGTAGGGAGAAGTACAAGCCTAGAAGATATGGATAGGGCATTGTCAAAATCTAGCATGGACCATAGTAGCCCCTGCCTCCTAGGGCAGTTGTAAGGAGTGACTGAACTAATAATAAATACAAAGCACTTGGAGTACTGCCTGACTTAAGCAAAAACTTAAAAGTTGAGGAAAAGCATATTGGCTCACAATACTAAAAAGTCTGGAAGATCTCGAGGCTTCAGGGAAAGGTGGATCCAGGAGCTCAGTTTTGTAGGGCTAGGCAAGAGCATGGGGGGAGGGAGAACAGCCTGTGCTGAGGGGTTCAGAGCTTGCGGAATACAGATGCATTTTAGAGTTTGAGTATGTGGTGAAGACCGTGTCATCTCTGTGGCCCATTTTAAATCTAGCATGTTAAACAGAACCACTCCCAGATACTCAAGGTGAACTCAGATCGGCGGTGAATGCAGCAGGAAGCAGGTGCGTGGAACAAGTCAACGCAGTCTGGCATCATGTAGCTAAAACCGCCAGTTGTGTGTTGGACGGTGTCATTTCTGTACGGACTGTTTTGGCACCATGTAGACAGGGCCTAAAGTGGGGCCTGCACGTCCCACTGATCATGCTCTGAGAGAGAGAACGTGGAGTTATTGCGATCCCCAAGCAGCACTTTGGCACACACACTATCTAACGATATCAAGAGATGAAGGAGGCCTTTGAAATGAGCTTTCGAGAGTGAGTAATGACCTTCAGGATGTGGCGCAGGATTGTCTTTTGAAACTGGTATATCTTGATGGATGGTTGAAAAGCTGCTGTCTTTGGTATAGTTTTTGCGGTTTTATATTTGGGGATGTGTAATAAATAAATGTGTAATTGCCCGCAACATGATGCAAGACCAGGGGGTGAGGATGAGACAGAAAAGTCCTATAACAGCATAAAATTTTATTAGGATCCCCATTGGTAGGCAAGGCAGTGCTGTGTGAACAAAGAATGGTCTGTCTTAAGTTGACCAAGAGAGAAACCACTACAGTAAAGAACAAATTCCACCACCTGGTTTGTAGGGAGGTAGAAGGGTGGGGGGATGAAGGATTGGTACTCTCATTTTTAAGATAGTACCCATATTGATAACTATAAAAGCCACCTGAATTGTGTACCTTACAACTCTGAAGATTAAACAGTTAGTAGTTATAAGACATTTGAGGTTCTTTTTCCAATTGATGGGAGAAGCTACATTTCAGTGGCTTCTAATTTTTCTTAATTTATTGAGATCTTTTCTTCCATTTTTGTGCTAAGGTTGGTTTTGTGCTCAAAGTATTAATTACATGCTATTTTTTTTTATCCTTTGTGATCATAGCTCAGCTTGTTTCATATTTTTTTTTGTCTTCTCATGTGATTCCCATTATTGGCTTTATACATGGATAAATCTGTGTTTTCAAAATTAACTTTGATCTATTTTGGTGACAATTGGTGGGTACAGCCCTAGATATTACACATGGTGCCTAGACTGGGCTCAGTTTTCTTTTCATACCATTGTTTTATTGGGTAGGTCAAAGAATATTTTCAAGATTGCTCTATAAAACTCTATTTTGAAGATTTGTATGTTAACAGTTTTGTGCTATCATCTACAGAGAAGGCATAGACATGAGAGCTTGATTTTAGTCTTACCTTCTTCCATCCAATCTAGAACCCTAAATGTTCGCAAAGGTTTAATAATGTTGTTTAATAAATAATAACAATACTTTCCAAAGCTTTAATAGTATCATTTCATAATGTCATTTCAGAAGAGATTTTTGATTGTCAATTGCCATCTCCCACTGGTGTTAATGTGACTTGTCTGAAACTAAGATTTCTTTTTGTTTGTTTTAAACCCGCTGCGGACTCTCAACGGTTGTTTCGGTCATATCTATGCACAAGACATGCACAAAATAAACGGTGGCTCTACGTCTTATAACAAGATTTTTGCTGCTGTTGTTGCACAGCTTAAGATAGAGGAATTTGCACAAGCCTACTCAATACAAATGTCTCTTTTGGAAAGTCCCTAAATTCCTATAGCTAATATTTTTTTATATCATACTATTTAGTGTTTCATTACCTACCAACTTCAGTTCATCCCATGAGTGTTACTTTTCTTTGATGGTTTGATTTCAAACTCCTAGAACAGTGGTTCTCAACTGGGTGACTTTGTTTCCCAGGGGGCATTCAGCATCGTCCGGAAGATACGTTTTATTGAAACAACTGGGCCAGGGCTACTGTTGGCACCTAGTGGGTAGAGGCCAGGGATGCTGCTAAACATCCTACAATGCACAGGACACTGCCCACTGCAGAGAATGATCCAGCCCCCAACATCAATAGTGCTGAGGCTGAGAAATCCTGCGTAGGAAGAATCTAGCTATCGATTTCTTAATTTCCTGTTTTGAATATGGTACAGGCATGACACCCAGTAGGTGCTCAGATTCAATTTGATAATGTGGTGAAGTCTGGCTTTTAAATCAGGGCCTCCAAGTGGATCTAAGTACAGTGGTTTTGATAGAAAGAAAAAAAAATGTTTTTCTGAATTCATTATGTATAGATCATGGTGGTGGTGGTGGTAATGATACAAAATAGAAAAAAAAATAGAGATAAAGAAAAAGAAGCCACCTCCCGTTCTTTGCTGTGACTGCCATCAACATAAAAAAGCAGGGCTGTTAATCTTCGGGGGACAATCTTGCATGGAGGGGAATCCCTTGGGGAACATTGGGAATTTTACTGCTTTTCATCGGGGGCAGTATAAAATGGGGTAATTTAGGCTTAACAAACAAATCTCAGGTTTGACTCACTTTTTTCTGAGGCTCCAGAAGGAAAATAGAATTCTTACAGAGCAGGGATCAACCTTTTCCTTCATAAATCACCAGAGTAGGTGAAAATTTGGCTAATATCCAGAACACTGCAAAGAAATAAACAACGCCAAAGCAATCTGTAGCTTATTTTATGCCAGCTTCTGCATAGATACATATTTCTCCTTGTTTTGATCTCATACTTTTTTTTTTTTCCCCCTAAGCGAAAACTTTTCTAGTCTCTCTGTCTGTCTGTTAGGCGAGGCCTTGGGAGCAGGATCCTGACAATGTCCTGGTCAGGTCTTCTAGGGTTTTTTTTTTTTTTTAAAGTTGATTTCCTGTTCTGGTGAGCCATCCATCACTGACATCCCGGTCTGTGCCGCTTGTCTGTGACAGAATGACAGGTGTCATTTGTCACTGGGGCTTGCGGAAGCTGTGGGGAAAGGGGTTGAAATTTTTTTCTGGAAGGCCTCGGTGTCCACGAGCTGCCAGATCATTACAAAGGGGGCTTTCCAAAGAGGGCCATGTGTAATGCCGTTGCACTTACTGTCAACGACAGGCGACGGGGACAGGAACGGGAGAACATCAAAAGGGAGGGGGAGGAAGAGGGGAGGAAGAAGATGAGTAGCTTCTGCCAGGGCCATGTGCAGTCCTGGAGCTGCCGGGCCCTGGTTGAGTTCCAGCGCGCGCCAAGTCGGTCCGCCCGGGATTTCCGCACAGCTCGCGGTGCCAAAGAGCAAACCGAAACAGGAAACCTCTCTGATGGCACCTCTCCTGGTCACGTATTAGAAAGGGCATGGAGACAGACTTAGCACTGCACGGGGCATGACTTGCAGTCCGATCATGGAAGAGCTGAGGCAGGAAAACCTATTTCCACAAAAGCAGAGGGTCCCAATAAATCATGATGCAAAACTGAGACCTGCTGGCAGGCTCCTTCTCCAAAGAGACATTTAGGGCATCCTGTTTGCATGAGCATGCTCGGAAAATGCCCGAGAATATCTCCCTGCAGCTTCTCTCCCCTTGCCACGAAGGCTGCCACCAAATGGATCTCCAGGGACCCGGGAGTAGATTCTGCTTATCATTTGTTTGCAATGAGACGTGTTCCTTCTTCTACCTCCTGTGCTATTAAAGTAGTAAAAACAAGTTGACGCTTTTGTAGTCCTGACCATGTGCAGGGCACTGTGCTAAATGTTTTATTTACCTACCTCACTGTAATCTTCATAGCAGTCCTAGGAGATAAGCGTTTCTATTTTGGAGATGGTGTCCTTGAAGCACAGAGAGGTTAAGTAACTTGCCCAAGGTTGCACACTTCTTGGCAAAGCTGGGATTCAAATCCCAGTAGCTGGGTTCTGGAGTCTCTGCACTTAGTCTCTGCTAGGGAGGGGGAAGGGCAGACGTAGTGAAGAGGCCAGTTGATTTTTATAACCTCTGGATTGCAAATCTAGCCATGTTGATTTAGGAAGTTAGCAGTTTAGTGATGACCCAAAGCAGAGGTCAGCGTATTATGGCCAGGGGATCACGTCCAACCTATAACCTGTCGTGGTACAGCCAGTGAACTAAGAATGGTTGAAAATTTTTTGTAAAAAAAATCTATTTTTCCTTTTGCTATATAAGCATCTGCATGTAATCCTCAATTCCACCTCTTGCCCTCAAGAGCCTAAAATACTTACTAGCTGGGTCCTCACAGGAAGAGTGTGCTGGCCTCTGACCCAAGGTAAAATCAGCTATAGAAAAAGAGAGAGAGAGAGAGAGAGGAAGGGAGGGAGGGAGGAAGGGAAAGGAGATAGGGAGGGACAGAAGGCGCAAAGGAGGAAGGAAGAGGAAGAGAAGGTTTAAAAAAAAAAAAAAAGAAAGAAAAAAGGGACCTCTTTTGAAAGCAAGTAAGAAAATTAATATCCTCATGGTGGAGTTCTGAGGCCAGCAGTCACACGGCAATTGGGCTGGCTTAGGTAATACTTACGTGGAAAGGCCATCCTTTCAAAATAAGTTTTCCTTGACTGCTTTTCCACAAAGCCTGCTGGTTGGAAAGACAAATTAGCTATTAGGTAATCTAGTTAATTGACAAGTGACTTAACTAATTACCCTAACATGCTTATTAAATGTTACCTTTCCCATTCCCAACCCACTGTTAGAGCATCAGTGTATTTAAGGCCTTATCATATCACCCTCTCTTGACAGCACATTCCTGTTAAAACAGAGGGTGCTTGGGGTGTGTTTTTTCTATCATTATTTCTCTCTCTCTGTGGTTAGAGTCATAAGAGATAAAATTAGGGGCCCGGTGCATAACGAGCCCATCCCTATTCAGTGATGATGTCCTATTATGCTGGCGCCTATTTACTCAGATGGATCAGGAATGGACTAAGTAAAGAAATAATGCATATTATCAAGCCTTGCCTAATGGGTATAACAAAAGCTGAGGGAAAACCCAATTTGACTTTTGACTAGTCTGTCATAGCTGGGAGGGCTGGTGTCTATGTTTATACAAGTCCACAAATCCCTCAACCGAAACTCTTTGGGGCAGATGTGTTTTGAGATTCAGAGTTTTTCAGATTTTAGAAAGAAAGCATGGTACATATACCATGTATGAGGTAACACTCCCAGGTAGGTGGGGAATAGCGTCCTGTACTTAATAATACAAATATTTCTGCAATGAAACATTAATATTGCTAAATGAGATTTTGTAAAACAAAAATTTAAAGTGTGTGAAATAAGTTTAACTGATTTTCTGCTAAATGAATTGTGAAAAATAATTTTTAAAAAACTTTTGGTGTTCAGAGCTTTTAGGATTTTTGGAACTGGAGATCAGGGATTGTGGACCCGTGCAAATGTTGCTACGATGTCATGGCTTTTCTGATAACTACAGCCTTCAAGTTAATTTTAAATTTTCTATTGGTCATAATTGATACATATGGATACAGTTGGTGATTATTCTTCAGAATAATGTAAGATGAAGCACGATATATATCAAGATATATATGACAATATATGAATATATTTTATTATGAAATTAATGCTTTTATGAAATACTAGGCAATATAAGAAGGTTGAAACTAAATACGAAGATTCTTTTCTGTTTAGAATTGCATTGGAGGGCAAGGAGGCTGTAAAATGTGCAACATCATCTGGTCCAAGGTTGGCAAACTCCAGTTTCTGCTGGGGCCATGCAGGAACCATGTACCAAGATCCCAAGATACTCGTTTTTTCACATTACAACATCTCTGAAGTCAGAATGCATCCTCCAGTCTTTGTTGGGCCATAGTTTGCTTGGCAGCGTTTTTTTTTTTTTCCACTTTCTGGAGGTGTGGGATGTTATCAAATGATCAACAAGTGTCCTCAAAATCCCATCTGCTTATACGAGCTCCCTCTCCAAAAGTCCACCTGAGGGGGTGAACCTCAATGCAGAGTCAAGCTAATAGCATAATAATTACACTTAGGTTACTCTAGGTCACTTTCCAAATCCTATCACGCCTGGGCTTGGGAACTCCCAGATTGATAAAGCATTCCCTCCTTCCCCAGGTGTAGCAGTTGTTCAGGATAGGATTAAGGGTAGGACAATACCAAATTGGAGTGCCCACCCTTGTCCTTCTTCCCAGGTGGAGCAACTGCTCGAGACAGCACGAAAGCAGGGAACCCTTGTCCTGAGAAGAGCCGGAGATTGTAACTATCTACCTAACATTTTCTCGTGGGAGTGGCAGGGTTTTAAGAGCAAAACCCAAGAAGCCCTCTTGGTCTAGTCTCAGAACTGCACTAAGGTCACTTCTATTGCTTTCCACTGGACGAAGTAAGTCAGAGGGCCAGCTTGGACCTAAGCAGTGGAGAAATAAATGCCATCTTTTGATGGCTGGAGCTTCACAGTCACATGGCAAAGTATGTTTCTACATACGGGGCCAATTTACCATCAATCAACCGTACTAGTTAGGGTCCCAACCCTGCTCCTGGGTTGGAGAACAGGGGACTTTAATAAGACTGTATCTAATGGGGAATGAGTAGTTCTCCAAAAGGAAATTTCAATTTTGTTAGGAAAGGAGAATGATCTAAGTAACCAAAAAAAAAAATTTTTTTTTAAAAGAACTAAATGTTTTTTAAGGTATTGCTCCTATGTGTCATTCGGTAGAAATAAATATCTTTTCCTGTGAGCAAAATTTCTGTTTCCGTAGTAAAATAAAAATAACGAATGATAAAATTAGGCCTCCCAGCTTCCCTGGCATGGAAGGAACGCAACCTGCCATGCACAACTGGGCTCAAGTTATCCTCCTGCCTCAGTCTCCTAAGTAGCTGGGACTACAGGCGCCCAACACCACGCCCAGCTAATTTTTCCATTTTGCTCTGGCTGGTCTCGAATTCCTAGCCTCAAGCGATCCTCCCAAAATACTAGGGTTACAGACGTGAGCCTCTGTGCCTGGCGGAATTCTTGATTTAAATATCAATTTCAGAAATTGGCACAGAAAGGGCACAAGTCATGGAAGGAGGGTGCAGAATTGATGTGCAGGGCAAGCAGAAGATACCCAGGACAGATCATTGAAAATTGAGGGAAAACTAAATTCACAATATCATCCCACAATGGGAAGTCCTCACTCTGAAAATGACTTTACTTATTTAGGACCCAGGCCCAGGAAAAATTGCAAAGGGCTTTAAAACTCCATTTACCAGGGAGTTTTGTACATTTAGTGAGACAGGTTAGCTGGTAGGATCTGAATGTTGGGTTAGAGGCTACATTGGCCTCATGAAGACATGATCCTTTGTTTGGTTAATGAGAAAACATTCAATCGTAAGCTATCTGGGTCACAAACTTGTAGCCTACAAGACAATACTGCCCCCAGATGTGTTTTCAGTATTTTTTAAAACTTTAATTAACTAATTTTGAATTAAATATTTGAGGTTTTATATATGGCTCTACATGCCTGGATTCTCTTCAAAATTTAGAAACCTGGCCCTATGAGTACCATTTTCTCCTGGGAACGAGGGGTTAAGCTAAGGGTGTGTATGTACTCCAGCGTGCCACAGTCCTCACCATCCTCTGTTGTCTCACATTGGCCAGACCCTTGTATCCTTTACAACTTTTATTCTTATCCTCTAAATTTTATGATGCTCATGTTTCTCTCTACCCATATCTCTATCAACAATGGGCCAAAAAAGCTAATTCAAGAGGGCCAGTGTGTTTTAAGCAAAATTGAAGAAAACACGTTTCTGTGGAGGAAAAGAAACTTCCTACACTTACATATGCAAAACTATGGTGTCTGCATGGAAAGATTACAACCCAAGGCTCCCTCAGTTGTCTTACTATCCTGGCTCATGTAGGCACTTGAGTTTGCAGTTCCCACCTGAGAACCCTGTCCTTTTGTATTTGAACCACACATTCCAAAAGCAAAGCACTTTTATGTGCATCATCTTACTTAGACCTTGTAACAACCTTGTGAAACACGCAGAGCTAAGCTTATTGCCCTTTAATTGATGAGAATGCTCAGACAAGTTCAATGATTTTCCCAGCAAATGTGGGGACTAAAACCCAGGTCTCATGATGAGCTGCAACCTCCCATGATTCAGAGATGATCGAGGCCTACGTAGCCTGGAAAGAAAGGATTGCTGAAGTTCGGTCAGGCGTGGTGGCTCATGCCTGTAATCCCAGCACTCTAGGAGGCCGAGAGGAGGAGGATCGCTTGAGGCCAGGAATTTGAGCCCAGCCTGAGCAACATAGTGAGACCCCATCTCTACAAAAAATAGAAAAATTAGCCGGGTGTGGTAGCCCACCCTGTAGTCCCAGCTACTCAGGAGGCTGAGGCAAGAGGTTCGAGTAAGTCCAGGAGTTTGAGGTTGCAGTGAGCTATGATGACACCACTGCACTCTAGCCTGGGCAACAGAGTAAGACCCCATCTTAAAAAAAAAAAAAAAAAAGAATTTCTGAAGTTTGTCCTACATTTCTGGTTAAAAAGACCAAGTGCAGTGATTTCCACACTGCTGAATTAATACTTTTTTTCTTAACTTTTTTTTTTTTGCCTACTCCATTTCCCCAATAGGTTATGTTCTAAAGGTAGTCAAAGAATATAAGATAACATTTCTGTAGGTAAGGAAAAATAAGAGCTGTTCAAATGACCCAAGTGTCATCTCTACCTCCAGGGACAAATACCATCTTTTGACTTCTAGCTGCCTAGAAGTTAAGCAAGAAGGTACAAAGGCATCCCAAAGCTTTATTAAACAGAGAAACATTACACCTTTCAGTTGCTGGTTGCCATCTAATTACCTGTAACTCCTAGCATCACATGCAAGCTTTATTGCTGCATGTGTGAAAACTGTGCAGGGCAGGGTTTCACTGTGCGCCCTTTGAAACTCTCCTAACATCTACCTTTACTCCATTTTCAGTACAGCTAGAATCCCACCCTCAATAAGCAAAGAAGCTGAAAAGAAGCTAACGTCCCAATTTATGTTTGAAATGCATTAATTCTAGGAACAATTTTTTAAATTTTTTATTTATTTCTTTTTTTAAAGCTTAGACTCTTATGGGTGTAAAACACTGTGTGTTTAAGGATTCTGTCTTTTATCGGTGTCTCCAGTGGGTTTGAAAAGAATTACTTTCTTTTGTGGTTTTTGAAATTCTATAGATTCATTTCACTAAGGCTCTGTTGAATAAGCCTGTTCTACCCTCCAACATTGCATTGGTATTTTTAAAGAAATTATCCTTATCATGAAAATTTCACCTGTGCTATAGAAAGTACTAGATAAATGTTGATTGGCTTATACTAAGTCAAACTAGTATATACAATAATGCATGTCAACATATTTATTCTATCTTTGATAATGACTCCGATTTGCTTCTGCTTTTAGAGAGAAATAAATAGATGACTCCCCAGGTGTTTTGCATACATTCATTTACTCAACTCACATATACGAAACACCTTCTACGTGTTTCCTAGGCATTTGGGTTGTAACAACGAAGAATAATAAAGGTTCTTGCCATCCAGGAGTTTCTATTCTAAGGAGAAAGGACGAAGTCACAACCCAACAAATGAATATCAGGCAGTGGACGCTGTGGTAAAGAGAGAAACTGAGAACCTCGGGGTGTTGTGATTTGCCACTACTCTGGCTGGGGCAGTCAGGGAGGATCTCATATGAGGGGTGATGCTTGAACAAAGGTCTGAATGAAGTGAGGAAATGAGCTACGTGGCGACTGCAGGGAACAGTGTCCCAGGTGGAGGGAATAGCAAGAGCCAAGGCCCTGAAGTCAAGGTGTGCTGTGGGTGCCGCAGATACAGCAAGGAGACCAGGGTGGCTGGAGCAGAGTGAGGCAGGTGCACGTGGACGAGGCCACCAGAGGTCAGCCTGGGCACAGTCTGTGGGGCTTGGCAAGGACTTTGGATGTCATTCGAAGGGTAATGGATGCTGCTAGAAGGTTTGGGGCAGGAGAGTAGCATCATCTGACTTGTCCATGGGAAGGCTGACAGTGTTCCAGGGCACGGACCGTGGGGAAGGGCAGAGTGGAAGCAGGCAGGCGGGTCAGGGCTGTGGCAGTAGCGCAGGTGAGCAATGGTGGCGGCTTGGACTGGGCTGATAGGGGTGGAGGTTGTGAGAAATGGTTGGATTGTGGGTGAATTTTTGAAGTTTGAGCCAACTGATGGGAGTACAGGACACTAAGGAGGACATCGTTAATAGCATGTCTTTTAAAGGAGATGATCTAAATGTCCCCAGACAGTAATTCCTGTTTTACTCTGTCAACATCCATTTCCCAAGACCCTGCCTGGCAGTGTGTTGGGCCGGGGGAATCTCCAGCTGAAGCAATGTCCTGGCCCTCAAAGAGCCCCCCACTGCTGAAGGGACAAGCTCCATCCCTCCATCGTCACACACCTGTTCCAAGCCACCATGGCTGCACTCCAGGGTTTCTTGCAGTAGTTTCTCACGCGGTCTCCCTGACACTGGTCTTCCCCCTTCCAGCCCACTCTGCACATAAGAGCCAGAACAAACTTTCTGTAAACCTCAAATCGCTCTTTATCTTGACTCTCTCTTTTCTTTCAATACATTTATTTTTAGAGGAAACTATATATCACAACCATAAAGGGAAAATTAGCATGACTGACTGTAGGTTGAAAGTAAACATAAAAACAAATATGATGAACGCAAAACAAGGTTGTTGAATTCTGGCTTATTTAGTTGGCAGCCTCTTATCTGCACAACCATGCTTTGTTGTGACTGCTATCTCCATTTTGTTCATTGGTAAACTGAGGCCCAGACAGATCAGTTGATGTGCCAAAGTTCACAAAGCAAGCCCAGGTTTGTACCACACTTGTCTCCAGGATCAAATTCCAGGCAGAGCCTATGTTTTGGTCTCTTTTTTTCCCCATCCTTTATAACAGGGATCAGCAAAATACAGCCCACGGGCCAAGTCTAGCCCAACACCTATTTTTGTAAAAAAATTTATTGTCACTCGGCCACACTCATTCATGTACACGTTATCCATGGCAGCTTTTGCACTGCAAGGGCAGAGTTGAGTAGGTGCTGCAGAGACCATGTGACCCTCAAAGCCTGAAATATTTATCTGACCCTTTATAGAAAAAGTTTGCAGACCCCTGTTCTAGATAGAAAAAAAAAAGCACATCAAAGTGAATCAGTTATAGTCATGGAACAGACATAACATCTATTCTTCCCATGACAGCAACAAAATGTCAGTTAAAGAGAAATAAATGCTTCCTGAATGAATGATTTAAAAAACGGGAGTTTAAAAAAACAACAAAACACTTAAGTGACTAAAGTCAATAAGTTGCCTATTGTTCAAAATGGGAATTGCTCTTATGGCTTTATTCTTTCAGTTGGTTCTGAAAGCAAATTTATTCACACATTTTTTTCATTCATTTGAAAAATATTTATTGAATATCTATACCACACTAAGCCAGTACCCATGATAGCAACAGTGTATCCCAGACTGAACAAAATCTGACACATTTCCTGCCAGAACAGAGCTCATACTCTGGGAATAGAGACAGTTGTTAGTCAAATAATTATAAAATTTGACTATCCAGGGAAGTTGTGATGTTTGAGGTAAGAACTGAAGGGTGGGTAGGTGAAGAGGAGAGGGAATCCATCATCCCGGGAGGAAGTACCAGTACATGCAAAGGCCCAGTGGCATGAGGGGGCATGGTAGGGACTGTTTGTGTGTATGTGAGACAGGAGCCTGGAGAGGCAGGTGTCTCTGCCTGCACTGGGCTAAGAAGCCCATGTTAAAGAGTTATCCTCTGTCCTAAGAAAGTGTAAAACATGGAAAGGATTTAAGAGCAGTAGCTTCTTACAGGATGATCTGTCATGTTCATGAGTTCAGGGGTCCAAATCAAATCCCCTACTGTAGCTGTGCCAAGTCTAATCAGTGATCATGCAAAGTATTAATACTCCTGCTTTGCATTCTGTGATTATCCGTTTATAAGTTCAGGTATTCGCAATATTGCTGGAGCCAAGTAAAGCATGCACAAGGACAGTATTAAGACAGATGTTTTCAGTTTACCCTTTCAGGACTACCCGTGTTGCAAACTACATCTCTGGAAATGCTTTTATTACACTCAGCATGGGCTCAACTTCTTCAAATTTACCTCCTTATCCATTATTCCTTACCCTTAATCTATTTCTGTGTAAGGTTCTAACAGGCTAGGTAAACTTTTCGCTAATCTAAAAGCAGATCACTGATAGTACCTAAGAACAAAGCCATGAAAAGGTTGGCAAATGCAGAGGGGAAAGAAAGCAAAGTGTTTTTTCAAGAAAATTGTGGCTTGGTGCCATTAGACTTCTTTGATTGCAAGCAACAGAAACCAACTCTGGTTATTTTCAGTAAAAAAAAAAAAAGAAAAAGCAGTTCATGAAAGCCAAACAAATGTCTGAGGAATGAGTGTTCTAGGTACAGGGATGGCAAATGCAAAGGCCCCGAGGTGAGAGCAGGACAGTTGTGGCACAGGAGCGGAGGAAAGACCAGGGGTCCGGGGGAGGGTGGGTGTGACTGATCAGGTAGGGTTTTGCAGTTCATGGGAAGGAGCTTTGGCTTCATTCTCTATAATAGGAAGCTTTACAGGATTTTAACCAGATGAGTGAGATTACTTGAGTTATAGTAGAGAATGATCACACTGCACTAAGCGATTACTATTGATACATCTCAGGCTCCTTGGGTCATTTTCCTGTAACCCTCACCGCCACTCAGTGAATAGGTGCAAGTATTATCACTTCTCAGAGGAGTCAGCTGAGGCTTAGGAAGGTAAAATGACTTGTCTAGAGTCACCCAGTGAATATGTGGCAAAGCCAGACCTCAACCCGCACAGTCTCCCTCCAGCCACAGGCTCAAAATACTCAATAAAAGCTCATTTCTGTTGCCGTTGTCTATGGTGCTTATTTTTCTAACAGTTCCAGGAGGGTTTCATCAATTGAATTACTCTTTTCTGTTCAATTTCATGAATAAAAGAGATTTGCCTCGAAATCCTAACTGAGAGAAAAAAATAATAAACTTGCTGATTTGCCCGAAGAGCTACGTGGACACCCAGCTTCGAAGAATTTGGCCGGGGGTGGGCTGGGGGAGGGGGAGGATGGGCCGCAGCAATGTTTTGGGTCGGCCATCCCGTTTGTGAGAATCGGGAGCGATCTTTGGACAAAGGATCAAAGAGCAGCTTATTCCTGTGCGTGTGGAGACGCTGCCCACTGGCCCTCTCGCCTCCTGTTTTTCATCTTTCCTGGTAACTCAACTTCGGCTTCTCTGATGGTACAGAGATGAGATCAGCTGCTAGGCCATCGGTCGACTGGATCAGGTTTCAGTCATCAAAAAATCACGTCAAATGCTGAGCATCAGTTACCCTCCACTGCCGGTGCCAGCCTGGGACTTGACTGCAGGCCATCAACCCTGGCTTCCTCGCCCCTGTGGACGTTAAAATATAGGGTGCCCTGAGAATTCGCCAGGAGGGTGTGTGGGAGGGGAGGGGCTGTGCTCCAGGGAGGAGGGCTGTGGAGGAAGGGATGTAGTGTTCTAATGCTGTCACCTAGCACCATCTACTGCAGGGACATCAGCCAATTGTTTTATTATTTAAAAAAAAAAAAAGTCAGCCGGGTTCAGTGGCTCACGCCTGTAATCCTAACACTCTGAGAGGCCGAGGTGGGAGGATTGCTTGAGGCCAGGAGTTCAAGACCAGCCTGAGCAAGAGTGAGACCCTGACTCTAAAAAAAAAAAAAATAGAAAAAATTAGCCAGGCGTGGTGGTGCATGCCTGTAGTCCCAGCTACTAGGGAGGCTGAGGCAGGAGGATTGCTTGAGCCCAGGAGTTTGAGGCTGCAGTGAGCTATGATGACGCCACCGCACTCTAGCCCAGGCGACAGAGTGAGACTCTGTCTCAAAAAAAAAAAAAAGGAAAGAAAGAGAAAATAAGAAAGTTGATTTGAGAATTGAAAGTGGATTTAAAATGGCCTTCATCAGCTATGAATATAGCACCTGTTTATTCTTAACCATGTATTTTTTTCAATTAAACAACATTTATTGTGTTTTCATCATCATAATTATTTTTTAAAAGTTTACTGTTGGAAATAGGAGAAAAAATTACTCCACTGTCCTACCATAGAGAGGAAGATGCGTTCTGTCCTCCCTCTGCCTCTCCCCCTCTTCTAAATCGTGAACCCAATCTTTCTTATTGTTTCAAGTGATGTGACTATATTATACGCATGATTTTGGTGATAAACTGTCTCCAGAGTGGCAAGTGCAAAGGCCCTGGGGTGAGAGCCAGAGAGGTGTGTCACAGGCTCTCTGCCTCCTGGGATCCCTGTCCTGTGTGATTCCCTCCCCTTGAGAGTAGAAGGACTTACTGACCCTCCTCTAGTGAACAGAGTGTGGCAAGCATGTTGCCATTGTCACTGCCAAGGTTAGGTGATGAAAGGATTGTGGCTTCCATCTTGAACATGCACTGTCTCTCATTCTCTCAAATCACTCGCCCTGGGGGGAAGCCTGTTGCCATATCGTGTGCAGTCCTGTGGTTTGGTGAGGAACTTAGGTCATCATCCCACCAGTCCACCAAAAATCCCTTGCCAAAAGCCAGGCGAGCGAATTTAGGAGTGGATTCTTCAGTGCCACTCTTGAGAGGACTGCGGTGGCAGCCAGGCGCCTAACTGCAACAGCAAATGTTCGTGTTCTTAGTTGTTGGATTTTGGGATAATATGTTGCACAACAACTGATAACTAATAAAATTTCTTACTCTAATTAATTTCTCATTTAATTATAAGTATCTTACCAAGTGCTTACACTCTGTAATAACCATGTTTATGTGACATCCTCAAGCATAAGTATTTATACTTGTTTACTGTTTATCAAATCACTCCTCTACTATAGGACGTTTACTTTGTTCTGATTTGTTTTGATATTATAAACACCACTATTGTGAACATCCTTTCTTGTAGAGCTGCTTCTGTTTTTTAGCTGCTGTCCTAAAATAGATTGGGATTAGCTGTAGGGTTGAGAATCAGCTTGGATTACTGGATCAAAGGGTAAGAATGTTTGTATTCCTCTAAATCTTTATTACACAACTGGTCCCCAGTAAGGGGGATAAACCAATACACCACTACTATAAACGCAGCACAATGTCCATTTCTTCTCACCTTTGTCTTTTATTTGATTGTTGATAATTTGATAAGCTAAGAATTTCATTGTTTTATAGATATTAAAAGGAGAGATCATTTCCATGGTCACCTTCCCTTCTTACGGAAAATGGAGCATACGTAGGGATTGAAATACTGAGATGAGGAACTGAATATTACCCTGAAGCAGTGCTGTCCTACAGAACTCCTGTGAGGATGCAAATGTCCTCTGCATGCAGTGTCTACTCCAGTAGCCACTAGCCACCTGTGGCTGTTGAGCACTATTAACTAGTATAACTGAGAAACGGAATGTTTTTTATTTTATTTTAATTCAGTTTAACTGGCCACATGGCATTAGTGACCACTCTATTGGACTGCACGGTTTTGAAGGAGTCAATGAAACCTAGCCTTCTATTAGAAGAAGGAAGTTGAAGTTTGAGACACTGAAGTTCTCACCTACCTGATAATGTCCCCTCTTCCCTACTCATTGCCTTTAAATAGGGTTTCCTGCAGGTCTGACACATAAATCATAGTAAGATAATCTCCATACAGACCTCCATAAAATAAGCACGTGTTGCCTGCCATGGGAGGACAAGCTTAGAGGAACCCAACGTCATTGGTGTTTGGGATGCAAGATCCTTGATTGATGGTGATGTCATCCCCTTCCATTTCGTCCCCGGTTCTCCTCTCCGATGCCCCGTCTCGTGGTCTCCCAAACCACAACACCCATCGCAGAGGCTGGGGTGGACGGATGGGTGGGTGGATGGGTGGTGGATGGGTAAAAGTGGTGACAATAGCTGACGTTCACAATGCACCTAATAAGCGGCCGGGTTTGGGCCACCGCTTTGCTCTTAACATTTCATTCTTGTTCAGTCTTCATAATAGCCCGAAGAGGAAGGTGTCATTAATTTTTCCTGCTTGACAGATGAGGAAACTGAGGAAATACCTAGTAAGTGGCACAGCCCACATTTGAACCAGGTCTGTCTTCCTTCAAGGCTTATATTAATCCACGATCCTACATCACATCACGGAGCTGAGAAATATCAGGTGCATTATTTACACCTTGTCACATGGTGGTGGTGGTGGTGGTGGAAATTTTTCTCCCTCGGGTAGCTACAGATGCTAGGGGGGAAAATGCTAGAAACTGACGGGTACCTCGATTCTCTCCAAAAGTGACTCTTTCACTTTTTACTGCTGACCAACTTCTAATGTGTCAGTGGTACACTAATGTGGTTAACTGTTTGCCTGGGGCAGAAAAATAAAGCTTCTGGCATGCAATTAAAACCTCGTCTTGCCCAATTGGGCAACTAATGAGATCAGCGAGAGGGGAGGCTGCCTAGTTAAGGCGCGGTTTGTACCTCGGGTCCGTTTCACGGGGCAAGTGAGAGAGCAGAGTGGAGTCGCCCGGTGCTTCGATTTGAAACGCAATGTGGCAGTCCGCCAAGCCATCCGCGACCGCAAGTCCATGTCCCCACGCAGACTCACACACAACTGAGACTGCACACCCTTGCACGGGCACTTCCACGCTGAGCTTTCTGATTGACCCGCACGACGTTCCTGTCACTCTGTCCTCTGGAATCGAGATGCATCATGAGCTTCCTGGTTTCAGATGGTGGCATATAAAGTTTACTGGTCCTGTTCCCAAACCTGAGAACTTTTTGTGCCTGCAGTGATGAATCAGAAACTAATACAAGATGAGAGTTTGTCTTGAATGAGGTGCAACAACAACTGGAAATCTGCCTTTTGAGGATGTTGCCGGGAGCTTCGGGTCCCTGTTAGTGGTCCTTGTCCTTGGTTTTAGTTATAAAAAGATTTCTCAAAAGGTGTTGGGACAATCTCAGCATATTCTGTTAGTCAAGTTAGTTTTCGTTTACTTTATTCAACAAATATTAATTGAAAACCAAATGGGTGGGAAACACCGTAAGTTTGGTGCATGCACCCACAGAATAGGGTAAATTCCCTGCTTGCTTGTGGTTTACAATCAAGGGCGGGATAAAGATGGTAATCAAGTAAATAGATGTGTGAATAAGATAGTCTCACGTGCTGATAAGTATTATAAAGAAAATAAAACTGATGATGTCATAATGAAAGAACGTGGTTGGGGAACAATGAGGGTGGGAGACGTTGGTCAGAGGAAGGTGTCATTTAGGCTGACACCAGAATGCTAAGGAGTCAGCCATGCAAAGAGAACAGCAAGTGCAAAGGTCCTGGGGTGAGAATGAGCTGGCTTTATTCTTTCCGGGAAAAAAAGATGGTGGTTGGAAGTCAGTGAGTCCACAGTGACGTAGGAAGATGAGGACAGAGGTCAGAAGAGGCCACGTCACGTATACATTTTCCACACACCAACCATATGAGGTGAACATGATTTTTGCCACAGAGGTGGCAAATATGCACTCAGGCATATTTAATAACTTGCCTAAAATCACAGGTAGGCAGTGGGGAAGCCAGGCTCCAAACCTGGGTTTGTCTGATCCCACAGCTCACTCTCACAGGCACCAGGCTGCGCTACTTCTTTGGCTTTGAGATCAGACTTTATGTCCTGGTGGAGAATGGTAGGGAGTAAAGTCTCATTTGTTACTTTGGTGTGTGTGTGTGTTTAAAAGGGTATTCCTCACATCAGATCAATTGGATGGCAGTTTAATTCACAGTCTCTAAAATCTAAAATGGTTCTCTGTGGATACCATGTATGTTTGGGTTAGGGGAGCGAGGGGTGAGCAGGTGGCAGAGAAGGAGGCTCCTCACACGCTGTCCGTGTGTGTTTTCACTCCATGGGGTGTCACACCTCCCAAGAGGATGAATTGGGTGGTGTAAAGTTATGACAGGTATAAGTGTGACTTTTTCCAGGTCTGGTGACAGGAACACCAAATTGGGAATGAAGAAGACAAAGTTGAACGTGTGAATGACTGTGTCTTCCAATGTGTTTCTTCCTGCCCAAGGGACACAAAAGGCCTTGGAACATTTCTGTTTGTCTTTCTGACAAAATGATTGCCACAATCTGGCAGAAAGTGGCAGTAGTCACCTTGCCGGGCACGGGAAATCTAATTTCTTCAACTGTAGGGTCTGACACAAGTTGGCCACTGTTCTTTTGGACATCACAGGCATGTGATTACGTCCAGAAGGCAAGCAAATTTCAGTCCCCAAGATCAAGCACACTTTGGATATAGTTAGTCCGGGGTTTCTCAACTTTGGTACTATTGACATTTTGGACTGGATAATTCTTTGCTGAGGGAGGGTGTCCTGTTCATTGTAGGATGTTTAGTCTCTACCCCCTAGATGCCAGTAGTACCCCACCCCCAAGTTGTGACAGACAGAAATGCCTCCAGACATTGTTAAATGTCCCCCCACCCCACTATTTAAGAATCACTCACTTTTTCAAATAGTCTGGTTTATGAGAATGGAATCTGTTCTTGGTTAAACTCCAAAAGAGTTAAAATATACTCAAATATACCAATCCTAAAGCTAAAAATAGCATCTATGACTATTCAGAGACTTTGCCTTAGAAAAATTATGATGAACACTGGAAAAACTGATTGAATGTGTATGGATTCCATGACATACTCTGAAAGATGTTTTTGCTTTCCTGACTCCCTGTATTAGTTAGGATAATTAATGCTAGCTGCTAAAACAAACAACTCCAAAAATCTCAGTGGTCCAACACGGTAAACATTTATTTTTCATGCATACAAAGTCTGGCACTGATCTCCTCCAAGTGGTGACTCGGGTGCAACCTCCTTTCCAGGATAGCTCTACCGTCTGGAACATGTGGCTTCCGAAATCACTGAAGATGGTGTGGGCAAGTTCCCTACGTGATGCACATCACTTTCACCACATCCCATTGGTCAGAAACTGGGAGATGTAGTTTTCCTGTAGGAAAAGAAAAAGCAAACAGGATTTGGCAAGTCACCTCTTCCATCATCGTAGATACCAGGTTTTCAGTTTATTGAATAATGGTCAAACTCCTATTTATTTGTTGTTTCTAGTGGTCTGAATTACAAATAGACAATATTTATTATAGTACAATCTTTCCTAAACATGCCTAGCATCAGAATTGCAAAGACTCCTCTCTCCCCACCCATCCATTCTGATTCGAGAGGTCTATGAATGAGGCTTAAGAAGCTGTCCTTTTTACTTGCCCCAGGTGAATATGATGGATAGGAATCTAGGACCCACTGGTCTCAGATCAAAATGGTCTTACATCTTCATTTTTGCTGCCCTCCATTAGGGTAAGAAATTGAGAGTTGGTTGTCACATTTCTGAGCTTTATTAAAAATAAAAACTGTATTATTGTCAGCTGATTCAGCTCTTCCTCCAATCTGGTAAACTCGACAAGCCCTAATCATACCAGCTCCTGGCTTCTCAGCATCACTGTTCCAGCCCTGTCTCCAGGCTCCCATAGTCCCCGGATCAATGTTCCACATTACACAATAATCTCCTATGAAATGCAAATCTGTTAGTTTTAATCCTAAATTCCTAATGTCCTAGAATCAAGTCCAAATGTTTTATCATCTACCTAAAACCCCTTTTCTCCAACTCTTTTCAACTACATCCCCAAGGCTAGCAAGATCCCTGGCATATAGTAAGTCCTTCAGAAAATCTGTTGAATGAATGAGTTTGTAGAATACACTGAGCTGTGCATGTATGTAAATATACACTTATCAAAGGAATTCCTCCCCTTTTTAAACATAAATCACTTTATATCAGTTCTTCACAGTGTCAGGAACTCACGTCTTGAGAATAGTTGTCTATTTTTATAGGAACTTGCATATCACTTAATAAATTTTGCACATATGCATGCCTACATATGTGCCTATATTTACATTGTATATTATAAATACATTGTATATTATACTTATGTAAAGGTATTTATACACATAGTTATATATCCATTATGTAGTATATATTTATATATACACAAATATACTTAATGAATGTATGTATGTATAAGTGTGTATATTTACATATACATGCCCATTTTTTTCTGATTTTCATACCACCATAGATAGCAAGAATGCTATTAATATAACTACTAAAACAGATGTGAAAACTGAGGCTTGCAGAGGAAAATTGACTTGAGCCAGAGTCACCCAGTTAGCAATCACAGAGCTAGGTTTCGAATGGAAATCTATCCAGCCCCAAAGTCTAGACCTTTGTCTATTACTCTGCCTTCCTAGAGCTATGCCACTTCTAATTTCATGCTAACATTTATACTGTAAACAGAGTGACTGTTCCTCATAAATAAGCAAATGAAATTGACATCTAAGCTAAAAAGCAGAAGACTGCAGCCTGTATCTACTGTAACGCCATTCTGAAAGAGTTTTGGCCATCTCCTCGTAGGATAGATACGGTTTCGTATTTCCTAGCATCCATATGCCAAAATTTGAGTCATCTTTGTTAAAAGTTTGACATCTCTCCTCTCCCCTCCCCCTCCCCCTCTCTCTTTAGATGAACCAGGGTCTGTCAACCTTGACGCTATTGGACCAGATAATTCCTGGCTATGGTGGTGGTGGAGGGGGTGTCCTGTGCACTGTAGGATGTTTAGCAGCATCCCTGGTCTCTACCCACAGAATGATCCCCCAAGTTGTGACAATCAAAAATGTCTCCAGACATTGCCAAATGTACCCCCAGCTGAGAATACTGATAGGCAGTGTGAAAAAAGGTTTCTAATCAAGTAACGATGAGCTTAATTGTACTAAAATAGGAGACCTTTACAGAATCAAAGAGCATTGGTTTGGCTTCCTTCGGGTGGAGTCTACTGGGTGTCAGGACATTGCTGTGGGGTCTGGCCCAGCACTAACTATGCCAAACACGCATGTCTCTGGCTTTCTCTTCTCCGGGTGCAAATCCCTACACCTTTCATGATGATCCTCTCAAAAGGAGGGAAAGACAATAAAAAAAAGAAAAAAAAGTTTTTAAAAAACCCACAAAAAGACGTAGTTTCAAAATTACATGTCCTTACAGTCTGTCCAGCTAATAGAATTATGCACCACGGCTTAAATTTAGACATCAAGTTTCATCTCTTACTTAAATGTATCTGTGTGTTTTAATAGGAACATTCAGCTTTGCTTTTATTAATGCAAAAACATTAAGGCACCAGCCCTCGATCTGAAAGCCTTAAAGGGCTGTTTCCAACAGAACCTGTCATAAAATGTGCTCTCAAGCGTGTCCCCTTTAAGAGACTCCAGAATTAAATGTTCCCGTATGTGAATTTTATTTTGTACAGCACATTTGCTTTATGGCTACAATTAAGTTAGATGTGCCGATAACAATGTCTGTTTTCCATTTTAAATCGCACATTTCAGACAGTGTGCATTGTTTTATTATCTAATCCACATGCTTTTAATTGCAATTATGGTCCCTTAGGAGTCCCCTGGGAGGGCATGATTGCAATTAAAAATGTAATTTAAATGTTAATTAATTACATTCATTTTCTAAACTGGGAAAATTTCATTTATTATTTTCATGTGTTGTGCACTTATCCTAAATGCATTACCTTCTAAATTTTTTTCCTAAATTAAGTGTTATGTTTATAAAATAGGGTGTTTAATCCTCTTTAAAATTTTTGTGAGGGTGTTTGTACAAATTATTACTTTAAATTAATTGATTCTGCGATATATGCGGGAGCTGTATGTTTTATACATAATAAAAATAATTTTGTTGATTTTACTCAAGCTAAAACATGGCGTCAAAATATATGTTTTCCTCGTTTATTTTCTGATTGACTTTGCTATGGAGAGGAAAGTCTGTACTTTTTTTTATTACTATCATTGTTACTGTTTTTTCTTAAACAAAGGGAGAAAGGTATTATTACTACAAATGATACAGATCATTAATATGAAAAGGGTTCCCCCCAGATGAAAATTGCAACCTGAGAAAGAAATTGATAGTTAGATTAATAAGTCATCCTGCCTCATATGAACAAATAAAGGGGAACAAAAAAGGACCACAAAAGACATGAAGACTTAAAAATCACTGTAACTTTGTAGAAAAAAATCACTTTACGCATGTCTCAGTTTATCTAGCCAGGTCTGTTATTTTTCTGTCTCACTTTGCCTAGAATAAGAGGGTCATTTTAGAAATGAAGAATTATAAAGAAACATCTATCTACTTTAAACTCTGAACCGTATCAGTTTTGGTTGGTTTTAGTGAATTAAAGTGTAAGTCCCAAGTGGACAAGCGTAGAATTTAAGTGTTTTCCCCAATTCAATTCCAAGCATATGCTCCATGTGATCAATTAATAAAAGCCTTTTGAAGATTTTTTTTTCCTATTGATTTCCTGTCCAATTGACCAAATCTTTCTTTAGCTCTTTTATTTTAAAAATGTCATCTATGTCTGAACTCTGGCTATTGTTTGGGGTTTATTATATTTTTTAATTTAGATTTAAAATTCCAAAAGATGGCTAGGAAAATTCGATTTGGTTAACAGTTTTATCTAGTACCCACTAAGCATCCGCCGCTCTGTGGGTATAGGAGGAAGAAATAAGAGAGAAAAGACAAAGCCCTCAGTCCTAGCGTGCTCAGCAAATATTTATGGTGTCTTTCCTCTGGGGTCTAGGCTTGAATCATTTGTAAAATTTACTCTGTGCCTCCTCTGGGCAAGATTATGTTGTTAAATCCTCACAACAATCCTGTGAGGTGAGTACTATCCTTATTTCTATTTAACAGAGGAGAAACTGAGGCTCAGAGCATCCTGGTAACTTGCAGAGCCAGGATTTGTGCCCTAGAAGGCAGCTTCTGGACTTTATATTAACCAGAGCATGGCTAAGAAATTGCCAAACCTTGTGGGAGTCACCAGAGTGGACCCCACACAGCAGGTAGAGAGGGATAGTGAGAGTCAGACTCTGAAGTCAGACTCCTTGGATTTGAATCCACTTAGCATCTGTGTAACCTTGGACAAATTACCCTCCCCCCATAAGACTCAGTTTCCACTTCTGTACTATGAGGGAATGATAGTACCTGTCTCATAACAGTCTTGTGAAGATTCGAGGAGTAATGATCACAGTGCCATGCACACGGAAATGCTGACTGTGGCTGTTACTACTATTAGACATGGTCTCTGACTTCAAGGAGCTTACAGTCTAGTTGAGGACAGGAGTAAATGATAGGAGACCAGAGTGAATAGCTTTACCAAAATGAAATAAAGTGAAATAAAATAAAATCACCTAAGTGTTCATCAATGAAGGACTGGTCAAATAAATTATATCATCCCTACATGTAGAATGCTAGGTATATTTTTAATAATCATAAAGCAGATCCATATGGATCAAGCTTCTGGGTATATTGTTAAGTGAAGAAAATCAACATTCGTGTAACTGAAAAAGGGATGGATTGGTGGGTAGGTAGGGAGGTAGGTAGAAATCATTTTTGTAAATGCATGAGCATGTTCTGGAAAGATAAAACAAGAAATAATAAACAGTGATGGTTTGAGAATTAAAGTCGCAAGGAGCAGGGTGTGTGGAAGGCAGTCAGGATTTGTTTTGTTCTGTTTTGTTTTCACTTTATACCTTTCTGTACACTGTGTGTGTGTGTGTGTGTGTGTGTGTTTCACAAAGTCCATGTAGTACTCCTAATATTAAATAGAACTTCAAAGTATATGCAGACACAGACAGACAAACAGACACACATACACACACATCCATGAGGACATGGCCCTGACCACAAGGCAGATTCAGTGGGGAGGGGAAGGGCACATGGAGAGGAAGAGACATCTCAGGATGCTGGAGCCCCTGGGGGGCTTTCTCTGTGTGTTGTCATAGCTTTAATGGCTTTAGAATGAGGGGGAGGTCAGCAAAGCAAGAGCAAAATGTTAGGGCTGGGATCAAGTGTGTGACTGCCCAGAAGCAGACAGAATTAGGGGAAAGTCGGCCCCTTTGGTAATATTTAAATCCATGAAGAATAAAATCAAGTAGAAAAAGAAAAAGTAGGAGCTTCCTTACCTAGAGCTTCAAATCTAAGGAGAAACCTTCACAAACCCCATTAGCATTTGGGACCTGGTGACTCAGCCAAATGTCTTGCTATTTGTCAAAAGCAGCCCTACACAGGCCCCGTCAAAAAAGCGCCCATATTTTCATTAAATCGGGCCAGTGGAATGGGACGCTGACAGCCTGGGCTCATTTCCGAGTTCTGCGTCTGCTAGCCGTGTGCCCATAGGCCGCAGGGCACACATCTTCATCTGCAGAACAAGGGTAATAATGCTGACCAGTGGCTTGTTGTCAAGCTTTGAGTTGTCAAGCCTGGTACTGAAGGATTAGCTATCAAGATGTATGTGTCTTTGAGATATGCTCAGGGTTTATTCTCCTTTAGGTTCTACGTTGGCCACCTGGGCTCCAACAAAATGGAATTTGGGGTGATAGAAGTTCAAGGAGGGGCATTCTCAGGGTAATACTTGGACAAATCCAGAGAAATGCAGCATTTTCTAATTGAGTCCCAAACAAAAATGGCATCGTGGTAGGCAGGAGGGAAGGTGACAGAGGAACATGAAACAATAGTAGGAGAAAAATAAGGAGATCAATGAATAGGAAATTACATGGCATCCATTTCTAAGGGTCTAAATAGAAAATGTTCTTTTGCATCTTTTTTTTTTTTTAATTTCACAAATGTCTTTTCCTCAGCAAGCTTCCTTTTGCTGACCTTTAGAATGAACATAATAAGGGCACCTTATGGATGATTCTTGGCTGTGGAATAGCTACCTGGGCTTTTTCTTCTTCTGCCTTGGCTCTCGGTGGCTTTGTGTGATGCTGAACAGTCAGAAGTAAACAGGGCCATGAGGAAGATGTCATCCATACTCTGATATCGATGGCTTTCTTTGAGGAGCCTTGGTGTGACTTTCAGAGCATGCTCACACGTCTTGTCTGGTTCTCATGGGCCCTCGGTGGAGGGCAGGGCAGCCTTCTCATCCCTGTTCCACGGATAAGCAACCGAGGCAGAGGGTGGGGTGGGGTGGGTACTGGCTGCTCCAGGCCATGCAGTGAATTAGGAATTAGTGCCAGAGTGAGAATTTCCTTGGGCTCATCTAGATTCCTTAAACTCAGATCAGTGGTGTCCTGACCCGTGGACTTGGTTAGAGAGTGTCATACACACTGATTTCCCTCACCTTCAATACATTCATTCAATTCATTTGTATGGAGCATGTTTTATGTGCCAGCTGCTTGTCCGGGTAAGGGGACTACTGCAGGGAACAGGACAGAGCTTTATTCATAGACTGATATAGTTCCTTGCCTTCACCCTTAAAAGTCATTGGACACGTATAGCCAGCAGGTGTCAGAGGGACAGACCTAGAATCCTTTTGGGAGGAGGTGGCTGCTGGGCTTAGTTCACCCCATTCCCCAGTGCAGGGAGCCAGCAGACAGGTTTCTCAAAGCCCTGTTAGCTGGGGGTTGCTAGGGAGCATTGCTATGATGAAATATCAAGGAGACTTGACTGAGAACTCCCTTGCAACCATGTATCTTTCATACAGCATTGATTACTGTACTTGGCAACTGGTACCAGTACAAAACTCCCTAAGTATTTCACAGGGCTTAAGTCAAGGGTAACAGAATATTCACAATTTAATCCACATGGTTATCTCAAAATTGTATTTTTATTTAGGAGTATATTTCTTTATGCATTTTTGTAGTTTACCTGCTACAAAAGGTAAGAGGGTACCTAAACCAGTTACAGGGAAAAAGCTCTGTTCTTACCTAGCATGGTTTTGGATTCCAGGATAGGTTAAGACTGCAGTGGCTTACGTGAGGGTGAAGAGTTAGTATAAACTGTTGAGGATTTAGTCAAGTGCATCTCAAATTTTACCATGCATATGAAGCACCTGGGGAAACTCATTAAAATGCAAATTCTGATTCAGCAAATCTGCCATGTGCCCTGAGATTCTAAATTTCCAAGGAGTTTCCCATGGTGCGGATACTATTGGTCCTCGGACCACACTTTAACAAACAAGGCCTTAGACTTGACATTTAACTCCAACTCTGTCCCTCAGGGCTGCATTATGACATCTGTGAACCCATGGCACCTTTACCTTTGGGGCCCCTTCCATTTAAAAAGATGTTAAAAATTATATTTTATGACTACATTGGTATAAGGACAAATATATTAGTATTCTATATGTAAGCAGTTTCTTCTTCCTAAAAGTTCATTATTTTTCTTCTAATTTTAAAAGAAATAAAAGTCTTTTCATGGACCCCTAAGTAACATTGTTTCTAGGCACTCTCCCTACAGTGCCCAGTGTAGAAGTTGGCCCTGCTGCTGCTCCTTACTGATTTTGTGCTGAAACTCTCTGAGCCTCTATTTCCTCATCTATAAAATGGGGACGATAGTATCTATCCCATTGTTGTGTGTCTTGGCACAGTGCCTGGTGCTTAAATAAGCACTCTGGAAATGTTAGCTTTTGTTTCCAAAAGTCACCTGACTCCTAGTAACCGACTTGTCTCATGACCTTGAAAGTCAGATCCTACCTACGTTACTGCGCCTGTCTCCAAGCCCTGCTTGGTATGCCCTACTGATTACATGACCTGGATAATTTCCATAAATTAACCTCTTTTATCTTCCATTTCCGCGCTACCCTGCTGTTCCCCTTCTAGAAGGGCCCCATCATCGCTCAGATGCAGCAGACAGCGGTGCCACACTAACTTCTGCCGTGACACCCGGCACCTCCCGCAACTGCTCAGACGCTCATTTGCAGCTTGCTCTCTAAACTCATCATTTCAATAGAAGGGCAATACAGCCTCTGATGGATCTTGAATTAGCTGTCGATTTCTCTGCCTGTCACTCTGAGAGGAGGAAGGAACCATGGAGCTAATCGCATAAGGCGCCTCCATCACTATTTTCCTGTTGTTTTGCTTCTTTTAGCTGCAACTCTTCATGTTTCTGGTTCCCTCAATTCCAAGACTCTGTCCTTTGCAAGGCACACCATAGATCTGGCCAAAGCTTGCTTTGTTGGGGGTGGGGGGAGAGGTGGGGAAGGAACCCCAGTGTGTTAAATGTACACACAAATTGCAAATCGCATCCCAATTTCATGTGAAAATTAAAATAAGGTGGTTTCAGAGTGAAGGAAATGCAATCATGTTTTATGAGGTTTGATAAAATCCCTTAGTCCCATTAAGGAAATAGTCATCAGTAGGTTGTAAGCCTCACTTTAGAAGAAGACAGAGTGAACTGACACTTGATTTTCTTTTGTGATATTTTTGATACTTCCAAATAGTCATAGCATCCAGGTGCCAGATGATAGATGCAGAATTTGCTATGAATTTGGATTTTCAGGGTATGCCCTTTTTTTTATTTCCTCCTACAGGAATTCCTGTCACATGTACTCTCTGAACTAATAATTTAAGATCATAAGTTTTCATAGGCACTTTGCATAGTGATTCAAAGCGTCTGTTCATTAAAAACATAAGCCATGATTTTAATATGATTTTTTTAAAGGGGAAAGGCATCAAAACCCTGCCAGTTGATCAGATGGTTTTCTGTTTGGTTTACCTTCATCACAGTCCTAAAACTTTCCCTTTGAAAGGGAAATATTTTCTGATATCAACCTTCATGGATGGGAATGTTGATGTTTCTCATTACGAGAGTATCCCCTTCTTCAAGGAGTTGCCCTTTGAGCATCTTTTCCTCGTTGGTTCTTCCCAGGAATTCTTCCAAATTGACCCACACCACGTCCAATCTTGGTCCCCGCTGCCAAGTTCAGTTACAAAATGGAAACTCAGTGGAAGAATTACCAAACCTCTGGATGGGATACGTGGAAAATATTTAGAAATAATCACCAAGGTTTACATCTAGTGGTCGTTGCTTAATCACACACGCTGCATCCGTAATTCTCACCTCAGAGAAAGGGCACAAGTGGCTTTGTAGATTTGTCTGAAGCGCCAGGATGCCGAAGAATCCAGGCAAGTCATAGGTGGACAAACTACCTGGACAGTTGACAAGGCTCTGGCTGCCCCCGGAAGCTCAGGTACCACCTGCGTAGGCTTTCCATGGAGGGCGCAGAGTAGGCAGACTGACCTCCTCCTGACTGTGAGCATCTAGTGTCCCATCTACTCCCTCCACGGTTCCTATGTAGTCCATCGTCATTGTCCAGACTTCCTTTCCTGTTGAACGTATCGCCTTAACAGCATTGCTCCACACACGTCTCTAGAGCCTTCGGCACATACACACATGTGTTTTATAAATTCCAAGTTCAAACCAAAGTGTACTGGGGGCCAGAGAAGATAAATGCCAGCTTTTTTTTTTTTTTATCGTCAAGGTAACGATAACAGATTCACTAGAATTTACATAGCACCAAAGTCGATTTACATGCTTATTTACTCTGTTGTTCTCCTTTAAAAAAAAATGGAGTTACCCTAGCAACTGTAATATCACATGATGTTCAGACTAACCGTAGTAGAAGCACCTTCTGAAAGGAAAATATACATTTCACCAGATGCATCTTATAGATGCATAAACTGTCACTTACAGAATTTTGATCCATTTTGGAAATGATCAGATGAGGTTCATGTGGCACTGAGTACTTTTCCTATTAATTACTTCCCTGGCTTCAGGAACGCTGTAATAAAAGAGACTGAGGAATGAAGGGAAAGCTTTGGACCCTCTACTGAGCATGTTGATGGAATTGTACCCTGTGCCTGGTTAGCACATCAGCAGAAACAGCACATTACCAAAATCCGTCTTTCCTTACATTATTGCATATGAGTAGAATCTATTACTTTATTCAAACTTTGTTCTAATTCCAAGAATGATGGCATTTTCCCTGAAAGGGTGGTTTGCTTTGTCTAAAGCAGAATACTCTGAGGAAACTACTTTAAAGTGGAAGAAACCACCAAGAAATGGTGAAGACTTGGTTGCCATCAGCCAAATCAGGTTTCCTTCAAGTTTTACAAATTAATTTGCTTAAGCATGGGGTAAGATACAGCTTTACGCAGGGATCACACCAGGGCAGCTGTTCCTGATTTTGTTTCAGTCTCGCCTGTTCGGGATAAATAAAACAACATGGGAGAACTTTGTAGTTCTAAAAACCCACGTGAGGAGGGGCAACAATTGCCAACAACCTTCTCCTAACACCTTGCTAGGATGTATTTGACTAGGAACAAGGAGTTGCCTTGCTGGATCAGACACGTGGCTTCTGGGAATCAGGGCTTCGATCTTGCAGAACACAGAAATCAGATCCCACGGTCTGCCGCTCAGACCCTCTGACGGCTGCCCAACATGCGTAGCTGAAACCCCAGCTCCCTGCCTGCCCCTCCCGCCCCACGTCCTAGCCCTGCCCTCCCTCTGCATGCCCCACCTCCTCTTACCTTCCTTTTTATCCCACATACCCCTCCTCACCCCAGCTCTTCGCTGCCTCCGTGTTCCTGCACTGAAGTCTCTCCTGACTCCGCCTCGCTTTATTCTCATCTCCTCGAGAGACCTTCCCTGACCACCCTAGCTGTAGAATCGCTTCCCCATGCCCTGTATCTTTTCACAGCTTCAGCCACTCTCTGAAATGGTATCGTTCACATAAGTGTTTCTTTCTTGTCTGTCTCCTCAGCAAGACAACAGACGCCACAGGGTAGGGACTGTGTTGTCCTTTTTCACTGACATACCCCAGCTCCAAGAACAGCGTCTGGGACGTCATCACTGCCGGGTACATATTTACTCTCTAACGAAAGACCGGAGGAAGGTCTGAACGGATTCTGTTTCTGACAGATCAAGGGAAATAAATAGAAGCCCAGCGTCTCTCTTGAAAACAAGTACGTTAGACAGAGAGGCCTGGAAAGATGGGCCTCGCCTGCAGAGGCAGAGGAGGCATCAGACAAGTCAGGTCCCTTAGGACTGGGTGACAGGGGCGTGTCATTGCTTTTATGTAGGTGTTGACAGGTGTCCTCAGACAGCCCGTGTGGCCCACCAGAAAGACTGAATTTAGCAAAACACAGCTTAAAATAAATAAATAATGAGTAAAGTAGGTGAAGAAGTGATTGCTGCAGTACATGGGCCTCGATTCTCTGGCTTTTACTTGGTAATCTTAGGACATTATGCTTCAATCCATATTGCCTCATGGACACCTACTATGTGCCACATACAGTGTCTGGTCTCCCTCCCATCCTCCCTTCCCTCCCCCCTGCCTCTCTTCCCTATTACAGCTCCAGCATGGTTTTAGAGCTTCATTTGTTCATTCATTTGTTCATTCCTTTCTCAAATATGGGCAGCCCCACGCTGAGGGTGCCTGAGGTGGTGAGATGGGCAGGGCATGCCCCCATGGGGTTCCCAGTCTCAACAGACATCAAACGAATAGTTGCAAGTCATTAACTAAGGACTTATTTAATGGCATTAAATTAATTAAATTAATTAAATTAATTAAATTAACTTAACAATTGCTAATGATTAATTAAAACGGTGCACAGTTTGCCAAAGAGTTTCTCTAACTTTTGGTAATCTGAGGCTCCTTTTTCCCTTTGATAAATGTGCTCAGAGTAAGAAGCAGTGAACTACCAGGAGGACTTTCTGTCAACCTTTGTTCCCAGATGGTTTAAAGATGAGTGTCTCTTAATTTCCCTCTGTAATTCACTCCTCTCTCTCTCTCTTTCTCTGTGTATATGTGTGTGTGTCTCACTCTCTTTGAAGAGGAATAGAGACTACTATGTTCAATGTGCCGATACCCCCAAATTTAGACACAAGCCATTATTTACTGACATTTAAGGAAGTTAACTCATGCCTTTTTAATAGTTGCCTAGCTAAGATGGAACTTTAAAAACCCTTCCAGTCTGGACAAGTGGCCTGTTCTCCCCACCTCTCCTTGAACTTGGTGTAGGGAGCAAGAGGCATGCAAGCAATGAATTTGAAACTCATTTTTCAGTGTTACCCAGAGAACAGTGTGTACTGGATTCCTGGCAGCTGTAGAAAGTGACCCTTCCCCTGGCTGGGAGACAAAAGATCAACTAAATCAGGGCATTCTCCCGACCTATCCATTTCCACCCTGTGCTAATGTGAAAAAGTTCAAAGGATATTGTGGGAAAGGCTCTCAAGATGTGTGTTTCCCTAGTGAATGTTTCAGGTCTCCCAATGTGCAAGGGCCCCTTTGAAGTTCAGATTGATTGGAAAAGCACACGGGTGTGGAACCCAAGAATTTCCACAGACGTGGCCTTCCTCTGTGTCCTTGAGTGACGGCGGTACTCCTGGGTCAACGTGCGTTATTAGCCTGGCCCGTTCACTGCCCCCACAATATCTATAGCAACCCACACACACAGCCCCTGGACACCCAAGTCTCCTTTGCCACAGGAGGGCATACCCAGGGATTTGAGGGCTTTGAAAAAGTGCTTTCTTCAAATTGTAAGAGATGATTCTGTTTGGCAGGATCCAAGACCCTTAGCTGTGTGTGCGCAGATTCCTCATACACAACCACACACCCACACACACACATACACACTCAGCTTCCTCACACGTTTCTCAGGGAAAAGTTTTCACACAGAAGCTATCAGCAATTCCTCGGAATGCAGAGTAAGACATTTAGCTGATCGGTGACTGACCTGCTCAGGCCCTGATCTCCTGAAGTTAAAGCCACTGTCCACTGCCTCGTACCTTGAGGCCGTGCAAAGTATTGTCTTTCTACGTTTTTATTAATATTTTCACAAGGCAGAGGGTGAGAGGGGCCACAACGGGTCAGCCTTTTGAGGGAAAGGGAGATGTGACAGAAAGGCTACCCTGCTGATTCCCTCCAGCTCTCTGAATGCTTTGGGGGCATGTAGGGCCCCAGGCCCCCGCCGGCCTCGGGAGTGTCACCCTGAGAAAGATGAAGGAAGTCCTTGCTGGCAGTGCCACTGCCACTGCACTGTCTGGGAGACATGGGATGCCGGGACCACAGCATCAGCTCTTTCTCGGCCGCTTCCCCTCCTGAGTGGGCCTCAGCGTGTTCCATTTTGCCTCCTATCTGGCCATGTTTTTCCTGGCTTTGCAACATAGCGTCCCCACATAAGTCACCTTTCCACTTGTCTTCCCGTTGCTTCCCCGTCCCAAGCACCAATATCTGCTGTCCCCTTACAGAATTTGAAATGGTTTTTGGATTTGATTCAGCCAACATGACTGAGCAGCTACCATGTGCCACGTGCTGCAGTTCTGGTAACACGGTGGTGAACAAAATCCCTGACAGGCATGGATTCAACTTACTTTTCCTGACTTTTAAGAGATCTTTGAGTGAGTGTTTTCTAGAGGTCAATACTTGTTTTTCTGAACATTTTATTCCTTTTAAAAAATAACCCTGTTTCAAAACAGAAGTAAAATGTGAATTATAAAGCATTAGGAAATAGAGATAAGCTAAAATAAGAAAATAAAAACATTTCATTATCAACCACCCAGAGATTACCACTATTAACATCTTAGTGTGCATACTTCCAGAACATTCTCTGTGCATGTATGTATATTTATACAAAATGAGATCATAATATACATGCTGTTGTGTAACTGCTGTCTGAAGTCAACAATATCTATTTTCCATTTCAATAATTTTTATCTTTTTAATACCAAGACCATATTCACGTTTTCCAGCTGTACCAAAAATGTTCTTTTCCACTGGATTGATCAAACTACTACTAAATCCAGGACCACAGTTGTATCCAGTTGTTTTGTTCGTAAGTCTTTTTAAATCTAGTATAGTCTCTTTTTTATGACCCAGACTTGTAGAAGAGATTGAGCCAATTGTTCTGAAGAATATCTTCCTTCTGAATTTCTCTGATTGTCATTTCTAATTTCTGATTGTCATTTAGCTTGCTCCTCTATCCCCTGTAGAAGAGATACACAAAAACCTTATAGGTTCAAACTGGACATTTTATTTGCCAGAACACATCAGAGGTGTGGGCTCTATTGCAATGCATCTGAAAACACATAACCTGTTTGCCCCCAAATTGGTGATGCCCGAAATAGCCTCTGCTCCGTTATATAGGTACACTCACCCCCTTGGGACTAGACAGTAATCTTTATGGGTCTACTTTCTTACCACATGGATGTCCAGTTGCCAGTCAACCATTTACTTAATAGTTTTAATATTAATTAATAATCCCTTTCCTGAATCATTAACTTAATTAAGGGTTTTTAAATGCTGTTTTTCTACAACTATCATCAGAGTAGATGGTTTTGTTGGCTCTTAACTTTCATTCCTTCATCATGGCTCTTATAACTCAGGGTGGAGAATGGTCCATGTGGGACATTACTGTGAATGGTGCCATCTTGGGACCTGGCACTTGGGTAGGTTTCTTACCAACAGAAGGACTTTGCTCAGCTCTGTTGTCACACACTTGATATCTCTCCTCCCCCACTCGGACCATCACTGACTTGACTTCTCCCTATCGCATGCTCTTATTAACTTTATTCATATTTTCTTTTGAGTTAAGTTGGTAGTGTGCTGGAGCAGCGTGTCTTGTCTAACTAGGGCTGTTTCTGTGCATCTCTTTCCAACTCCTTCAGTGGTTGCTTGAAATTGGCCACGGCAGGAATATTTATGCTATGAAAATCAGCAAATGCTACAATTTAGGACTTTTTTTTTTTTTTTGAGAGGTAGGTATTAAACATCTACCAGCACACCATTGGTTTAAGCCATTGATGTTCAAACCTGGCTGAAAATCAGAATTGCGTGAAGAATTTTCTATAGGATGAATTTCAAAAACCCACTGGCAACATCCTGAATCAGAAACCCTAGGCGTGAAGCTCCGCAAGTCTGTGTCTTTGATAAAACTCTGCAGGTAATTGTCTGAGGGTGTGAGGTCAAGCAGTTAGCTCTAGGAAGAAAACTCTGTATGTGGGCTCACATCACCTCACTTAGAATTTCGGAGTGGTCCCAGGTTGCAGTCCTTACCACCTGTATTGTTCTGGGGGCAGCGTGTCAAACCAAGGTAGCCCCATTATTGAAGGTGGTTTCTTTGCACCTGCCTGCAAGCCTTCCTCACACCACCTTTCCTCTCTGCCACCGCCTTTGCTGGGGCCTTTTATCCCATTTGCAAGTCATTCTCTGTCTGGCATCCACCTAAATACAACCTCACAGGGGAGGGAGGCAGCAGAGGCACATTAACAACCTTCCTCATCAATCACTTGGGGAAGAGTCACTTCTTTGCCATCTGAACATGAAAGTCTGCCCCCTCTTGGGAGATGGGTTTGGGCAGGGACACTAGGATTTTAAAAATATACTTTGGGGCCAGATCGAGAAAAACTCCTAGGGTATCATCTCCCTAAATTATCCTTTTGCCATTTTGCATTGAGCCTGGTAGTTCGAGGGGCCCCCGCCTTTGTGTGTGTGTAGTCAAAATGGGTTTTAAGCTGCAGAGGGAGCTACCTAATCAATTTCCTTGGCCTGCACCTCTTAGAATCCAATATAGCATAGATACAGGACAGTGATAATGATTTGACACTCGCCGCACGTCTGGGGGCTACCCAGAGCTGGTGAAAAAATGTCACACCCAAATGAATATCGCTGGCCTCTAGTTCCAACACAACACCAAGAAAACATTGCAGTATTATGAGAATTCCTGTTCCCTCTGTCAATATTTTCAAGATGGTTCTTACTTCTGAGCAGGTATCGATTGTGTATAGGTTAGGCCCCCCCAGTGCCATTTGTCATTTCTGATATAATATCGTGTTATCGTTTAAAGCTGTAATGGGAGAGGTGTCTGTGTTTAAAGCAAACCGGTGTCTCGAGCTTTGATAAATGGCTGGATGGTCTTTGTTCCTGCAGCAGTGAGCAGTTGGCCTGCTATTTGCTTTACCTTTTATCCAAGAATAGCTGTGTGAGGGGTTCTGGAAGCGAGCAGCATCATTTTGTCAGATGTGGTTCATGGCGAGCCGGGTGGTCCTAGCAGAACAGCTGCGGGATTTTAGCACCCGACAGGATGTTAGCAGAGGGCCTGCGTAAATCTGAAACAACTCAAGCTCCACATGGCTGCTTTTGGTTGAAAAGTTCTCAGTGCTGTTTTTTTAAGGTGAGGGGACAGGAAATGCTGATGGGAAAGAAAAAAAAATGTGTTTGAGTTAATAATTTTATTCCGATGGAGCATTTCTGAGAAGTGATTTGAGGGGAAAGGCTGGTGCTGTCGCCAGGGAAAATGGGAAGTGGGTAACGTGTGGCTGTCTTTAACATATGCATGTCTCCAATCTCCGAGAGTGTGACTCGGGCACATCCCGCCACCCTTGGACCACCCGCCTCCTGGTAACCTGGCGCTCTCTCTCCATATATCATTAGAACCCTTGAAAATGTGGCACGAAGCAAGTCTGGAAGACTCTCTATTCCTGTACCTGAAGGTATTCGTGGGTTGCAATTGTGACACTTAATCCATCAGAACAGGCAGTTTGTCAGGACAAATAGCAGTAGTTTTGTGCCCACAGTTCCCTTCTCAAAATTCATGAGAACCAAAATGCTCCCACAATTCTAATGTACCTTTGCAAGGTGGCAATGAATGTCATTTCTCTCTGCCTTCTTTAAGAGGGAGAAGAGGGCCAGCCATGGATCGTTACATAAATGGTACAACAGGCCTGTTCCCCCAGCTCTCAATCTGAAAGGACTTGCTGAGAAGTACCTGCCATGAATCTTTGCTCCTAACTGGGGGCCAATCAGCCTATTTTCAGAAAAGTTTGCAAAGTTTTTCATGTTAAGTGTGAAATCTACCATCAACTAGAGATAGAGGGCAATGCTAAGAAACCTTGTTTCCCAGAGTCTGACCTTCACTTTGATTTCCCCAGGACAAGGAAGCTTTTTGGGGATGAGTCCATACTTTCTCAACGGTATCTTTTTTAATTAATGAAATGCACTCGCTAAGCCATGGGGAGGGTTTGTAGAATAAACAATGGCTATGAGACAGGAAAAACATCCACAAGCCTTGTTAGGGTTTGGGGCTAATCAATAGAAGAAATAGTTCTAAATATGTATATAATTAAATATATGTGTCTAGATCCATCAGGCACACACATACATGCATACAAATATATATTAATAAACACTCATACTCTTACGAATGCAGTGTATATATGAGCTGGTTACCTACACTGATTATCAAGGGCCTATAAATATATTAATATTTTAAAATTATATGCCTACTGTATACCAGGAATTTATGCACATTAGTGCATTTTATCCACATAACGTCTCTATAAGAATATATGATTATACCCATTTTTCAGATGACAAAGATGAGGTTGGCAAGAGCTGCCATTGTTTGTTCAAAAGCATACAGCTTAGAAGTGGCAGATTCTCTGCTCATGCCATTTTTAATAGATCACACAAGGATCTGCATGTCATTTATTGCACATGTTTGGAATTAGGACAAGGTATACAAATATAAAGAGAAAAATTTCTCCCTGATATTCTAAAATCAGAAACTACCAGAGTTCTAGAAAAAATATTTCCATCCTTTTCATGCGATTCCCAGAGGAAAGAGATTTAAACCTTAAGATTTCTGTTACATTAAACAAGCAAACTCAAATGGCTGCAAAAGTCAGGCAGATAATGTGAGCCAAATGGAGATGAGGCAATAGAGAGCAGTGGGGACTGTGGCGCACTCCAGGACACATGTTGAACTAAAAGGGGAATGAATGCTGCTCAGCTCCAGCCAACTGTGACCATGCAGGAATACTGGCTCAGTGTTAACAGATCACCTGATTTTTCTGTTTGTTTTCAAAGAATATACTCTGTAAAAATTTTAATAATGATGGTACTTTATATAGGTGTCATGAGAATTAACTATGTTATTATTAGTAAAGTGCTTAGAACAAATTTATAAAGTGTTTGGAACAATTCCTGGCCAATAATAAGCACTATATTTGGATCAGTTATTAGTATCATCATCATCGTCACCATCTCTTGCACCTAGAGTGTAAGTTCCACGTGGGCAGGGATGCCTTGTCTCCTTTTAAGCTCTGTATCTTAGTGCGCAGCATAGAGTAACTGCTCAGGAAATGAATGATAGAAAGGAAACTTTGAAGAGCAAGTACAACAGAATTCACTTATCACTGCATGATTAATTCTTAAATGTCTCTTTCTCTATGTGCATCCCTATCTGTGTATGTCTGTCCGTATAGGTCGGTCTCTCTCTCTCTCCCTCTCTCTCTCATTAAATTAAAATAAGGATGGGGGTAGATTACCAGGAAAGCTGGAAAATGGCTAAGTAGGTTGTCCAACCATTTGTTTCCTAGTGAGCTGATATCTGAATAATAATGCCCCACTTGAACCATGCAGCCCTCTGTTAATGACTTACACTGACAAGGTTCAAAGACAAGGTTCAAATGCAGGAAAGTAGCAGGCAGCAGCAGGACCACTGTAGTGGCACTAACGATGCAAGGTGACGGTGCCTCTTGCTCCTGGGCAGAATGGAAAATGGAGAAAAAAGCCCCAATCGGTGTGCGGAGGTGCCATTTTCAACAAAGAAATCCTGCCGTTCCAAACTGTCGAGACCTTTAAAACTAAAAGATGTGCTGTATTTCCAGCACTATTCAGTATTCATGAGGCTTCGCGGCTTGTTGTAAGGCAAGATGAAAACAATACTCAGTAGATTTTCATAAGTGACATGTAACTGTAAGATTGATAGATGATGCAGTTTTAATGTATGTGAAGTTCAAAACCAACATAAAAGCTTCAAGGTAGCTGAACACTGGATTCCAAACCCACGTTTCTTCCAGAGATGAGCCCCAGATTTCCTCCACCTCTTCTGCATCTATAAAACAAAAAGTGGGCACATAACCCTGGCAGAGGCAGAATTTCTACTGAGCCTCCACGGACAAAGTGTTGGGATGTTTTCATTGACGTAGCAGGGGTCCTTGGGTACATTTTTCCTTTCAAATTCATGTGGTGAATCATGAATGGTTAAATTGTCACTATTTGTTCTGCTAATAAATGTTAAGGAAAATGGTTAGCCTTCCATTTTTGGTTGGTTAGAGAGCACAGAAGTTTAGCTAGGAGTTTCCCAAAAGTCCTTGCTGTGTACTTCATAGCTTGCTGGCCACTTGGGTTTGTTATGTATTATGTAAATACACACACATATACATACACACATGTGTATGTGTAGTTATAAATCATATATAAGATATTACATAATGTATCGTATGTAATGTGTATTATGTCTGCAGTTAATTGCATATATTTTCTATAATTGTATTATACAGTGAATATAAGGTTTTATGAGTTTTCATGGTCAGCTCAATTAAGCAATATTTCTTTCTATTCCATTTCATGAATATCCATTGATGGAACGTTATAAAGAGTCAAACTATGTATCTTCACTTTTGAACCCTTCTTTCCTTTTGTCTTATCACTTATTTCCTAGCATTGATTGAACATTAGGACTTGTCAAGTACTGAACAGGAAGTACTGTAAGGAAGCCTGACACAGACACAAAGAGATGACATATGTTAAAGAGAAATATACATACATGCCAGCAGGCATACATACCCATGTGATTGTTTCTACATTGATGAGTCTGCCTTCTTTCTTTTCATTTTTTTCTTTCTTTGTCTTTTTTGGAGGAGTGGGCTCAGGTTGTCTATTTTTATTTTGCTTTGGTTCCAGTCTAGCTAACTCAAAATAGACAGTGTTAGCAAAATAAATAAAATAAAAATATCACAATAGCAGTGACCATTTTGTAACAGCCAGTGCTTAAAACACTTTACATGCAAAACAACCTCACAAGAGGTGGGCAGGTGGCACACGCCTGTAGTCCCAGCTACTTGGGAGGCTGAGGCAGGAGGATGGCTTGAGCCCAGGAGTTCTAGGCTGCAGTGAGCTGTGATGAAGACACTGCACTCCAGCCTGGGTGACAGAGAAAGACCCTATCTCTGGGGGAAAAAAATTTTTTTACAGAAATCAATCTTACAAGGAGATATTAATATTATTATTAGCCCAGTTTTATGAAAGGGGAAACTAAGGCTCAGATTGGTTAATCAACTTGCACAAAGTCACACAGCTAATAAGTACAAGAAGGTGCTCTTCACTGTACCTGTTAAATAGCCGTCAGCAAGATTCAAGTATCAGAGCAACATTATGGACAATTTCAGGATCCGTGCTGTTCTAACCCTCCCCTGGTTAGAAAACGTTTGTGGATGTCAGACAAGAAGGCTCCCAAAGGACAGGAACCTCCTCCTTTGTGTATTATATTGTCAGCTCCTAGCACAGAGCTGGCACAAAGCAAAAGCCTGGTAAATGTAGAATAAAGAAGGGGAGAAAGAGTAAGGTGGTGAATCCCTGGGGGGTGTTTGGGAGCTGGAAAATAAATGAGGTTTTTCTGATTTTCAGGGGAGCACAAAAACAAGGACAAATTGGGTGTCTGAAAAAATGCAACAACCTGGCTGTCTAGAGAGAGGGGCAGGGCAGAACGTGAAGCACAGAACAGAAACGGCTCCCCTGGGTGCGTCCCAGCAGACGACCAGGAAAGGAAAGTGCACAACGTCAAGTGACTTGTCCCAAGGCCCCCAGCTCGTTCTTGGCAAAGCTGGGATCTGAAGAAGACCTGGGTCATCCCCCCACGACTTGAGCTCTCACCTCCTAGAATTCGTAGTTGGGTAATGCTTCCAATCTTTTCGTCATCTTGGCTGCTGAGAAAGATGATTTTCCTGAGGGCTAGAATAAAACATTCCTCAGGTTGAGGTAGGGTCTGAGCCAAGGTGTCATTGAGTTTAAAGTAGGCATCTTCTTCCGTCACCTTTGCCTGCGGGCAGAGATGCCTGAGCTGGCCGGTAGACAGGACAGCGAGGACACGCAGAGCTCTCCTGTTCTCCCTGCTTGTCCATGGGATCGTGCAGAGGCCCCAAACCAGAACACAGTAATGACCTGCCTGCGTCATCTGCACAAAACCATGAAGAACATTCCTCCCTGGGGCAAAAGGTTTTTAAAAATAGGTTTAAAAAATGACTGCATCCAGTTCCCTATGGTTCAGAAAAGGATCTCATATCAAGTCTCAGAGACGGAGAGGAAAACGAGAAAATGTTTCCAGTCTCTTCCTTCCTACCTTCTCTGTCTTATTCTTTCTCCTGGGCTGAAAACTGCTGCACATATACTGCCATTTGCAGTCCTGTTGGGACACGAGTGTGCGTCCTTGAGGGCCTTGCACCCGGGCAGTGGCTGCTGCCGTCAACTCATCATGCGGTTCCCTGGCCCCTATCTACACCCCCTTTTGTAACGTTCATCACACTTGTTTTCTCTTTCGTAGGTTATTTGTCTCCCTCTGACACTATAAGCTAATTGAGGACCAGGACCAGATCTGTCTCTGTCGTTCGCCACTGTATTCCCCAAATCTAACCAACACTGTGCCTGCAACACGGTTGATGTTGAATAAATATTTTTTCAATGGAAGGAATTAATACAGGCATCCACCCTTTCTTTCCAGTGCTCATGGTATAGGAGTGGTCTAAGGGCCTAGCAGGCCTATTTGTGGAATAATTGAGGAAGCTCATCTGAGATTGCTTCTTCCACCCACTGCAGGAGAGCAAGTCTCTTCTTCAGCTAAGAGGAAACCCATCTTGAGCTGAGAGTAAGAGAGACGTCTGCCTTCCTGCACAAACCTGAGGACGGGGGGATCAGTTGACTTGTGTCCCAGGTAAAAGATGAAGTGGATAAGCTGGCAGGCCCCAATCTCCCGCCCACTCGGTGCTCTATCTTTGGAACACAAGTTCTATTGCTTGACCTATTTGTGTCTTTTGGTCACTTCTGATGATTCATTTATCTGATCTGGGTGCTTTACTGATTTAAAAAAAAAAAAAAAGTAGTTCATGGGATGGTATTCGTTTGACTCCCTGTGGGTATTCATCATTTCTAATGATGGCCTTGCATGGGTATAATGGCGAGGTTCTTGACCGGGTACCCCAAACTTTTTTGTTTTGTTGGGATGTTTGTTTTGGTTTTGTTGGGAGCCTGGTGTTGTTTACATCGAATGTCTTCTGCCAGCGGAAATAACCTTCTTGAAAGAGGCTCAAACCCTGACTTGTAATCTCCAAGAGCAGCCTCCTAAGAGGTAGGATCTCCCCACCGAGGTGAATACCTCGAGTTGGCTTTTTTTAATTAAGGCTCCGCATTGTAACTAGTCAATGCACATTATTGGGAGAGTGAATGTCAATGCCACTGCGTTTTCTTTCTCTCCTTTATCTTTGTCAGTGATTCAAAGACATGATTTATGGTTAGTCTCCGACTTTCAGCATCATCCATCAAGTCCTGGTTTCACTACAGGGCTCCACATTGTAAATCATGCCGAAGGGTTGTCACTCATTCCCCTTAACCCTTTAGGGGTGTGTTTCAGGGTTACTCTTCGAGAAGGAAACTTTGTAAGGTGGCAGTTGAGGGAGCTCGGGCAATTGATGGGGGCTCATGGATCCAGTGGCATTAATTGTTCGACCTAATGCCATAATTATTAAGGCCTGTGGTAAGGCCTCAGCCCAGCTCCACCCAGTCCAGGCCAGATGAGCAACTCACTCCATGTGACTTGAGAAATACACAGATTCCTGAACCGGCTCTATTCGGTTTTGAAATGTCTGTTATGGATGTGAAGTGCTGAGTTTCACTTCGGAATCAATCACAGGCTAGTTCTGATTGTGACCTTGCAAAGATTATAGCATGAGTGCAAAGACCCATTAGCAGCTGCTATTTCAGGCTTTGTAAATTAACAGTTCTCTCCTCCTCCCACACTTTTTTTCATGTCTGTATCACTCTGTAGCTCTCTGTCCCTTTGTCACACTTGGGAAGGTAGGGATTGGTAGCGAGGGGTGAGCTTGCAGACTGGAACTTGTAGGCAGAGGAACAGGACATTTTGTAGAACCAGATCTCCCCTTCTGGCTGGTTCCTGGTAATGGCCAAACCCAGTTGCCCAGCCTCAAACCTTCATGTCATGGAACTCCTGGTAGAAGCAAAATCCAGGCAACCGGCATTGAGCGAATGGGGGTGCTCTCCTACCAGAAGTCTGCAACTAGTAATCGCAGGTCATTAATGAAAAAGATATGTTTGGGATCTATTTGTTCAGACTCTGCAGTCAGTTGATGGCAATTTTATTCCTGAATTATGCATAGCTATGTTTTGCCCCCAGTAAGCTGATGAAAACAACTATATTGGCAAAAGATATATAGGTAAAGAAAGTGAAAGGTCGTAAAATATGAATGTTCATCATCCAAACAGTGAATATAAACTCTTCCTCAGATGGTGCTTGAGGGGCTCAGAGCTTGGATGTTTTCAAACACAGAGCGCAAAGTGTGCCTGTCATCTTCATTTTTTCCAAAACTTCTTCACTTTTCCAAAAACAAGGGCTTACTCGGTGTTCAAGGGTTAATGTACCTCAGTTTACTAGGACAGTGACCCTCAAAGGTCCCTTCTTTACCTGCCATCCTCACTTTCCAGCATACAAAATGGCTAGTCTTATTATTTTATCTTTCTTGGAACGAACACAAGGGTCTTTTCAAACTTTAAATGACCCAGAGCTATGAATCCTCCTAACAGCCTTGGAAGGCAGGTAAACTGTTGCCAAACTAGTATTTCACTGAGAAGCCCTTCTCTCTCTGCCCTCCCACCTGCTCAGAAATCAGATTTATATGGTACACACAGTGTCTGCAGACCTAACTACAGGTGACTTAGAAACGGGGAGCTTGCAGATTAATGTGCCCATTCAGGATGATGTATTCTATTTTTTTGTGCTGAGAGCAGTGTGGTTGGCCCACTGGTAAGGCGATAACAAGGAAGCCGGTCTCGGCTTCTACATCGCAGCCTATCACAGAAAGGACTTCTGTCTGGTCTGTGTGGTGAAGTCACCTGCTAACTGCCATTTGAATTCCATCAATACGATGTCTTCTGTTTATGCTACATGGATTTCGTTATGCCTCTGATCAAAAGAATTTTCAAGGCGCCAGCAATAAGGAAGCGAGTTGTTCAGCTCATGGGATTAATAGACCACGTTAAGGGTCCCTTCCCCTCTCAGTGAGCAAGAGGAATTCTCCTTTCTCAATATTGTCTGTCCCTAGAATAATTGTAAATTTCTGCAGGTCTTATTCAGACCAAGAGACAACATCCCAGAGGCATCGCGAATCTGCTGCTAAAATGTGCTTTCAACAAATTAGAATACGCCACCTAGTGAAGTTCTTAATTAGCATGCCACCTCAGATATAAAACTAGGAGGCCTAATTGTGGTCAACTTACCTTGACCTCTTACTTGAAGGAACCCTGAATTATAGGCAAGACCCTGGAAAGAAAAAGAAAATGTAATTAAATTAAAATAGTCCTGCTCTTTCTGTCTGAACCTAGCCCATTAGTATGATGCTTCATTTCATGAGGTCTGGTTGGAAGCATTCAGAATGGTGAATTACCCACCTTTTAAAAAACAGGCAGACCAAAAAAAAAAGATCTCGTTCACATAACATGTGGGTCAGTGTTTTCCCGTTAGAATTCCACCTAGAATTCCAGGCAATTCTAACGTATTCGACTCCGAATGGTGCAAGATTTGACAGACCTGTATTTGGTGATGTGTGTTTGCCAGATTTGCAATGGTAGCAAATTTAAATTAATTGTCCAAATTCATACACACCAATCTCCTGGCTGGAAGCCAGGAATTCAGTTCAGGTTCCTGCTTTCCCATGTCCAACTTCACCTGGGACTTTCTTTTTTTGCACAGAAAATTCTGCGCTGTGTGTGTTTAAACACAGAGTTGCATGCCTCTTCACCACCTTCTCTTTCTGTACCGGTGACTTTTCCTCCCCCCAGCCCCCATCCTTGTTTTCATTTCTGTTTTGTCAAATAGCAGTGTGACTTTGTCTTTGACATTAAACAGTTGTATATACTTTTAGCAGTTTGTTTACTCCATCTGTATTTCCAATCAGCCAGGAAGGTTTACCAAAGTGGTTCATTACTGATTTATTTATGATATATTTAGATAGCAAATATGGAACTGTCAGCAGTTGCTGGCTAAACAGTGTTGACAGACATTAATAACATATGGTATAGCAATGGAATTATGATCTTTAATTTTTTTAAAAAATTTTGATTCTCAACATGCAATTTGGGGTTTTGCATTTCGTAGGTAGGTGGGTACAAAAGAGGAGACTTTCAAAGAAACTGTGTTTTCTTTTTATGTGTAACCTTTGGGGTTTCTTGTTGGTGACATTAACATCTTCTGTGTCTATTTAGCTGTTCAATTTAATGGAAGACAAATCCTCCCAAAGGTTTAATTTACTCCTGCAAACTGAAATCACCATATTCACACCGTGGGAAATGGCCCTAATTTTCCCAACCTTCAGTTGCCATCAAGCATATAATTTATTTCTCCCCCTTCAATACATTGCTCATTAGAAAACAAAGTTTTTGCTATTTAAATGTTACCAAGTTCGAATGGAGAAACCTACTCCCCTGTTTCTGCAAATTGCTATTGCAGGCATGGCTGCTTCTACTTGACTGCCACCCATTTATACTGGGCCACAACAGACAAACATTTGAATTTCTGACCTTTAATTGGTTGTTCCTTGGAGCTTACATAACTTTCTCCAGCGGCAAGCAGCAATAAAATCCAACCCATCTGCTTTGAAATAGGTAAGGGCATTTTTGCCAGACAGTGAACCAACAGACAATAAAGCATCTCTTTGGCCAAGAATTGTGCCATGGTTCTACAAAGATGATCTTGTTCTCCAGAATCCAAATCTTCACCTTGAAAATGATATCCAAAGGACATTAGAGTTGACATAAGGCAAAAACAGAAGCTATCTACAGCAGAGATTGTTAGTGATGGGGCTCCATTGAGAATTTGGTGAAAACTAACACCTTCTTCTCAGGCAACATACACACAAGTGTTACACGTAACTTTAGGGCTTTGGCATCCTGGAAAGTCCATCCAGTGTCTGTGGACTCCTGTTAAGAACCAGCAATCATTCAATTTGTTTCATGACTTTTGTGCGTGAAGATCAAGAACTTGCCTTCGTTTTCTAAGGTTAAGGTGAGGACAGGATGGCCTATGTGACACACTGATTGAGTACCTTTGGAAGCTCTTTTAGTGTGCGATACACATTATCACACATGATCCTCAAAACACTCCAGGAAATAGGTGCGATTCTTATCCCCATTTTGCAGATAGGGAAATTGAGGCTCTGAAGGGTAAATAACTTGCCCAAGGTCGCATAGCTGGTACGTAAAGGAGCCACAAGTCAAATCCCAATGGTTGATTCCTGAGCCAAGTCAAATGGGGAATTTTGGTTAAAGTGAAGAATATAAAGAAACTATGCTTTTACCTTTCTTGATTTTACCCTTTCAAAACTGCAAAGTGTATTGGAAATTATCCAGTCCAAATCCCTTATTTTACCTTTGAGATAACTGAGCCCAGAGGAGCTCAAAGACTTGTTCAGTGGTTCAGGGCTGATTTGGGGCTGGTTTATCGTGACATGGGACCCAGCTCTGTTGGTCAATGCCATACCATGTCCTTGGTCATCTCAAGGCTTGAACGTAAACATATTGGTGGCTGGTTTTGAAATGGATCCTATACTTTGGGTATATTAATGACACTGGAGGATAAGGATTAGAGAGCCATCTCTGTCCTAATCCTTATCTCTCCACTGCTGAAACTCACAAGAAATAATAAGGTGCCACAGCCAGAGCACACACTGCCTCAGGTCTCTACCTGAATCCCTCCTCTGACACCCACTAGCTGTGTGGTGCTGGGCAAGCCCCAGCACCCATCTGATTGTTACTGTTCTCCCACGTAAATGGCTTAAATAAAAAACTCTATACAAAGCCACCATGATAGAGCCTGGTATAGAGCCATCACGCATTGGATGTCAGTTTGTAGAATTGTACTTGTTGTGAGTGTACATAGAACTAAAATCAAGACATGTGAATACTGCCTATTCAATGTAGACATCTTCAAAGCCCACTTCAAAGGGACAGTGACTCTCTGGCATCACATCCCCACACAGCAAGCTTCTGACTCTCCCTAGTCTAGACCCATATTGAAAGGGCTCATGTGACTAGGTTAGGCTCCCTGGAAAGTTAATCTCCCTACTTTAAAGCTGTCTGATTTGGGATGTTAATTACATCTGGAAAATCCTTTCCCGGTAGTACCTAGATTAGTATTTGACAGAATGCCTGGGAGGAGGTGTTTGTAGTATATACCAGGGGCCAGGAATCGTCTTAGAGTTCTGCCCACCACAGCCTCAGTGTACTCATCTGCCAAATGGGGATGTGCATGAGTGGCTGTTGGCACACATGCCTCGGGGGAGTAAATGCATCTAAATCACTGACCACCATGCCTCACATAACATGCACATGCAGTGACTTGGAGCTACTGGTTCCTGGAAGGAAAAATAAAACTCGGAATAATTTACCAGATTAAGGGAGTTTAGAACTCAACCCTGGGAAGATCTATCAATCAATCAGCAAGAACGTATTATTGAACATCAAGATGCTTTGCTAGGGTGACAATTGCCAGAAGCTACAATGGAAGGAAAGGAAGAGCTGCTTCCCATGGGAGGGTGGAAGGGGACTTATTCACAGCACGCACAGTGTCCTTGAGAGCTTGCCATCTTGCCTCTCTTCCCTGCTGCAGTAGCAATGTTTGAACACTGTCTTTCAAGAGTGAGAAAGTGAGCCAATGACCAACCAAGGGGTGGCTCCCAGGCTGTGTGACAGCAAGTGCAAAGGCCCTGAGGTGGCCCTTTGCCCAAAAGGCCAGGAAACACCAAGAATGCCAGTAAGGCTGAGCACAGTGAACAGAGGAGAGCAGAGGAAACTGAGTTAAATTTGGGAGATAGTATAAATTTGAACTTTGAATATTTGATGACATGAAGGGATGACTGTAATTATTATTAATTATTTGGATGTGAAAATGATTATGTTTCAAATAAGGAGAAGAGTTCCTTTCTTTCAGAAATACATAGTAAAACATTTATGGATGAAAGGATGTGAAGTCGGTGATTTGCTTCAAAATAATACTGGTGAGGAAATTTAGATGAAGCAAGATTATCCTGAGTTGATAAACATTAAAATTGGTTGATAGCCCATACAGGTGGATTATTCAATTGGATCTACCTTTGGATATATTTGAAATTCTCCATGTAAAAAAAAGTTTCCCATAAATATATACAACTATTATGTACCCATAATAGTTATTTAAAAATTTAAAAGAAATGTTATAAAAAGTTTTAGAAGAAAAGAAATTGAGTCAAAAGAAATAGCAAGGGCCAGATCGTAGAGGGTCTTGTAGCCAGGGTAGGGACTTTTTTATTCTAAGAACAATGGGAAATTATCAGAGAGTTCTGAGCAGAGTAACCTCACCTGCCTTACATTTTTAAAGGCTATTATTAGTTTGGGATTGCTGCTGTAACGTGTTACCACAAACCTAGTGGCTTAAAACAAAATGAATTTATTATCTTACTGTTTTGGAGGCCAGAAGTTGGCAATGAGTTTCACTGGGCTAAAATCAGTGTGTCAGCAGTGCTGTGTTCTTTCTGGAGGCACTAGGGGAGAACTTTTTGCAGCTTCTGAAGCTGCCTGCATTCCTTGGCTCATGGCTGTCTTTCATCTTTAAGTCAGCAGTGGCATCACTGTGATCTCTGCTTCTGTTGTCACATCTCCTTCTCTGACTCTGCCCCTCCTGCCTTGCTTGTATAGGGCTCCTTTGGGTCCTTCCCATTGCAGCCACCCAGAAAATCCAGAATCACTTCTCCACCATCTTTAATTTCCTCACATTAGCAAAGTCTCTTGTGTCATGTAAAGTAACACAGTCACAGGTCCTGCGGATTAGGATGTGGGCATCTTTGGGCGCCATTATTCTTCCTACCACAAGGACAAGGCCAGAGCAGAGGGCCCTGAGGTTTCCAGCCTCAACACTGTTGACATTTGGATCCAGATACTTTTTTGCTGTGGGGGCTGTTCTATGCATTGGAAGATGCTTAGCAACATCCCTGGCCTTGACACACTAGATGTCAGCAGCATCCCTCCCCGACACAAGTTGTGACAATCAAAAATGTCTCCAAATGTTCAGCCAGTGCCAAATGTTCCCTGGTTGAGAACCAGTGGATTAGAGAAGTAATAGCAGAAATGGTGAGAAGTGATAGGATCTGGTCTATATTCCAAAGGCAGCCTCGAGAGGTGTTGTTAGGCCTCTCCCTCCTCCCATGGCTAACCACTGCGAGTAACAAGAGAGATTACCTGTGCATGTGTTTTGCTCACCTGGGCAGTGTGGAAGCAGAAAAAACGGTGACACACCTCTATTGCCATTGTCTATTTTTCTTCTCCCCAACTAGTGTTTTTTTGCTGCTTGAAGACAGAGGCAGTGGCTGTTACTCCTTTTTATCCACCACCTACCTTGGTGATTGGAGCATCGTAGAAGTTCAGTGAATACCTGCTGGCTTTGATTTTATAATTACAGCCTCACTACACTTTTGCTTGGCCATTGTGGGAGAACTTAATTTCCTGTGCATTGCTTCCTCCTCTACATGAAATTTAAGACATTGTGTTGGCTAAGTGTTTTGGAATCCTTGCACGAAAGGAGTTAATCTAAACACAAAGACTTTGCAAGTTGGTACGTGATTCTCTGCAGTGAGCTCTGTAGATACTTATTGTTAAAACTTGTATATGCCTTCTTTAATCATCACTAGCATTTATTGAGCACTTACTAGTGTATCGGGCACTGAGCTTGGTGCTTTATATTATTTCCATCTTCACAGCAACTGTAAGAAATAGAAACTATTATTAAACCCATTTTATAGATGAAGAGTATAAGGTTGAAAGAGGTTATGTGACTTATCCAAATTAGCATAGCATAGGCAGATGAACTCTAAATCTTTATGTTTGAATTCTTTACCATATTGCCTTCATTCTAGGCTGCCTTAGGCACCTTGATGCAATGAAAGGAAGTCAACTCCAGCATTAGAAGGCAGCAAGACTTAACTGTTTTCTTGATGGCTTTAGGCTTTGGGTTTTGATATGTGATACAGCTTGTAATACTTCCAACCTCCAACCTCGGGGCGGGAGGAGGGAGGGGATGCCGTCTTTATTTCAGGAGAGGAATCAGCCACTCCCTCTGTTCACTCGCCTTTTTCCTTTGGCTACCATGACTATGTACAAAGTCATCACAGAAGAATCATACATAGGCAGATCAAGAGACACAATATGAGCTGTTCAGTCCCTTCCATACTTTTTGATAGGAATCACTGTCATGTTCTGAGCACTTGCTGTCCTTATGTAACTTTAGCTACTCCCTCAGATGAATCCATGGGCACAACTCGCCTTTAAGCTAATGGAGAGGACCAACGAATTTCAGAGGTGCGAGGTAGGAAACTGGGTCTGAGTAGAACCAAATTTTAGGCTCTCTATTTTTGGAGTTTATTGGTTTGCCATGGAGATATGAAACTCGTAGGTTTACAGGAGGCAGGCAAGTGTGGCTAATTAGCAAAGCAGTCTGGGCATGAAATGCTATGAAGTGGGTAGGATGGCAGGCGAATCCTCCAGCATCCCCCACTTTGACACCCATTGCAAGGAGGGCAGACTCACAGACTCAGCTCCGGCCACAAGTGCCAGGTGGAATGTGGTCTCATTGCCAGATTTAGGCTTTATCAAGAGAAACAAGAAAACTGAATTTTTATGTGAAATCTGCTGATTTTTAGATCTTAGTAATTCATTTGTTTTAAAACTACCTACCCCAAACCAAACCCATCTGGAGACTAAATTTGGTCTATTAACTCTGATTTGGGAACTTAAACTCTCCAGGCCTGCAATGTCCAATGTGACAGCCACATGCCACATGGGGCTATTGAGCACGTGAAACGTGGCTGGTCCAAACTGAGATGTGCTGTAAGTGTAAAAACACACACCAGATGTGAAAGGCTTAGTCCAAAGAACAGAATGTACAATATCTCGTTCATTTTTAAATTTATTATATCCTGATATGATAATATTTTGGACATACTGGGTTAAATAAAATATATTATTAAAATTAATTTCACTCATTTCTTTTTAATTTTTTAATGTGACTACTGGACCATTGAAAATTACCTTTGTAGCTGACATCCTACTACTGGACAGCACTGCTTGCCACCTTCAGTATCCGATTATGTTCAACAACAGAGATGTAATATTAATCACAGCTACCATTTAGTGGGCACTTGCCACGTACCACTGTACAAAGCCTTTTTTGAGCTTCCTTCTGTTTAATCTTCAAAATAAGTCCTTGAGGCTATTACTCCCGTCACCATTTTATAGATGAGAAGCTTGATGTTTAGCAGGTTAAGGAACTTGCCAAGAGTCACACAGTTAACATGTGACTGATTCAATCCTGGATTGGCCTATAGGCTATCAGACAATAAATCCTGAGCAATTAACCACTATGCTAACCAAGAAAGACACAGAGAATTTGGACAAATCTAAGAAGAGTTGGTTCTTAGTGGTTCAGACCACTAAGTCAGACATGGCTTCTGACATGTGCCTGAGCTTAAAATAGCATGCATGTCAGCCCAAGAAATTATGGTATCTCTCCAACTTTGAACTTGTGGGCAGGGCTTCATTTAAATTCAGAAGACAGAAAATATTTCCAAACAGGCGTATTTTAGTTTGTGCAAAATGTAAGTATTCTTTCTACGTTGAGCAGAAACCAAGTATTTGTGCCTTGAAACACATTTGAAATGCAAGAAGGGGAGTTTCAAATGTTAAGATAACTATCCTGGGTCCTTTTAATACTCATATAAAAAGATCTACATCTTTACTCTCTCGTGAATATGCAGCTGCATCGTCTGTTTTGCAGGGTTAGACCTTTACCTACTGGGTTTTCCTAGACATGAGACCCAAGCGTATTCACCTGGACCTGATGCTTGTTCACATTTTTATGCAGTAGACTCATGGGTGTGTTTGGGAGAGGGGGGCCCCTGAGAATGGATACTCATCCTGCTTCACCCCAGTGCCTTCATCTACTTCCAAAAAATATTCAGGAGGAACCAGTTGTAGAAGGCAGGGTGATCAGTGTGGGCTTTAGATTCAGATACTCTTGAGCTCAAATCCTGATGCCATAACTTACAACCTGTGACCCTGGTCAAAACATTTACATTCTTAGAGGGTTAGTTTCCTCATCTAAAAAATAAAGACATACACGTAACAGTCACCACGTATGACTGTTGTGAGGATTAAAAGAGATAAGGGTCTAAAAGCACCAGCGTAGTCCCTGGCATAGAGTCGGTGCTCACATAGAGTATTCATTATTACTAAATAATAAGGAGGAGGAGGAGGAGAGTATTTTTATTTCTCAGCCCTTGCCTTTGTTTTCCTGACCCCACCACTCGGGACTAAATTTTGTCAAAGAGTTAAGACAAACAGAGAGGGGAAAATATTTCATCCACAAGCCCCCAAGGTCCTGGGTATTTGGATGAAACACTTATCTCTTCAAGGCTTTGCAGCTGGGCCTTTTGTCTCCCTGCTTTTTTGAACACTCTACACCCTCTGCGAACGTGCAAACATTTGAAGAGTATCAAGCGCTCGGCAGGTAGTGGCAGTTGCAAGAAGGCTGGTCCATTTTTCTACCTTTCACGCTGTCAGGGCACGAGACCTTGGGATTTTTATAATCCAAATTGATACTCTCTAGGAAATCTCTTCCACTCCAGCTCCCTGCCCTGGAAAGATTCATTTTCTCGCGGGCACTTCTCCAGCCCTGGTGGATAACAGGGACTGTGGGTGAATTCCTAACCTTGCCTTGACAAGGTTCGGGTCTTGCTAATTTGAATCTCTCCTATTTTGCTCCCGTCCACCTGGTGCTGTGTGATTTATCTGCTCTTGTTTGCGGATTCACTGATCACTTTCTTATTACTCCCCCACCTCCATCCATTTCAGTTTGTGGCGCCCTTCAGGTGATTTCTTACGCCACCCCTTACCACCTGCTCCCACCTGACAAATTATCCACTCAAACTGTTGCTCCTGACCCGGCGTGGTCTCTTCCCGGGGATATAAATGATGCAGTTCAGAGGGATAATGATGCCCTAATAAACATACAGTTGTTCCTCTTTCAGCCTGCCCTGTTTGAAATTCAAGCGCGCCACGACTGCTGGCTGCTGCCCTGGCCAAGGCAGTGAGAAGGAAGAAAGCGAAATTGGAAGGCGGCTGAGTGGCTGAGAAATCCGTGCACGCCAATAAGGAGATCAGGGAACTCAGAGAGGAGTCCTTTGGGAGGGGCTCAACATCTTATTTTGCTGTAGTTAAAAATCAGGGGGGAGTGGCAGGTCCCTTCTTAAACTTAAAAAGGTGTATTTTGAAGTCTTGAAGTTTGGAGGCAAGATGGTCCCAGAAACACGAGGACAGTAGAGTGGAGATGCCCTCAGCTGCCCCATCTTGCCTCCATCCCGGTTCTTACCTGTAGGGACATGGCTGTGGAGGCCTTTCTCACCCCCAGTTTTGCTCACTGCCCCATCTTTGGATGTGAGTGCTCTACACCCCACTTTTATAACTTAGTCTCTGAAAACCTCTCCAGATCCCAGATTCTGATCTGTAGCTCTTCTGATTGGTGTGGTTAATCTTTGTTGGAGAATCAAGTCCAAAAGTTAATAAAACAACAGAGATACAAATATCGTTGGTCCCTGAAGGATAGACTTTGGTGTGAGAGTCCTACCACCCATTTCCTGTTTGGCTAACAGTGAATCGCATTAGCCCTAAGACCAATTTCTTTAGAAAATGTAAATGCAAAAAAAAAAACAACCTTCAGTCAAGACGAAAAACCAACCTAATGTGAAAGATGAAGGCCACCCTAATGGCTTTTCTATTCGCCAACTCACCAGTGGCACTGATGAGTCCATGCCGTCTGGCTGCCGTGCTTCACTCTGGACTGTCTCTCCCTTTGGTAGATACGGAGAGGATGGGGAACTCACGTCTACTGCTGCCTCCTCTGTGCCAGGCATTGGCTTGTTTAATCCTGATCAATTCTTGGGGGAGGAATTATTAATCCTGATTTGTGAATAGGACTGGGTGAAATCAAGAATTCCCCAAGTGTTTTAACTTGGACCCAACCCTTTGAGAGCACGTTTTCCTCCCACATGTGGCTCAGTAATGACATCTGACATTTAGGGATCACTACCAGGTGCTAGGCAGTCTGTGTGTTGAGGCATTTCACCTGGACTTTCTAAGGGTCTCAACAACCCTACAGCTTGGCACTGCTGTTCTCCTGGTTTTACAGTTGAGAAAATGAGCTCAGAGCGGTTAACTTTCTGAAGGTCACACAGCTAGAAAGTGGCAACTTCTAGAGCTTCCCCCTACCTGAGCCCCGTTAACCACTACGCAGTGTCTGTTTGGTTTCTTGCCGTCCCTATGCCAGCAACATGGTAGATGGCACTGCTCAGCAAAGGGCTCTGGGCATCTCTGGGATGCCCTTGCTGCTCTGTAGCTGATTCAGTAGGGCCTCTGGGTTCCTAACTACGCACCGCTTTCCCTTTGCCTGAGAGCTTTACCCCCACAAGGACACACCTGACACTTGTTTTACGTACCCATTTTGGCTTGGCATGAAGTCTTCTCCAAGCATGAAAAAGACATTTAAAAAACAAGACTGATGACAGTACTTATACACATACAAAATGCACACATAACCCCGGATTCTACTCCCAAGACTCTGCAGTGCACGGACTGGCCCATATTATTGGAGCTCTGTTTGGGGCCATGAAATCTTGGAAGCCCATCATTAGTTAAATAAATTGAGATACAACAATATTATCTAGCCATAAAAAATATTGGCAGGTGGCCCTGTACTGTTGGGGTTTTAAGAGTGCTAATCAGAAAGCTCTCCCATCCTGGTTCCAAATCCATCAAGAAATGAATGCCTCAGTCAGAATGGAATCCCAACAGTAGCTTGGCTTGGGAGAAGCTGGCTTAAAGCTGAGCTGAAATGGGCTTCCTAATATCTCCCCCTGCACTTTCGGGCAACACTTGAAGAAAAGTACCTGCGTGGAAGAACATGAAGATGAAACAATTGAACAGTGGCCTTGAACACGTGGACCTTGCTGAGCAGCAAGCTCTCTACCAGTGAAAGTGTGGTGAGAATGACAGCTCTTCGTTCTTCCAGGAGAAGCAAGTACCCAGCTCTTAGGCAGAGGCAACCCACCCCCCACCCCCAGGAAAGAAAGAAGCCAGCCCCTTCTACTAGGGCTGTTCTGACTTGGAAACATTGCCTGGAGGTAGAGTTAAGTGAAAAAGAAGCAAGTTGATAAGACATAGTTTTGATCTCAGTGAAAAAGTGTGTGTGTTTTCACACCAAAACTCTTAACAGAGGTGACTCCTGGGCAGCAGGGATGACAAAGGGGTGTGTGAAATTGGGCTCCTACTTTAAATATTTCTGCAGTGTTTGGATTTTTTATAAGAAATATTTCTTCAGTAATTGAGAGAGAGAAAGGAATAGAAAAAAGGGAGGAGAAAACAAATGGATAATTATGCTCTCCGAGAATCCGTCTGGAAATAATAAAAACAGCAGCAGTAGCAGTATTAGTAGCTGGTATTTACTGAGTGATTTGCTATGTATGCCAGACTCTTCTAAGCACATTACTTGAATGGAGTCATTTAATCCTTGTGGTAACCCTATGAGGTAAGGATTATTATTATGCTCAATTTACATATAAGGAAACAGGCCCAGAGACTTTAAGTAACTTGCCTGAGGTCACTGAACAGTTACCCAAGATCTACATTTAAAATTAAACTTCTGATGAAAGATAAAAGCTCTTTATTGTGTGAAACAAAGCAAAGCAAAAGAGGAACTCCATAGATGCCACCACTCGGGTGGTCCCCAGCTCCATCAGGTACCGTAAGCCTGGGACCCAAAAAACTTTTAGAAATGTTTTACTTCTAAAATCAGAGGGGGAAAAAAATGAACTTTCAGGGTTATAGAAAATGTTTTTATTTTCTCATATCTGAAAAAAAAAATTTTTAGGGTCCATAAAAATCTATTAAATTTTGCCCAAAGTAGAAAAAATATAAATGTTGAAGTATTTAAAGTAATATCAAGAATCATTTTTTAATACTGATAATTTTTAATATTATGATGGCAGGGGTCCATGGAAGCTAAACTATTAAGAGCCCCACCAAAGTTCTACCCAGCCCAAAAAAGTTTAAACCATGTCAAAGTGGCATAAATAAGTGTGCTTAAACTTATTCCTAACTCTCAGTAATATTCAGGTAGGGCCTGTTTGCATAAGGACTGGGTGCCCTCACAACACTGTCCTCATCTGTTGAAGCTGCCATCTTCCTGGCATCCCCCACGTGAGGTCCCTGAATGATGGGGCACTTGAAGCAGAGGGAATAAGAGAGAAATGACTTTGCAGTACTTTAAAGTGTTAAAATTTTTTTAGGGTCCGTAAAAATCTATGGCAGATAGACAAGATACTGGCAGATACTTGAGCTGTTTCTTTAGAGGAGAAAAAAAAGTTTGGAGAAACCTAATTCTTGTCATATGGTTTCTTTAATGATGATACTAATTTAGAGCAGGTTCCTGCTAATGAAAAGCTGTGGCAAATTATACTAACGAATCCTTGCTGTAAAATTCTTTCTTGTAATTCTTCACCATAACACAAGGCAATTTCCAAGTGAAGGTGTGATGCACATTAGTTCTTGGATTTTTAACTCCCCCTAAGTGGAACTCTGAACTATTGGTACACATTTTGGAGGGATATAATTTATATAATAATTAGGATTGTTTCCATTCAAAGGATAGAAAGTCCAACTCAAAGTGGCATCAAGAGGGACATTATTGGATCTTTGAACTGAATAGTGTGGGGGTAGATCTGGCTTCAGATATGGCTTGATTCAGGAGTCAGAACACTTTCCTCTGTGCTAGCTTCATTCTCAAAAGGTTCTCTCTTCATGGAGGTGGTCTCCCAGAGTCAGAGCCAGCAGGAAAGGGAGTCCTGCTTTCCCCCAATGGTTCCAAGGACATTCTGCAATTATTATTTTTCAGAATTGGGTGAGGGGCCCATCCCTGGACCACTCACTGTGGCCAGGGGGATGTCGTGATCTGAACAGCTTTTGAGCTTGGGTCACGTGCTCATCAGGTGGCTTGGCTTCTCCTGAATCCCATGGACTAAAAGTAGGGAGGGGGGGTTTCATTCCAAACCAAGGTGTAATTAATCAAAGAAAGAGCAATGCACACGGGGAAAGGGAAGAAAATGCCCAGTGCAATATGTAATTGATAGTATAGAGGATAAGACTTCAGTTTCCATTCAGTTATGGAGTTTTGTAATGTCTTACAAACAAATCAAAGAAACAAAAACTTTTTAAAAATGTTCAAATGGCTAGAAATCTAGCTACCTTAGGTTTAAGTCATTGGAGAATACTGGTTGAAAGTTTGTTACTATTTCCTTGTTTATGTCTTGAAAATTCATGCAAAAGTGTACCTTTTGGCTCTCTCTGAAGAAACATGACAATTTGGAGTCTGGATTAGTCCTCGAGAAAAGCTGGTCCCTGAATTCCTTCTGTTGCTGCACCTGGATACTTCATTACAACTAGAACTAATAGGAACCACCCAGCACTCGTCAATGCCTGAACCGGGCTGACTGCGTAGCTGATTAAACCCACAGCAAAAAGTGTTTAAAGTTTAATTAATCAGTCGATAAGATGAATTTAGCTCTATACCATGAGCAAACCATGGTGCTAGGCTACACACACACGCACACACACATATGCACACAGATTTGATGATGAAATATTTCCTGTAGAAATAGTCTTTATTTTTTTTGATAACACCATTATTTGGGATACCATCAAGAATTTAATCAACAAACTAATTGAACTTTCTTTTTGCAATTTCATGCCAATGAACACTGATAAGCCAATCTCAATGGTTGCACTTTACACTTAAGATTTGAATAGTGGCTGAAAAAAAGAAAGTCAAAATGAAACTGCTTTGTCACCCAGACTTCTGAAAGGTAAGACCACACCTCCTGAGAGTAAGTCCAAGCTGGCTTTATAATATCTTTTGGTTCCCTTGCCTGGAAGGACAATTAAATTCAACGAATATTTCCTGAATACCTCTCAAAGGTAGGACATTGTGCTAAGTAGGACATAGTAAGTAGTACATGCTGGGGGAAGTCGCATATACAGATAAGCCGTGGGTGTTGCCCTTAGGTTGCTTCAAATCCAGTGTGAAGACCCAAAACTTCCACAATAAAGTACAGTGTAAATAACAATGAACAAACACACAAGATCCCTGCTCTTGTGCAGTTTACGTTCTTGGGTGGGTAGGTGGATAGGGGAGCAGACAATTGACAGTGGAACAAATAAATTATAAAATGTCAGATTATTAAATGCTGTGCAAGGAAAATAAGGCAGAGTTAGGGTATAGTTGGATGTGGAGGGGAGTATACTTTTACTAAGAATGGTCAGGAAAGGTCTCTTGAAGAAGACAGAATGTGAGCAGGAAAAACAATGAAGCTGCAGCAAGGGAGAATATGTGAAGTGCTTGCACAGTGCTTGTGCTTAGTAAGCACTCAATAAACGCTACTGTTATTGTTGTTCTAAGAAGGAGCAGCTGAATCTGAGAGAAGATTGTAGTTGCAATTAGCTTGATTGAAGAAAGATTTCTGAAGGATGTGGCATTTGAAAGGCGGAGAGAAGAGTTCAGGGGGAGATGAGGGAAGGCCCATCCAAGGAAAAGGAAGGGTAGCAAGTCCAACTGGACACTGAGACCAGGGGACACCAATGGGCAGACCCATAGGCAGATACTCTCCTGCAGAAATACGGTTTGGATTTGGTTTTTGGTTTTTTGGTTTTTTTGGCTTATCTTATCAAAACCTGAATTTCTGGCTACTATAAAAAAATGATAAAGTCTAAGGGCACTGAGTTCATGATTCCACATGGCAAACATGGGTCTGTGCTAATTCACTGCAGCCCTGCCCTCTCCATCCCATGATTTCAATACCACTTTGCAGTATTTCAGTACATTGTGTTAGTTTTAAGGACCAAAAGATAGTTTTGATAGTTGTATGCCATAGTAAAAGCGTTCTCAGCAGCCCCTGCCACTGTTTAAACCACGCCGCGGTAGCTTGTTGCTGTCTCTATTCCCATTTGCTGTTATGCTGCAGCAGTTGAGCAGCTTTTACTTTTCTCCTAAAGCTCCTTTTTTTGCTTTTCTCCCAAAGCTCCTTTTCTCCACTCTACAGCCAGTGTTCCACAGGGGGCATCCTAGACTTTTGTCTCTGGGAGGAGAGAAGTGAGGAAGAGACTATATTAAAAATGTAAGAAAATGGTTTAATAGGGATGAGAAACAAGGGGGGGAAGGTTTCCAGGCCTAATTCCTGGTCGTTCCCCTGGGGCTCAGCCCCGCCCTGTGTTTTCTTAGGGCCAGATTCCTGTCTGCAGGTCTGACTCCTCTCCCCCCCAGGAGTCTTCATTTTGGCCAAAACCACCTTCTCCAGTCAATTCCCAGAGACTCAGTCCTGGAGCATTCTCTCTGGTCTCTGATCTTCTCTTCCCTGGAACAGCATCTGAGAACAAGGAATGGAAAACACTGGGGGCCCAGCTGACTTTTTAATAAGCCACTAGTATTTCAGGGTTCTCTGAAGTCAGTATCCAAGGATGTCACTGTCATTTGTTTTGGCCTTACAAGCACTAGTCCCATTGTCCTCCCCCAGCCCGGCCACTGTTGGCTTTCCAATCTGGATGGAGGAATACGACACCGGCCCGGGAGAAGCTGCAACAAGGACAAATGAGGAGCAGGGTGGGGGAGGAGTCCCTGGCAGGGAGCAGGGGATGTGGACATAGAAGGAAAAGTGGCCACGGCGACATTACAGGAGGCCACAAATATGAGCGCCTAGCTAGGAAATGTCATTTTACGCCAGACAGAATCAGGACAAGAAAGGGTTCTCAAGCATAAGTGTGACCCAGCCAGCTCTTCACTGGCCACCAAAATTTTTCTGGTGTTAATGTCATCCCAGAAAATGCTGTTAAAGCTCCTGTCACTGCTCTTGTTCCCCCTCCCCTGATGTTTACACCTCTCAGAGGCGCAGAGAGCCCCGCAGTGTGTCACTTTCTGATTCGTCACCTGGAGAAGACAGCACAGATGTGTTTGGCTGCTTTAATCTTTCCCTATAAATCAATCTTCTTTCCCCTTAATCATTTGGGTGGCTCTTCTCTGAACTTGCTCCAATTTGTCTACAGCTTGCCGGGACTGAGTTGTCGAGAAGCGAACACACCCTTCAAACACAGGGAGAACTCCTGGCAGCTCCTGGCGACTCACTGCACCGCCCAGAGCCTTCCTTGCAGGGCTCTGTCGGCGAGCAGAGCTGGAAACGGTCCATCTCCAGTTTCCAAAGAGGCCCGTCCCTTTCTGTTCCAGAGCGGACCGTTCGTTATTTTTAGTGTCTGATTGTCAGGCTGCGGCATTAGAAAGTCTGGGGTCGCATTACATATTCCAGAAAGTCACATGGCTGGGGACGTGCGGCTGTATCGATAGATGAGTAATTGCTCGCTGTCCTGTCCAGCCTCTAAAGTTGTGTCCTCCCAAGTTGTGAAAGGCAGGATGTGAGAGCCGCACCTGCCCGGCTGCCCTACCTGTCTGCGCTCCGCGGGCCCGGCGCCCGCTGCCTTTCGCACCGGCGCCCTCTGCCGGCCGCACGCCCCGCTGCTGGGCGCGCTGGGAGCAAAAGGGGCTTCGCCCCACGGGACAGCCCCCTGGCTCCAGGCAAGTGACACATTATCCTTCCCATTTTAAAGAGGAGATGACTGAGCCCCAAAGAAGTGAAAAAGTGGCTCACAATCCGTAGGGGATAACAGATAGGAAAAGAACCACCATAATGAGAATAACAACCCAAAGGGACCTTTGCTTATCACTTTAGATTTCCCGGGGCCGGGGGCTGGAAACTCACAGACAAGTAATGGCAGAAAGTGCAGACAGCCAGGCCCAATATAAAGAGTGGGTAGGGACCATGGCAGACCCTCAGCTCAGCCTAGAGGAGGCAGCATCGGTACAGGCAACCACACGGGGCCAGCAACGCCAGAACTTCTCAGACCATGTCTATACTTAAGTGTGAAATTTCTCTGACTTTAACACCATGCATGGGCCAAACAAAACAAGTTTAAGGGCGACGTCTGGACCACTGCACCCACTTGTAACCCCTGGTTTGCACACAGCCCCGTGGTCTCCGCCGGCATCTATTATGACTCAAACCAAGAGATGGGAAACACTGAGCTGCATTGAACAAGATCAGACGTTAGAACAGTCGGCAAAGGAGCAATTGAATCTGCCTTGCAGACTTATTCTGTTTGACCCGCACAAAACACTAAATAAATAAGTAATGTAAACAATATTGCCAAAATTTGACAATCAGAAGATTTTGCATACAAATCCAGATTCCCATATTCTTTTGCAGAATCCCAAAACCTGCCACATTGATTCTACATTTGTGGGTGGTGAGATGAGCTGGAGCTGGGTTGTGGCCTCCTCCTTCCCACGGGGCACGCACTTAGCAATTCTCCCCAGTCCTCACCTCTTCCTATTGCCTCCCTGAGGCCAGACATCACTAGCCATTTACCATTGTGTTGGGGTCATTCTTTTCATAGAGAAAACGAGTTGTCTCCTACAGTAATGTCTCTCAAAAGTGAGAAAACACACTGAGAGTGTGTTCAAGAAAAATGGGAAATAGCATCTTTCTTTATGGAGGTGAAGAAGATTCTAACATAGTTTTTAAACAATGTCATGTTACTTTGCTAGTCTCTGTGCAGTACCTGGGTTTGCCACTCCATTTAAGAAACTAACTAATATAGCGTAATATGTGTTAGTCTAGTAATATGGACTACTTAATATGGACTTAATCAGCTCAGTATAATAAATAAGCTGATTGAAAACAAGACTTGGCAAAATGATAGCTACCGCTTGCTAAGCCCTAGCTCCATAGGGGGTAACCATTTTCAACGAGGAAACAGTTATGGTCAAGGAAGGCTTTCCTGTGTCCCTCCCTCTGAGGTCCTTTCTGCGTATTTCAACAGAAGACCAATTTTTCATTTCTCTGTGAGCCCAAGACTTTCAGGTAAACACAAAGTCTATTTGAAATGCTTTGAATTCCCCCATAAAACCTGGTGTCCTCGTCCATCCACTTCTGTGTCCCTCCCTCTGGTTTTTTAAACACAAAAACAATCTTAAGCAGTTGAACCAGCAACAAGAAATAAAATTTGTGAGGCTTAACTTCCCCAAACAGAAAGCAAGTGTTGTTGCTTTTTTCTTCTGCAGTTATGAAAGACTTAAAATGAGACATTCATCCCTGTTTCTGCTTCATTTTGTATTAGATTTGTGGCTAAACTGTAGTCAGCAATATAACTCCCTATTGGTATTGATGAGATCATTGTTATTCATCTTTTAATTGATAAAGCGTGGGAGATGTTATGGACTAGCAATTTGTCACTGTTGCCTTTATTTGAAGGGTCTAAAATCCAAGAAGTTGAAATTATCCGGTCATCGGGTCACAAACTCAAAGGCGTATCAAGACAGGTAACTTATGTGGGTAAAGCAACATAGTAAAGAATTCATATGACCAAAGAAGGTACCTACATCCAGCCCCAGCCAATCATATACATGGAAGAATGCATGTCCAGTATTACCAGGTCTTCAAATTGTTCAAGAAGAGCCAATAATCTTCTCTTTTTGGTGACATCTTCTGATTTCCCCATGTCAATAACTAATTTATATTTTGTTCTGAGTCAAACTAAATATGTATGTAGACCCAGGTTTGGCTCAAAGTTACCGGTTGGATACCTCTGATCTAGTTCTGACTCCTCATTTTTGCAAAAGGAAACTGAGGATCTGTCAAGAGATGCTCAAAAGACAGTTAGAGACAGAGAGCCAGCATTCATACCCACACCATTTAGGAAGCTAAGGTGAAGCTTGACTGTGAGATAGGACAAGAAAACCTTTTCCCTCTAAAATGAAGAACAATGGGGTGGCTCAGCTTTTGCCTAGCCCTGATGATTCATTCTCAGTGGAAACCCCTACTCACCCTGCAATCAGAATAGCCCATTTAGCTACTTTCCATGAAGGGATGGATTTTTAACTCTTTCATTTTTCTTGGAGGAAGATCTTTTGGGATAATAACAGTAGGAGCAAATAACTACTAGGAGTCAGTAAATACCGTAGAATGAAAAAAAAATGAAGAATGAGTTAAGTACACACACATACACCCAGGCACGCACACACACACACACACACACACACACACATGCTTGAAGGTGGTGGTATGAGAGTTTGAATGCTGCCTTTGGAAGAATTAGTCCCACATCTATTGAAAGCTCTCTGTTGATGAGAAAATTCCTCCACAGGGTTACTGTTTAAGGTCCAAGTTTTTGTTTTTGGTTTTTTCCTCCCATGTCAGGACTGGCCCATGGATGAACTTGTTCTTACAAATAAAATTTTACTGGAACACAGCCATGCCCATTCATTGACATATCACCAGTGGCTGCTTTCATGCTAGGACAGCACAGTCAAGTAGTTGTGACACAGGCTGTATGACCTACAAAGTCTCAAATGTTTACTATGTCGTCCTTTACAGAAAAAGCTTGCCAACCACTGCCAGATGTTAGGGACCAGTAATGCACCCCTGACACATGGTAGGGTACAATTACTATTTTGTGAATGGGCCAGGCACAGCGGCTCATGCCTGTAATCCCAGCACTTTGGGATGCCAAGGTGGGCAGATTGCTTGAGCTCAGGAGTTCAAGACCAGCCTGACCAACATAATGAGACCCTCTCTAAAAAATATTTTTTAAAACTAGCCAGGTGTGGTGGTGTACACCTATAGTCCCAGCTAATCAAGAGCCTGAGGCAGGAGGATCGCTTGAGCCCAGGAGTTTGAAGCTGCAGTGAGCTGTGATGGTGTCACTGCACTCCAGCCCAGGTAACAAAGTGAGACTCTGTCTCTAAAACAAACAAGCATGCAAATATATAGAGAGAGGGAGTTATATATTCCATGTATATATACTGAATGAAGGACTAGGAAATGATATTGGGTACTAGGAATCAAAAACTCAAATGATTATAGAAGAAAAATTAAATATAGCAGCCCAGGAGAAAACCCTTGTGAATTGGAGTGTTTTGTCTCCATCTGAAGGTGACAGCATCTGCTCAGCCCCAGGGACTGTCACCTGGCAAGAAAGAAGATCCAGTATTACCAAATCTTCTGATTTATGGACATCCATCAACCAAGATTTCCACGTGAAATCTCCATTTTTCAATGTTAGCAACTACATTTAAAAATAAACACTCTATAGGTATCAATAGGGGGCCACCTATTTTTGACATTTATTGGGTCACAGGGAACGTTCTTATCTTTCTCATTTCTGATTGGGCTACAGGAAAATGGATTGATGGAGAACAGAGAGTTTGTGACAGAGTAGCATAAGAAGGGATCTGATGGCTAAGGGCTCATTACCAGGTCTGTTTTAAATGCCAGCACCTCTGTGTTTGCCTTCAAACAACACCAAACACCTAAATCACCGTAGTAAACAGATAGAAAGAGACAGAAAGGTTAAAAGCATACTCATAATCACTTGCTTTTTTCCCCTTCTAAACGTGTTTGAGAGCAATATTGTTTCGTAAAAACAATATGACCCCATTTCTAAAGCAATATTCATGCTAAGCTAGTCAGCTGTTAAATATACCCAGCAGTTTGCATTATGATGAAGCTAAGCCAGAATTTCAATTATTTTCTGGACACATTTAAAATTATAATACTTTGCTGGGTTAGTGTTATAGTTCATCCAAATTACTCACAAACTATCATATCAATCTCTTGCAACTGCTAATGCCTTACAGATGCGTGAAGTTAGGCAAAATAAGAGACTGACCAGGGTAATGACCTTCATGCCGGCTTTGTGTTTTAAGGGGTACATGTCCCTAACTGTATGGATGACTAATGGTCGAAAGCTAGTTTTTGCTGCCCGTAATATTTAGACTAAAATGTATAAGAAGAGGATACAGACCACCCTTCTTCCTATTTCCAGGAAAACTGGTTCTGTACAAAAATTTCCAGCAGTCCTCTCTACCCCACCTTCCTGCTCATTTAACCTCTTCTGACAAATGACTTTTTAGAAGTCAGTCTCCAAGTACTCAAAGTTGGCATTGCTGTATTTCCCCCTCTGGGATACTGTTGCCAGCAACCTGTGAAAACGTCAACATTCTTGCCTCTCTGCAGACACTCAGCTTTCAGTGGTGTACCTTGTTTCAGGCCGGTGATGTGAGCTAAACTCATCAAGAGCAGGTCCAATTAATCAGTAAAGACTTATGACTATTACCACCCCCAGTTGTTTGAAATGTGTCTTCCTGAAGAAGGCATGCCACTCTGCACCTGTCACAGTCAACGGGACCGTTTCATGCCCTTCACAAAATCCGGAATACCATGAGCTAAATGTGTCTGAGTTAAAGTATGACTGCCTGTCCAAAGGTTCTGTTGCTTGGCCCTGTGTTCTGAGGGACACGGTGTCTGTTAAAAAGCAGGACCATGGAAGCAGGCTGTTTGGGGCTTGCTCTGAAGGCTAACTGATGATGCAATGAGATTAGCCAAATGTCCATAATCAGCAACAGTGTCTGGTGAGCTAATATGAGACTTAGCTACATGCAAACTTATAGAACAAGATGGGATCTAAACAAATAAATACATCAGAAGACTATTTTAAAAGATTTCTCACTATTTAGGTTGTCTTTGCATTGACAAAACGAAGTATAGGGAAACAAGAAATTTGCCTATTTTAAAAAATGTTTCACTCTTGGTGTCTAGAGTTGCACTGTTCAACAAAGAAGTTACTTGGCACCTATGGACATTTAAATGTAAATTTGAATTAATTAAAATGAAATAAGATGAAAAATTCTTTTCTTCATTTGAACAAGCCACGTTTTAAGTAGTCATAGTAGGCTAGTGGCTACCATACCGGGAAGCTCAGACAGATATCTAATGTTTCTATCATTGCAGAAAGTTCTGCTGGCAAGTGCTGATCTGGAGGTTTTTGTTAGTCTAAAGCATCTTTGTGGCTTCATTGCCTGTCTGTCTGTTTGTGTTTATTACAACTTATGCAGGATTTTTTGAAGTATGATACGGGTACCACTGGTGGCACCCAAGATAATTTTAATATGAATGTTTTTTTTAACTTCTAAAAGTTATATGGCTATTTCAGGGTGAATTAAAAAATATATAACAAGAATTATACTGAGTGAAAAAACTTCTGAGTCTCAGAAGTTTACATACTCAAAAGCTTACCCACTCCATTTATATAACATTCCTGTAATGACACAATTACAGAGATGGGAAAGAGATTAGGGTTCCAGGGCAGAGGAGGGAGGTGGCTGTGGCTATAAAAGTGTAGCACGAGGGGCCCTTGTGATGGGACTGTTCTATATTTTGACTGTAGTGGGGGGTCACGTGAATCTACACATGTGATAAAATTATGTAGGACTAAATACATGCACATGAGTTTAGGTAAAACTGGTGAAATCTGAACAGGCCAGTGGCTTGTGTCCATGTCTGCTTTCTGGTTGTGCTGTTACACTCCAGAGTGATGCATGATGCAGGATGTTACCATTGGAGGAAACTGAGTGAAGGGTACAGGGGATCTCTCTGTATTATTTCTTACATGTATTTCTTACATGTGAATCTACAATGATCATAGAAGAAAAAGTTGAAAAATATATATGACAAGTACATCAAATCCAAAATGTTTTGAATATAATTTCTTAGAATAAAGCTAAAGGAACAAATGCCTTGACAATCTATTATTTTTTTTTAAATATTAGCAAAGCATAGTAAAGAACGTGTTGATATGAAAATAAATTTTGGAGATGGTACATGAGAGACTGAAATTTGGAAAGCTCTGACACTGTGATTAGGAAGACAGGTTCTGGGTGACAAAGCTGGTATCGAATCACATTAACTAGCTGTGTGACCTTGGCCAAGTTACTAAACTTCTCTAATCCTTAGTTTTGCCATCTACAAAATGAGAATAACAGCAGTATTGTTCTTGTGATGTTGTTTTGAAGCTGTGATGTGAGAATGTATGTAAAATTCTAGTGCATTCTCCAGTTCATACTAAAAACTTAACAAATGGTTGTTGTTATTGGGTTATGTGCACCCTATTCCGCAAGGATTGGAGATGATTAATTATTCGTGTGATTGCTTAACCAGGGTCATCAAGCTTTTTCTGTAAAGAGCCAGAGAGTATATATTCTTGGCTTTGCAAGCCATATGGTTTCTGTTGCAACTACTCAACTCTGCCCTTGTAGCACAAAAGCAGCCATGAGTAAATGAATAGTTATGGCTATGTTCCAATAAGATTTTATTAACGAAAACAGGCGGTGGGGCAGATTTGGCCTGTGGGCCATAGGTTGCCAACCCTTGTCTTAAATCATCTTCTTCTATTGACTTTTGGAAGAAGAGAAACAACTGTAGGCAGACCCAGTCTTCTTTCTCCTCCTCTTTCTCCTCCTACTTGCTTCCTCCCAGGCTTAGGGACCATTCCGTTATGAAACCAACCAGAGGTTAAGTCAAAATATGCTTGCTAATTGCTCCATCACAGGCCCCCTGGGTCTTGTACATAGTAGGCTCTCAATAAATACTGAGTGATTGAGTGATCGACCCATTGACTAAGAGAACTGAATCCTGACAAAGGTTCACAGGGATGGGAAGGACAGTGCTTCCCAGGTGACCTTGCCCTATATGCTGGAAGAAGGGAATGCAGCCTTCACATTGATTTAACACCACAGAGTCTACAAAGCATTTTATTAGATATTGTGTCATTTAATCATTCAAATCTTTACACCACCACTATGGCAACCAATTGTAGCTTTGTAGTTAAAGAAACTGAAACTCAGAGAAACCAAGTAGTTTTCTTAAAATTGCACAGCTTATTAATTGGCAGAACTGAGACTTCAGCCCATTTTTCCCAATTCCCAATGCAAGTCTCTTTCCATGACGTCACAAACGCTGCTAAAGAAATTTCTAACAAATGGCAAAGTGGCCTGGTTGCTACACCAATAATATTGCAATTCTGAATCGTAAAAGAGGAAGAGGGAATAGGTTTAAATACACTCAACTTTATTTTGTTTGGAAAATAAGTAAAAAATTCCACTATGGCAATATTTATGATATAATTCTATTTATATCAAAGTATAAGTAATACTATAAAATTATAATAGGTAATAAAGAATATATGACATAAAGAATAAATATACACACATATGATAGAGTATGTACACACACACATATAATCATGAAAAGAATATAAACCAGGAGTTTAAGGTAGATGGCTCACAGGCTAAATTTGACACATACACATATAATACATACACACGCACACTCCTAGCTTAGCTACAAATAAGCCCGGTGGCCGTGGGAGCTTTGGGAACAGGCCTAAGGTTTTGGTGTCAGTCTTGCCATATTCGGACAATGATCTTTGGTAATGTCCCCTTATCTGTAAAAAAGATACAATAAAATATTTTCTCTGCACAGATGCAAAGGTAAAATGAAATATGGTATACAGAGCACCTCTCACATGCTATGTACTCAGTAAATAGCAGCTATTATTGTTATAAAATGTGTGTGTGCATGTGCATGATTTATATATATATAAATGAATACATATATACATATATATAAATCTGTCCTCTTGATTAGAATAGTCTGTGGTCAGTAACCATGTCAAATCATTATTCTCCAAAGGACTTAGCATTGTAAGTTTCACTTAGAAGCTCTATAATAGACATGTGAGACCAGTGAATGGTTGGGAAGTTCGGATCCCTTATTAACAAAGGTATTGTTATTATTCTAATAAAGCTCAGGTGTTCAAATAGCTTATGTAGGACAGGATTTCTAAACCTCGTTAGTATTGCCATTTGGGGCTGGGTGATTCTTTATCGTGGACTGTCCTATGAGTGTAGGGTGTTTGGTGGCGTCCCCAGGCCCTGTGACCCCCCCCTCCCATTCCTACCTCATCCAGTGACAAAAATGCCTCCCGATATTGCCAAATGTCCCCTGAGAGGCAAAAATCCCCCCTTTTGAGATGTAGATCTAGTGGTGTCTGAAAACTCCTCCTCATGTACAATGTCAATAAATATAGTACGGTCATTGTTCAGGGAATTGAAGCTGTAAGGGTTAGAAAAGTCAGGTGAGTTTTTTGTGGTCACAGAAGTATCAGGTTAGAAAATGCAATTTGCTTTCATATGCAGAATTTTTTAGTCCAACAAAGGACTTTAGGGGAGAAAACGCTGATCTCACACCGGCTTATTGAATGGCATTTTGCAAGCTCCAGGCCTACTTCTGTAAACCTTCCAAAAAACAAAGCCAGTCGCTCGGGGTCCTGAGCCTTACCAGATAATAATATATGTATGAGATCCGGGTAACCCACACATTCCTAGGAAATACTTCAAAGTTATTTTTTAACATCAAAACAAACAAGGGTCAGTGGGTCTCCCTTGCAGCCTCTGTCTATTTATAATTATATTTTATATAAACATATTTTGTGACTGTGGAAAACACTTCACAGGCATACAATGGCAAGCGTTCTTCAAAACTGTCTTTAATTATTCATTTGGCTGTGCTATATTTTATGTTTCTTTTCATAAATGTTAATCTTTATTATTGCCTTCATTGGGGGGGAGGAAAACACACACACACACACACACACACACACACAGTAATACCTGTTATTAAATGACCTATCAGAGTGACGTGGATAAATGTTGGGAGAGATTTAATTGTTTCCTATGTGCACTTTTATACAGTTTCTATCAAACTGAAGGGTAATTTTTTTTTCGTAGCTGCTTATTTTAAATGTACAAAACCCTTGTGTGTAATTCCATTAGCTGCCCTACAGCATTGCAATCTACAGTTTCCCCGAGGCTGTTGTGAAATATTGATGAAATCCTTGCTTTTGTGGCTTCCTCTGATACACTAAACATTTGTCTGATGTTAGTTGAACTTGAATGGATCTGTTCAGAGCGGCATCAGTACTGACTTCAAAGGGAGTAAGACTGCTACAGTATTTCTTCCTCATATTTCTTGCTTCCTTTCTTTTTTTTTTCTTCTTATTTTTAACAAACTGAAGTTTCAAAGCTCTATCACGGTATACTTTATAAAAACAAAGTTCATATCAAATGGTCCCAAGTACCTAGCAAACTGCTGATCTATATAATTTCAAATGGTGTTTTTTTTTTCCTTTTCCTTTTCATTACGTGCTCTTATCACTTTAGTTTGATACAGAGGTGGACACTCCCCCGAACACACACACACACACACATACACGCACAGAATGGGAGGAGGATGTAAAACAACAAACCTGGTTTGTGAAGTGTGACTCAGAATTCCATGCCTCTGGAAGTCAGCCACGTAGGACTCTCCCTTCCAACGTCCATGAAAAGACACCATGAATGAGAAAAATCATCTCAAATTGACTTTTTTCCAGCTAAAACTATTTGCATTGAACTTCACAAAATTCGGGACAAGAGCTCATATTTATCCCTGTGTTTTCTGGTCAGGTTGTAAATTGTAACTGCTGAGGTTTATTATTTTTTAAAATGATATAACAGTCTTTTACGCTTACCTTATAAGCAGTAAAATAGTTTCTAAAGCAGGGTTTCTCAATCTCGGCGCTTTGACATTTTGGGTTTGGTGGTTTTTGTTGTGGGGTTGTCCTGTGCATTGTAGGATGTTTAGCAGCATCCCTGGCCTCTATGTGTTAGATGCCAGTAGCACCCCCTCCCCAGTTGTGACAGCCAGTATGTCTCCAGACATTGCCATATGTCCAATGGAGGCACAAAATTGCCACCCACTCCTCCTGGCTGAGAAGCAGTGCTCTAAAGACACAGAAGTTTGCCTCCACTGTAATAGAAAAGGTACCAACCATTCTGTTTCAACAGACAATATGACAATGGGGAATTCTCCAGATAAGCATCTCACAGGCTCATTCTTCAAATTGATTTTCTAGAATATTTTTGACCCATACTCAGTAGTCCAGGCTCTATTTGCACCTTTGCTTTTTTAGAATTATCTTCTGGGAACAGGAAACAGAGCAGGAGTGTATTGTCTTGAAAACTGAAACCTTCAGAAACTAGCTGAAAGGGTTTGACCCTGGGATGGGTGACTTTGGTTCGTGAAGCATCGTTTGTCTACAAAGCTCAGTAAATCATAATGAACGATCCCCAAAGTAACTTCAATCAATTTTCCCTCCCAACAGCCTCACCCCACAGAGACACAGCTAACCCAGGAAGTCACCTTTGCCCTGGATCACTTAGCACAATTTTCCAAACAAAAACTCCAGCAACACCGCTTTGCCATTGGCTTCACGCGTAAATCCTGGTGTCTCTCGTTCTGTCCTCCTGCCTGTTCCTCAAAGAATTAACGTTGTTCATTCATTTGCTTTTTTCATATGTTTATTTATTGATGATTCCTCTCCATGCTGTGCTAAAAGTAGACACAAGCAAATCCCACATTCAAAACAACCATAATTGAAATAAATGGACATTGTAGAAAATTCAGAATTGTGATTGGATCACTTTCCCCAAAGTAGATTACATAATTTATTATTGGAGGGATAGTGGCTTTATTTCTCCCTCTTTTCCCTCTTTCCTCCCTTTCCCTTCACCCAAATGTCCACCCACATCAGCAAAGCAGCCACCGGATAGTGGTTGTGTCTATCTGGGGTGCAGATGTGAGCGGGCTCCCTGGTCACAGCTGGAAGGTCATGTGCTCTTCCTCTGTGAGGTGGCACAAAGAACATGCATGTTGTGCCCACACGTACAGAGAAGCCAACAGAATGCAGACGCGGTGTCCTGTGTTCTATGAACAGGCTAAAGGGCGGGAAAACTGATGTTGACTCAATGAAAAAGAACAAAATCAGTAAAAGAAAAGAAAAAATATTTCCAAGTTCCTAAAAACAGCCATGGAGATTAAAATTAAATTAGCCATAGAGAATCAAAGTAAAAAGTGGTTTTAAAAGTCCTTAACCACACGTCTCCTTCAAGCATGGAGAAGCTAAACTTTCTGTCTGCTTTGCTTTCTTGAGAGAAGGAGGGTATTTGTCAAAGCAGCAGCAACTTCACTTTGTCTCCACTGTCAGTGTATCTGGAGTTGAAGAAGCTTATTTTCTGGAAGTGCCTTCAGCCCCAGACATGTCTGCAGTCTATTTATGTTTGGCTAAAACAAACGGAATAAACAGTTGAGAGGACATCATTCATATTGTGACGGGAGGGAGAATATAGGGCATTCTTGACATCCCGCATATACAAATCATCGAATGTCTTTCTAACTAGCTGCACTTGTAAATCAATCCACACACCCCTTCAGAAAGAATCTGCTGTAAAGTGATTTGAATTCAACTGGCAATAGATGAATTGGATTATTGAAGAGCTGTTCTTCTTGGGTTATCTACAAAGTCAATGCTAGTACATTGAGGTGGCCATACCGGGAGATGGTCCTCGAAGCCACTAAACCCAGGCCTTGGAGAGGATTTAAACACTGGGGTGGATGCCCGGTAGACTCTCTAGAGGAGCTAGAAGCAAAGCAGAATACACAGGTGAAGCATTCATCGGTGGGTAGTCACGATCTTGGCAATGACCTTGACACTCATCCTGAGTCATTAATCACATATTTATTGAGCATTTACTATGTGCCTGGCAGAAGTCTTCTTTCCTGGTTTGTAAGAAATCACCCAACCCATAAGAAGAGGACACTCCGCAAATAGCATCTTTCCTCACTATTGTGATCATCAACCTCTACAGGAAAATGTAGGGGAACACACACTCACTATTTGTTGCTTACCTGTCAGCTAAGACTTAGACAGCCTTAGAATCTGAAAGTCCTGTGGAATGTTCCCGAGTTTTTTAATCATTTGCAGTGAATCCTTGAGAACTGGTCCTGCAGGCCATTCAGTACAGTCATTATTGAGCCTGTGCTGGTCCTGAGCAATGCCTCTCTCTCCCTACAAAATGAAGACAGCGTTGGAACTCTCACTCTGCCTTCCACTAGATCCTCATCTGCAGTAATTCATACATTTATTTCTCTCATTCAGCCATCTAACATTTATTGAGCCTACCATCTTCTGGCCTCTGAAACAACACGGGCACCCAGACTGACAAGACCAGGCTCCAGGAAGCTCACAACAGAGGGAGGAGACAGAATAATCATTGCAACTCGGATCACGTTTCCAGTGGGAGCTGATGTTGCCCACCCAAAAGATTCCTCTACTGGACATTTCTGCAAAAACCTTAAATGTATAGCAGGGAAACCCAAATCATTAAGAAAGAATGTTAGTGGTGTTTTAAATACTGAATTAGCCAGATATTCTGTATGATCTGTATGATCATAATCATAATAACAGCACAATCATTTATGGAGCACTTCCTCTGTGCCAAGCACTGTGTGAAACACTTTTCCCTTTTTCATGCATTCAACAATTACTGTATTTTATCTAAGCTACAAGGCCATTCAGTAAGCTGCACTACTTTCAGTTTGTACCACTAAGAAAGAAAAATGCTTATAATTTTATAATTAAACCATGACACACTGCTCTCCTGCTATCACTTAGAATTTCTATTTTATGCTTACTGAAAGACTCTTTTAGACTTATTTAAAAAAAGATCTTTATAATGTAATACTCTTGTGTTTATATAAAAAGGAGGAGATAAGCAAAATAAATCGGTTAAGGCATTCCTGAAATAGCTTCCAACTGCCCCCTGGCAGCCATTTTAAGATACCATTGATTGTAAGATTTGCCCTAATTTCAGAGATGTTAAAATATAAAAGGAAGGTCTTAGAATCAATGAAATGCTATTTGTAAAGTGTACGCTGTGCTCCAGGCTCTAAAAAAATGCTGAAAATACAGCAAAAGACACAAAGTCCCTGCCCTCATGCAGTCTAAATGGCAGAGTCAAGAATTGAACAATTACACGTGTAATTGTTTGATTGCAATTTTGATGGGAGCCACCAGCAGAAAAGCCCACGAGACTGTATGAGAGGAGTTCCTGACTTAGTCAGAAGCCCAGGAAAGTTCCTCCATGGATGAGACCTTTACACTAAGACTAGAAAGTTGATTAGAAGGCAGAAGAAGAATTAAGGGAAGAAAAGAGAACTGGAGGATTTTCTCATTAACACTTCTCAGTGGCCATATAGGGTTGGTGCTATAATTATCCCCATTTTACAGATGAGGAAACTGAGACTTGGAGAGCTTAACTAACTTGTCTGAGATCACACAGCTGGTAAGTGATAGAGCCAGGATCTTCCTCATGTCAAACAATAAATTGTCCGACTTGTTGAAATGGGCAGACTCGGTTCTTGCTACATTAGGCAGGGGGAGGGAAAAAACTCCCAATCATAAAGAGACTCTTCAGTATAAATCCAGACATTATCAAATAGTTTTCGTATTAACAAAGAAAGAAGAGTTTATATCATAGACTCCCTATATCCTGGACCCAGGGACTGCAATATTATAGGACCAGCAATATAGAAGGATATAATAAAAGAACATGCTTTGGAATTTTCTTCCAAGCAATTAAAAAGTTTTTAAATGGCTGTATTAAGTAACGTTAGCAGACATATTCGATAACCCTGGTTGTGTATCATTTATAGCCCAGGGCCTGCATGGTTGTAGATGTAAGCTGGCTGAAAGCATGGGCCATTAAGTATTTTTCTGATTAAAAGGCATCTCTGCCTCTACTGCAAGTATTTGTGTTTCTGCTCTTAAATTTACTTCTGTGTATAGAACTACATTGGTTTTGAAAAAGGCTAGCACACTGAGCAAATGTTGGAAGTCCGAGAAGCAAAACTACTTCCTGGGACCTACTTTTTATCAGAGAATAGAATGTAGGTACAAACTCACAGCCAATCCACAAAGATTCTGGTGAGTGGATAAGTTTTGCTCACTTTATGGAGTTAAAAATGTCAAAGCTTCTTTAAATATCCATTGAGCTATTCAACAAATATTTTTTGAGCACCCACTGTGTGCCATGCACAGGTGCTTACGTACAGCATGGAGCCAAATAAAGACCCCTGCTCTATGCAGCTTACAAATGAACAAAGAAAGAATCACCATTAACAATAGACATAATAAAGAAGTCAATTCTTTAGCAAGTTAGAAGTTGGCAAGTGCAGAGGCAAAAGAAAAATACAACAGAAAAGGGGAATGGGCAGTCCTGAGACAGTGGGGAGGCAAGTTGCAATGTCAAACAGGGTGATGGGAGTAAGCTTCGTTAGGAAATGATATTTAAGCAAAGACGTGAAGGTTGTTAGGGAAAGCACAGAGGGAATGGCCAGTACAAAGGTCTAAGATGGGAGAGTTTCTGGCTTGCTAGAGAAACAGCACAGAGGTCAATGTGGCTGGAGCAGAAAATCCAGGCATAGGAGAAAGGGTTGGAGACCAGATGGAGAGCTAATATACGTGGAAATCCGAGGGCCACGGTGAGATTGTTGGCTTTGGGTGAGATGAATGTCCCTTTGGGGGTTTTGAGCAGGGAAGTGACATGATCTGACGTATCTTTATTCCCACTGCTAAGAGTGTTAAGAAGTGACTTTAGTAGCAAGGATGGAACCAATTCCTGGTGGATTCAAGGGGGTGTGACAGGAAAAGCCCAAATGAGACCATTTTTTACTTTCAGTCCCCGAGGACTGCACTTCCTAACCTACAGTCTCATTGCAGAATGCTGAAGTGGAAAACGCTTGGGCCTTGGATCTGCGGGCTTGGTTTCGCATCCTGCCTCTGCCGGTGTCTACCAGACAGCCACTTACATCTCTTCTGTTGGCTTCAAATCCCACACCTCTAAAATAAAGATAAAAATGTCTACATCACAGGGTTATTTCCAAAATAAAATGCATATTCATTATATACATTTATTATATTGTAAACCAAATACTTTACCAGGCACACAGTAGGTGCTTGAAAAAATCAAAAGGGAAGCTCTTCCTTCATATCCCCTCCCCAATAACGAGAGAGATTTCATAAGATGCAAATTCTGTCATCTGGAAGCTATTTAGATTTACAATCTTTATTTTAAGTTGGTTTGCTTGAGTAATTAATTCAAAGTTAAGATTTTATTGGTGAGGTGCCCAGGATTTAGCAACTGAGTTAGTTGAACATGAAAGGTCTTTAAGGATGAAAGATAAAATAAAGTCTGTTCTGTTACAGCTCCTATTTCTATAAAGCAGATTAGTTCATTCCTGATTGGAAAGTCAGTCAATGATATGAACATAATGAGAGCGCCACGTTGATTCACATGTAATTTTTCCCAACACATTATTGTTCAGCGCTGAGTAACAGCGGCCAAATGCAAAGTTTACCAACATAGCTGAATGTCGCAAGCTCCAGAGCATGCGGTCAGTTCATAAAAGGCCTATCTTCCTCTTCCTCGGGCGGACCACGTAAATCTGCCTCAGAAGTCTTACTGTCACCTCTCCCTGGTTTTTAAAAATATTAACCTGTCTGTAATTCCATAATTTCACTACCTCCTTAAACTCCTTTCTACTCAATTATAGTGACTTCTTTATTTACAAGGTAAAGTCTTTTATTTACTATAGCATTCCTTTATTTATTATGAATTGAACAAGTGTTTTTAAGTGAACCAGTATTTTTATTGTATTTGTTATTGTTTGGTTATTCTCTGTATGCTTAGTTGCTTACTGTTTAAGTGCTCTATCCTAACCTTATTTTTCCCATAAGTGCTATAATTTTAACACAAGGCTTTGCAAAATGCAAGGTTTGTTTAGGAACATACATTGCGTTATAACAGAAACGTGCACACCTCTGCTATACACAGTGGTACAAAGCAGGGCATAGTTGAAAACTGACGTGCACATGAGTTTGTGAGCTGGAGTACACAGCCGTGAGAGGCACTGGCTCTGGAGTGCCACGGCTCACTTCAAAGCTGGAGTCTACCAATTTCTGGGTGTGTAGCCTTGGAAAGTTGTTTAACCTCTGGAAGCCTATGACTCTTTGTCTTCAAAAATGGAACTAATCCTATTACCCCCACCATTGGAGTGTTGTGTGGTTAAACTAAAACAACCCATGTAAAGCAGTTACTAAGTGGTAGCTATTAGAATATTGTACACATACAAGCTGTCTGTAAGCAAACAGGGTTCTAATGAAGTGGTATAGAATATGTTGTCTTCACAGCAAAATGAGGTCAGATGGAGGTCTCAAAATCAATGCCTGTAATTGATTTAAACAGAACTGGTTTTGTGTGTTTGGGGCTCACCTTAACTCTCTGAATCACACACAGCTGAGTGATGGTAGAAGCCTCCAAACCAAAGACAGAAGAAAGTTGTTCTCTGATCTTTCACTCCCTACAACTGGATGACTGGCTCAAACCCAGTTTATTTGTGCAAGATGATATTGAACATATGTGTGTGTGTGTGTGTATTTGGGTTTCTTTCCTCTACATATGAAAAATATAGCTGAAGAAAAGATAATGCTCCACGGCTGGAAAAGATGAGATCATTTGTAAGTGGCTTGTTAAAGTGCACATCATTTTCCTGATCAGCGGTAGCGAGGCTGCATCTTTAAGAGCTGATGTGATTTATCATGTTATTATATATTTAGGGACTTTTTGAAAATGCTGTTATTTACTCAACCGACTGTGTATATAGACTATTTAAAGCAGATTTTTGACCCAGTAGACTGTACCAGCCCCATCCATCGTCTCAATGAGCACGCGGGGATCTTAAATATGCAGATTATTGACACAATAGACTGCGTGCACTGCAGACGTCCCCTAGACAGGTACAGTCAAGTCATTGGGGGATGATATGTTTCTAAAAAGCATTTCCATGGCAGACCCTTACGTATAGCACAGCTCTGTGGAAAAATGTACATCAAGATGGAGGGGACTTTGGCTTCAAAGGGAAATTTTTGGTTTCCAGAAATAGGGTGCTCTTATTAGCATTACTTTGTGTTCTGCCCTTTTGTCTATGAACATCTGAATAATAATATCTACCTTCTACTGAATGCCAAACAATGCTACCAAGAGTTTGAGCTTGTTTTACTCTGACATGCAAAGAAGCCATTCTGTTTAAGCTAGTGCAAATTCATTCTTTGGTTCAAAGTATATATTGAGCACCATTTATCAGACAGTGGGGTCTTTGATTGTAAGCAACAATTATTATCTTTGGCAAACTTGAGTAAAAACAAGGAATTTGTTGGGAGGAATTTGGCAATGTCTAGAGACATTTTGGTTGTCACACCTGGGGGTGGGGATGCTAATGGCATTCGTCCCCCACCATGGGCCACCTTGGCAGGAGCGCCCTCTGTTGTCAAGTGATCCACTCTGACCATTTTTCCATCTTTGAGTTGTGGGCTCAGAATTCAAATTCCAAGGAACAGGAGTTTAATTGGCCAAGCTGGTGTCCTGTGACCATACTAACACACACACACACACACACACACACACACATGCCAACCAAAAAAGGAAAGAAAAGAGAAAGTTGTCCAGTTTTTGTTTCACCTTAAATTATCAGATATGTAAACACACACACATGCACACACAGCACACACACAGGTTATCTGGATCATTCTTATTGGAAAACAGTCCAAATGCACTGGAGCCTTATAAAATTAAACTCCCAGGAACCAGAATCTATGCTGTGCTGTCTCCTTCCCAATGTGCCTGTAAGAGAGTAGATTTATATAGCCTGGACCTGACAATGTCATTCTTACATCAGTCCCAAGTTGATCTTATGCCTTAAAAAATAAACTAAGCTAAACTACCTACTTTAACATAAAGGGGGAGGAATGGGTGATTTCAATGATTAACTCACCCAAATTGCAAAAACAGAAGGGCAAGGCACTCCTGCCAAGGTGGCCCATGGTGGGGAATGGATGGTGGTTGGACAAAAACTGGAAATAGTTCCCTCAGGAACTATACTTAGTACTAAGGATAAAGCTATGAATGAGACAGATGAGTGCCTGCAATCATGGGCTCATATTCAAATTGGGGAGAAAGATTTCCAGTGCAGGGTCTCTCAGCCTTGGCAATATTTATTGACATTTGGGCTGGATCAATCTTTTCTGTGTGGGGCTGCCCTGTGCATTACTGGATGTTTAGCAGCATCCCTGGTTTCTACCCACTAGATAACAGTAGCATCCCTACCCCCAGGTGTGACAACCAAAATGTCTCTAGACATTGCCAAATGCCCCAAGGGGGCAAAATTACCACCCCAGCTGAGTCATAAAGGATATGGCGGACAATACCATGGGAAGGGGTGGTGGGATCCCACGTGTGTCTCTAATTCAGGGTCCTCTAGGGAAGCTGGGACCCTCCCGGGGTAAACATTGCCTCTGTTGTTGTTGTAGTAATTTCTCCAATCTTACTTCTATCTATGTAAGATTCTGGAGCCCTAGCTATGTGCAAGATCGTATGTAGTCACAGAATACCAAGCAGGCAAGAAGAGATAACAGCACTATGGAGACCTTACCATGTGCCCAAACACTACTGGTGCTGGGCACACAAAGATAAAACCCTGATATCATCCTTGCTCTTAAAGAGCTTACCATCTGGAAGGTGAGATCAAGAATCACCATTCAATTTGTCTGGTAGTAGAGAAGGCCTTGGGGAGGAGATGGTGTTTGAAGTGGGTGTGGAAATTGAAAGAGCTAATGTGTAAGTAACAATGGATTAGATGCTTGACTGTGTGCCATAATCCCCAATTTTACAGTATTGACCTTCTTAGCATCATGGAAAATTAGTGGACAGAATGGTGAAAGGAGATTACCTTATACTTTGTCAAACCAAAAAAAAATGAAAATATTTTCCCATCATAATTGTTAGGGGCTAAAGAATATATGCACCAAGGAACAAAACAATGTGTATCATACTAAATGTTAGGACATAGCAAGGCTAATGTGCACATATTGATAAAAATGTATCTAATTTGTAAATTAACCACTACACACAACTATGAAATGTATATAGACTAATTAGATACAGTATGAAGCCCTCAGTTGCAAGTAACCCACCCCAAATGATCGTAAGCAGTAAAGGGGATTATTTGTTCAATAAATTTCAAAGCACAAACACATCAACCTTCAGGTAGAGTTTGATCAAGGTTGCAATTTTCTTGGCTATGTGCTCTTATATATGTTAGCTTAGTTCTCAGACTGCCTTCCCTCATGCTAGTGAAGTTGCTAGTAGTTCATGAGATTTTATGCTCATATATGAGAACAGGAAAAAGGAAAGGGACAAACCCTTACTTTCTTAACTGTCAAATCAAACTGAGAATGCCAATCACCTAGTGGCTTAGATCAGGCCTGAATTGCCTAAATAAGCCACTGTAGCAAGGGGATCGGCTTAGACAAGTCAGGGCCCACGTTGACCTGGGGTCAGGCCAATCTCACCCACACTTGGGAAGCAACCGCAGTGTCGGCTGTAATGTATCCTGGAACACTGATGGTCTTGTCAGCATTGCCCAAGAATTAGAAAATTTCATTTTTAAACATTTATAAGTAATTACCAATGTCCTCTTTGAATCTCTATCTTTAGGTATGACTGCAAATTCCCTTTGTATCTCCTAGTAGTCATTCAAACATGTTGGAGGCTGTATATAAGAAGATGCTTTTCTAATAATTCAACCCATGCCTAATAACCCTCCTCCCTGCTTCTTTTGTTGTTGTTTTTGTAATTTCTCCAACAAAAGAAAAATTATCTTTTACTCCCAAAAGCAAATTAAACAATAAGCTGCCTATTTTGTTAAGAAAAATATATATAGGTATTATTATTTTTTAAGAGAATTCAACTTTTTGAGGGTGGTTTGGGAGCAGGCTGAGAACTAACATCAGAATAATTAAAGAACAAAGGGAAATATCCCCCAAAAGGAAAATGAAACAAAGAAAAAAGCCAGAAAGGATATTAAGGACAAGACAGCGGATGTTTTGTGAGCCATCTATTGGCGCTCACCATTGGAAGATATTAAAGCACCACATGGTTCTGCCTTCTCCCACTCTGCTCTCCTGGGAGAATAAATAGCCAACTTGGTACTATTTGGGGGGTGATGCCAACATAGTGACCTAAGGCCTTTTCCTATTTACCCATCTCTTCTATAGGTAGGGACAGAGAAAAGATGACAAGCCTTGAAAATATCATTCTTAAACTAGCCCTAACCTAAAATCAGAAGGTCAAAAAAACCCTGGAGAATTTTCCACTAGATTATTCAAGCTGTCGATTCAAAAAGATCGAAGACCTCCAGATCTCCCAGAATTTGGGCCATTTCCAAGAACTACTTCATCCAACTGTCCAGTCCGGGTTTGGCCCCAGCTCAGACTTGCTGTTTTATATAAGTTGGCTCATTTAAAAGCTGACCTAGTTAATTAAGAACTGAAATAGGTCAGGATTTATTTGGCAGAGTTACTGGAGTTGTTTAGAAATGCTAATCCCTTTTATCATTAATTTTTTTGTTTGTTTCTTTCCTGTAGTATAAAAATACCCAATCTGATAAGGGGATTCAAATGAATCCAGAAGGAATTGATTAAGAATAATGCTAGGAGCCTGAAGACTACTTCTTTTTAGCCCAAACTTGAAAGAATAAATACTAAAAATCCTAAGAAATTCAACTCCATAACATTGCTCTTTAAGACTAGGCTTTTTTCTTATAATCATAATGAGAGGGGACATATATTGAGTGCTCATTTTCACCAGGTATTCTGAGTTCTTTACAGATATCTCACTTAATTTTCAAAATGATCTTTGAGGCAGGTACTACTATTATCTCCAATTTGTAGATGGAGAGACTGAGGCCCACCGAGGTGGTTAGTTTGTTCCAGGTGACAGTGTAGGACGAGGCAGAGGTGGGATTTGAACCCAGGCAGGCTTACTCCAGACTTTGTGCTCTTCAATCCTATAATACCCGTGAGAGTGGTATACACACTCTCTCCTCTGTTTCTCCTTTAATAATAGAGAGTATTCTCTGTGCAGCCCCCTGCTTTGCTGACAATTAGAGAGGGCATGAATATCACCCTTCCTCATCGTAATTCCCAGAGCTTCAGCTGAACTTGACTTTGCAGCATCTCTAAGCTACTGACATATTGGAGCTGAATAATTCTGTGAGTGGGGGCTGTCCTGTGCATTGTGGGATGTTTAGCAGCATCCCTGGCCTCTACTCAACCCACTAGATGCTAGCAGCACCCCCTTTTCTAGGTGTAACAACCAAAAATGTCTTCAGACATTGTCACATGTCTACTGGGGCTGGCGGGGGAAGACAAAATCACCCCTAGTGAAGAAACACTGAGTCATAGTGTGATGGTGACCCAGCCGGTTCCTGGGGTCACGTGTTCTTCTATAGAAACCAGCTGCCAGAAAATGATCTCATAAACTCACTCACCCTAAAGTGCAAAGGTGAGATAAGAGATTAAGTCTTTACATTTTTACAGAGCACAAGTTCTTGGTTTGCCTTAGACCGGGTGAACGTAAGTCAGATTTTAGGGTTTGAGGCAAGAAGCAGCAGGGTATGAGAAATCTCGGAATTGAGGGCCCCTGAATTCACACCACACCTTTACCTGACTTCCTCTGCCTCCCAGGGGGACCAGCCCACACCATGAGTTTAAACCCCTGTGTGGACACCTCAACCATCCAAAGTAATATCCTGTTAAAAAAGATTTTGTTGTTGTTGTTGTTCTCTATGGCTTGAAAGCAGATCGAGACCAATGAGTAAAGTCTAAGTTTATTGGATAGAAAACCATGTTTCACTGATGCAATCACTCATTCATTTATGGATCCAACCATTCATTTATTTATTCATATATTCAACAAAGAGTTGAATGAGGTTGGCCATGGATAGCAGTGGATACAGTGGTGAACCAGGTAGATTCAACCTGCCCTCAGGGAGATAACAGTCTTATTGAGAAGACAAGCAATCGAGTAAACACAGGAATGAAATATTTGCAGTATGAGATAAGGACTATCCAGAAGGAAAAAGTGGGTGGCTGAGACAGAAAATAATTTTGGCCTTTGGGGATTTGGGAGGAGTGGAGGGTGGTACGGTGATGGAGGTGACCCCTCTGAAGGGGAGCACTGGAGGTGACACTAAAAGGGAAAGACTCAGATGTAGGAAAAGGGGGAGCTTTGCATGTAGGAGAAACAGAATTTCAAGGGCCTTGAAGAGGGAAAGAATTTGAAGAATTCTGGCTTTCAAGTACCAAGCAAAGGAGACGGTGGTGGCGCTGGTGTGATATGGAAACCAGGCAGGTCATCCCAGGGATGACCCACAGAGTGTGGAACCAGAGTGCGAAGGGAAGCCACCGAGGGGCTTCCACAGAGGAATCTGAGCCTGCAGCTCCTTGTCACATGCAGGTAAACGGGCTGTAGGAGATCAAGAGTGGCCACCAGCGAGGAGGCCACAGCATCCACCTGAAAAGAGATGGCGGCTGCCTGAGCAGGATGGTGGTATGGAGAGGAAGATAATGTGCATAATTTAGATTAATTTCATAAATAGAATTGACGTCTCGGCTGTTGAATTAGATCCAGAGAGCAAGGGAAAGGCAAGAACCCAGCCTAGACGCTGGAGTCCAACAGACCCAAATTCAAGTCCCGATTCAGCGGTGTGCCGCTGGGGACGTAATTAACATTCTCTGCGATTCAATTTCGTTATGTGTAAAGCTGGACTTGAAAAGATAGATAGCACCATCGTTGGGATCAACCAACATAATATGGATAAAGAAAGTAGCCCACGGGTTCTTACTTCTAAGTTTGCTCTTAATGGAAATTAGCTATTTTAAAATAGGGATGTTTTAAAATAGGGAACAAGCGGCCTCAAAGCTGGGAGTTCCCTGTTGCTGAAGATGTCCAAGTATATATATGCTGAGTAGTTAGTTATTTGACTGAAGTGTTCGTTAAAGAGATGAAAGCATATCACGAAAGCTTGAACCGAAAGGCTTCCCAATCCTTGGATTTGATCAGATCGTACCATGGTAGAAACATGGCTCAACTCCTAATTGGGAGGGATAGAAAGGTGTCTGGTGGCAATGATCATGTTCGGGAAGACTCCAACGTGAAGATGAGTTGGAAGTTCAATATCCGAGTCATTGAAGGATGCCAAGGCCAGGAAACCCTTCCCTAACTGAGGAACTGACCCAATGACATAAAAGATCTTTCCACCTCAGACGTCTGTGATTCTTCTAGAGACAGCAGTGACTTTCCACCAGAAAAGCAAGGGCCAGACGGCTCTGACAGTGCCAATTTAGCTTCTCTGAGGGAACTGTAGGCTTTTTTCTTTCTTTTTTTTCTTCATTCTTACTGGCAAGTGGTCATAGCCGTGAACTTAGCAAAAGAAGCAGGTTAAAATTTGTCCATTCTTGGCTAATGCAGTTAGACATTTTCAAGAAAAGGCAATGGGAAGTGGTCATTATCCATTATCTGCATGAAATATTTCAGAGAAAGAAGCAGCATTTGCCAAAAAAGAAAAAAAAAAAAGAAAAGATGTTTGACTTCAAGCCAGGCAAGAAGGAAACAAGATCACCTTCTAGCTCTGTGGGATGGCTGTGCTAATGATGTTATTTCAAGTAAAATTAGAATATATGTCTGAAAAAATACAGATGGTGCATCAGCTTCATGTACTTTCTGAAGGTCATTTTGGACAACGATTTGCTGTCCCTTTTCTTGGCCAAAAAAAACCAAACAAAAAAAACTTTCTCGTCTTGGAAAGAACTATGTATGTGTGAGTGTGTTTATATATCCTTATGTGGAAAAAAATGTATAGAAAGTAAGTATGCACATTTTGCTGAAAATAGTTGCTACCACTTGGAAAGTGAAAGCTTAAAAATCTTAATTTGATAGGAAAGTCTCAGTCCTATTGTGTAGTTTCTTTGTTCCTGTTTTGTTTCACTTTTTCTCCTTTGTTCCTGATTTATGGCTCTCTGGGTGTGAGGTAATATAAGGATAATGATTTCTAAACTGGAGCGACCAAAAAGCTTATGAAGTGGCCCCCTTCTCACCCTTCTCCGTGAATATTTTCTCACTCTGCTTTTTTAAATTGTCACCAAGACATGTCCCAATAATAATACACACTGGACTGAAATTCTAGGTGGCTGAATATAAAGCATTTTTCTTGGAGACCTTCTGCTTTGAGCATTAGTCATCTCTCTCAATGCAAAGCCCGAGGCCTCTAAAAAAGACCTTTTTCCCTCAGATGGTGGGGTTGCTTTATTTCTTGAAGACTGCAGACATTATCATTATGGGTAATGACCTAATAACTTGCTATTTGATGTTTGCACATCACTTCTACAGGAGTTCCCGGCACACACACCACTGGCTTCTTGCGCAAGTGATTTAATATTAAATAACAGACCCCAAACTGGAAGAAGCTCTTTTCTCATGCATGACACACACAAAGCTGCTTCTTATCTAATGTGAATACCATGTAAAAGCTGTTGGCTTGGAATAAGATATATGGATAACAAAGAATGCCAAAGTCAACTGATTTCAGCCATCTATGGCTTCAGGTGGAAAACCAGGATGTACGGTGTTTAGAAAGTGCCTAGAACAGGGCTGAGAAGTTGGAAGGTGGTTCTATAACCTTGACATATCATATGCTTCACCATATTCAGTACTCCTAACAATCTATATTATTATTCCCATTTTATAGATGAGGAAGCTATGCCTTTGAAGGTTTCAGTAATTTTTCCAATATCACCCTAAGCAGTAAGTGGCAGATCTGACCACGTTCTGCCTAATCCCAAGACCAAGAACCATGTTACCCACTCATTCACTGACCATTCCTTGAATCAGCAATTTATTTCTCTCTTGATTGGTGTTTCCCAGTATGAACTGGAAGCAACTATCTAAGCCACACGCATTTAGTCTTTTGGTCTCTGGAGCAGAAAGAGCCTGGAAACCCTCAAAATTGTGTTCTCTTTTCACAAAGCTGGTTCCCACACACACTTATGAACATAGGCATAGAGAAGTAGATTGCTAAATAACTAATTAACAGTTTTGCAATTTACATCAGGGCTTCGCAAACTTTCTTGAGTATAGGAATCCCCTAAGGATCTTGTTAAGTGATTACTATTCCGTAGTCTTGGGGTGTCTACATTTCAAACAAGCTCCCAGGTGATGCCGATGTTATTCAGCCAAGGACCACACCTGAAAATTGAGGGCTTCTCTTCCACCTTCTCCTTTGTCCCAATAGAACCCTTTTAGGCAGGTGGGCTTGGGATGGTTACTCCTATTTGGGATTGACAGATAAGGAGACTAAGATCAAAAAGCTGATATGAGAGAGAACCAGAAAAGCGTTCCAGATTCTCTAGCCCCCGGGTCTCCCCTAGTTCCCCTGGTTCCAAGATTGCGGCATATTTGGTTTCATCTGCATGGTTTGGCTAAACAAAATATGTGGCGCCCCTAGACTCCATGACAGTTCCTTGAGTAGCAGCTGTCCTCTTTGGTGTGGCATAAAGTTTCCCGTTACCCACAGCCCCACGATGTCGCTCTATCTAGCTGAGTGTCCATTGTTATCTGTCTTTGCAGCTGAGGATTGATTTTCTCCCACCTGGCCTACCTCGCCCACTTAAGTCACCTGCCTTCCTCCAGTAATGCGTGACCTCTTCATGACCTCTTTCTCCCCAACCTCAGTGTCCAATTTCTCTCCATAACTCATCTTTCTACTCTCCTTGGCCTTAGGAGACCCACTGTGATGGAAGCCCCAGTGAAACTCTACTAAAGTATCTTGCATGGGGTAGCTGCAGAATATATATTTCTGATTAAATGAATAAACAGATGAGCCACAAAGGGGTGACAGAATATTCACTTCCCCTGACTTAAACTAGCTTAGACCTTTTTTGCTGATGACCAAGACATGGAGAAGTCACAAAGCATGATTAGAAAACAGATTTATAGTCCAAATATTTGTGACAATGGCCCAAGAAAGTGCCAACAAGAGTGCATTAAATAAATGGACATTTGTTTTCATACAGACCCCACCTGATATGCATCCACTGTACATGTAAAACATTCTGAGTAAGTGAACAGTCTTGAGGAAATTTTTTAAAAAGAGATGCTGTGGTTTTTGACTATCAGAAAGCTCCCCATTTATCTCCACAGAGTACTCATGGGCTCAGGATAAGCTCCCCTGTCCTTGTACACAACGCAGCTTCAACAGTCCTTGAAACAAAGAATTCTATTTGTTTGGTTCTGACATTCAGACAGAGGAGGGAGCAAACCGTTCTCTCTTGATCTGTGTATATAAATCATACTTAGTTAACAAGTTATATGTGGCATGGCCACATGGTATAAAAGTCCATATATCATGAATTTTATTTTTTCCTTTGAAAATTTTCCTGTTTAGAAATGTGCATGAACTTAGACAATGTCTCCAGATTGCAAATATGCTGGGTCTTGGCTCGGGGTACCTGCATTCTCTGTAAGTGCTCAGGGATGGTGCCAGGGATTCCCACAGCCCTCTCGCCTTCCACCCTCCTGAAACAAAAAACAGACGGATTCCTCAACACAGCCCTTCGAGAGGCCTCACTCTAGGCCTGGTCACCACTGAAAATAACTCAGCTTCCTTGAACACTAAATCCTGTATCTCTTTACTCAGCCTGCCAACAAGAGTGCCAATTAGTGCCAATAATAATATACATATTAACAGACTTTTAGACCACAGTCACCAAAACACTAGAGACTCATGACAGGGAGGCCTTATTGTGAGTCATCGCTTAGCATACCTACTGGGTACATGGCAAGAAATTCTTGCGATCCTATCATTTACGTCTGCCTTGCACACTGTGGAATCTTCGTGAGAGTTTAAACTGTCATTTAGTGGGGTAGATTGGTGAAAACGATCCTGTCACCATCGGATATGTTTTTAAATGAGGTCTTGGTTGAATCCTGGTTTACTTTTTGAAAATCAGCCTTCTTGAGTTTTAAATTGTTCTTGAGTTATAACTGTTCCGCCTCTACTGCCATTTTAAAAACTGTCAGTGTTTTTACCGTAAACACTCAACTGTGGATTTTCAAGGCAACTACAAAAATGTATGCTTAGCAAAAATCTGATACCTAACATCACACCACCCGTGAATTATTTTGCGCACTTTCATTTAAATCATTCTGACTAGAGGTTTTTAGAACAATTGAGGTGGTGAGATTTTTAAAACAATTGTTTCTTTTTTTTAACCTTTAATATGAAAGGAAATTTCTAAAATTTAAGAGTTTATTTCTAAATTTTACCCACATACTATTATGGTAACAAGTTTGCAGCATATATAATGTTTTTCCCCAATAACAATTCTCCTTTTAAATGAGGTGTTCAGGAGAGCACTACTCTAATATTTGTGAAGCATGTATCACGGAACTCATGATTTTATCCATGACAAAATTAGTTCCTGCTTTCAAAGTTCCCATGTGTGAGTCTTTGCTGAATCCAAGTCCGTTCACATTAAGAGCATAGTTTCTGATGCTTTGCAGTCTTGTTGCTTATTTGCAGTCCTCATACTTAGAAGTATAAATCCATAGCTCAGAAAGCCTGCGCAACAAGAAAATTGGTGGCTGGGTTGCTCTGCAAAGATGATTTTTGGGATATTCTAGTTTTATCATTGAGTAAAGTTGATAAGGATGGTTGTAGTTCACATCTGATCTATATGGGGACCCATAAAGAGGGCCAATTGCACTGCTGAGGAGTGGAGCCAGGGTTTGCAGCTGGAATAATCCCCTTCCATTGTATAATCATTCATTCATTCAAATAATTTGTGGACATTATTCTGTGCCAGGATGCAATCCGAGTGCTGGGGCAGAGCGCTGTCTGTCTTCATGGGGATAGATATTTTAACTTTAACTTTCTCCAATTGGGAGAAGACAACCAATTGATAAACAAACAGGCTAATGTCAGAGTCTGGTAAGTGCTACCAGGATTTCAGTAGGTCAGTTGATGTGACCAAGAGTTACACAGGGAAGAGGAGACTGATCAGCAAGGCCCCTCTGAGAAGGGGCCTTTGGAGCTGAGACCTGAAGGATGAAAAGGAACCAACCATGGGATGGTGCAGAGGAAGAACTTTCTGGTCAGAGAAATCTGCAGTGGCAGAGAGCCACAGTCAAGAAAAGGATGAGCAGCAAGGAGGCCATTGTTTCTCAGGCACGGGGAGCAGGTCGTGAGTGCTCGGAGATGAGGCAGGGACGTTGGGCAAGGCCAAGTCCTGCAGGTTCTTCTAGCCTATGCTAAGGGTTGGGACTTTATTAGAAGCCCAACAGAAAGACGTTGCAGGAGTTAAAACAGAGGAACATCATGACCTAGTCCATTTTACAAAGAACGTTTTAGCAGTTCTCTCAAGAGCAGACTATGGGGAATAGAAGCCCATTGTCCAACCCAGTGGACAATATGGTGGCCCAGTAGATTGGTGGCCACGGAGTGGAGGAGAAATAGTCTCTTGAGTCAGTCATTCAGTCAAAGGACTGACCAGGCTTGCTCCTGCATCAGTTGTCCTGGAAATGGGAACATTTCATGTGGCCAGAGTCAGGCAGTGGGAAGGGATGGAACTAGAAATTTAGGTTGGAAAAGGGAGTTTTTGCCACTACAAAGTTGGAATTTCAACCCAAAATCAACAAAGAGGTTCTACAGAGAAGAATTCTCTCTTATCGTGCCCTGGCATAATTGTGATGGCATAATTCTTTTGTTACATAAGAATAAACTTGCCACTCATGCACTTATACCAAGATTTACAGATGATACAATCTTATTAAATAAATTATCGATAGAGAGAGACAGAGACTCATTATACATCCAGATCACCCATATTCTGGCTGCCTTGCCTGTCTCGCCTCCACTGCCAGTGGCAAACAAAATCACTTAAGTCAAGTGAACAGTTTTAAATGTATAATATTGAAATGTGTTTTTTAAAAACTCTTTGGAACCCTCAGCCATTGTTAAAATACACTCACTTTGACGGCTGCTTTGGCACTTTTTGTATGAGGCTTTTCAATGCGTTACCTTATCGGGTGCGTGAGATTTAGTCTGTTCTGCAGAGGGAAGCAGACAAAAAGGGTCTCTCAGCACGAGTTACTCTTCTGTAAAGGTTATAGTAAACATGTCAATGCCTAATTAAGCAGAAAATTTTATCTGTATTGTCGGGGAGGTGTTTGCTGTCTCCGACTTTTCTTCTGGGAAATCCATTTAGAAGGACAAAGTGGATTGTGAGGTTGAGCTGGTCCGGAAAACTCAGCTTCCAAATGTCAGCAGGAAAAAAAAAATGCTTCTCTTCTCCTTGTTTGAAAATGACTATATTGGCTGGACAGATTGTATGCATTTGTGTGTGCATGTGTGTGTATGTGTATGTGTGCATATATATTTCATCAACACACAAAATAACATGAATTACTTCCCAACTTCTTACTAAGTGTCAGGCATGGTGCTAGGCCCTAAAAATACTGAGATGAATAAAACCCAGCAACACCCTCAGCCAATTAAGATGACAGAAAGCCCTCTTCCCCCAACCCCCAGATCTCTTCACCTGCTCTGTGTGCGTATGTGTGTGCATACATGCACACACACTTCTTTGCCGCTGTGATCACATTGCCCACAGGTGTGGTCACTGCATGTCTTAGCTAGCCTGGAACAGTCCTGCCTAATGCTTGGTGACCCAGTCTACGTGCTAGAGCAATGGCACCCTCTTCCTTCTCAGAAGTGACCCTATTTGATTGACAAAGTTTTCCTGATTCTTTGGAGTATTTTACTTGCCTCAGTAACAACTTTTGTTTATTAATTGTATAACATAGACTTTCTCCATGAACTTAATGGTATAACTATTTTTACAAACATACAAATTAATCCAGAAAAAAATATGATAATGACAGGAATAGTCTAATTTGGTTATTTTAAACTTACAGTTTTCTTGCAAGTCGTAGTGACCACTTATTCATGGTTGTTTGACTAGATTGTGTAGTTTTTGTTTTTTTCAAATCAATTTATGGAACTAGAGACCGGCAATGCCAATTTAATAAAAAAATCCACGTCAACTTGCTGGGAAAGCAAAAACACCACACCAATAACAGTAAAATAAGGAACACAACCATCAAACTCGTGGCTAGACTTGAATTTTTACACTTGACCTTGTTCTATGGTCTCGTGTCCTTAAAACCGTGGGCTCTTGGCTCCAACATTCCTACAATTCTCCACTCTGAGGCGGTTGTTTATTTAGTGATGCTTCAGTGAAAGTCTACTGCTTAAACTTTAACCTTTGGGTCTCCTCAAAGTTTTCTTATTTGTTGGGTTGGTAGCAGGAAGAGAGCAGAGGCTCCATGGATTCTCTCATCACACAGACTTGGGTTTATGTCATGGTTCTGCAATAAAAGCTGTGTGGCCTTGGGGGAATTTCTTGACCTTGAAGCCTTGGTTTCCCCATCTGTGAAATGAAAATAATAATAGTACCTACTTCATGTGGCTATTAGATGAAATGAAAGAATGTATTCGCAGTGGGTAGCTTAGTCCCTAGGAGAGAGTAATTGCTCAATAAATATTCTTCACCTTCAGGAACAGCAGCAGGTTTTGGAGTTCCTGACTATAGTAGCTGCCTTATTCTTAACAAACCACCCATCTCTTTTAACTCTCTCCACCTGCCTCACGGGACAGACCTCCAATGCATGACCATCCCTCTTCCAAGCATTATCCTAGGTGACTGGAAATAACAGAACCTGCTGTAGGGTTTTTCCCGAGTAGCCGCCTGCCACTGAGAGGAGAGAGAGAAGCTCAAGAGGAAAATATTGCATTGAGATCATGCAGGCCCTGCAAATCTAAGACTGGCTCTCCTTTTCCTTGATACTTCTTTGGTTGCATTTTATCCACGTGGCTCTGAAAGGCCAGGTGAGGAAAATGAGCCCATGGACATAAATAGTCACAGTCCCCATCTTTGTTGATGGATATTTGCCCATTAATTCCCTTTGCATCCACTCTCTCGTGTCTTCATTTTCCCTATGCAATTACAGGTCCTAAATCCTTTCAGAGAAGGGAAAGCATGCATCCCCAATAGCATTTTGCATCTACAAATCAAATGCATAATTGGCATCTCATGACAGGTACCCACAAATCATGGTGCATTTGAAATTACAGGCATAAGATCGAGAGGGCATTTTCAGCCTTCTCTGGAAAGGTCTTCATAAACCTGTTTGAGAATAATAGGATAGTCACCAAATCTCCCATTCTAACACCATTTGCTATTATTTTTGAATCATTATATTTGCTGAGCATACATAATTTTTCAACTCTCAATGGAAGATTTTATTTGCATACCCCATAATCTCTCTTCCTGCTGTGTGATTCTCTACAAATAAAAATGTTATAGCAAAAAAGACATTAGCTATTAAAAATATAATGGCTATGCATCCAGATTACTTCTGAGCACTCAAAAAAGATTGATTTAGATGCTTATATGCCAATATACCCAAGTTTCTTAGTAAACCTTCCCATCGAGGTGCCGAAGATCAAGTCCTAGTTTGTTTATCGGCCGGCCTTCTTCCCTGTAGAGAGATGACTTTAGTAGGATTTACATTTCAATATAGCTCTCCTAAAAGTCACACACATGAATCTAGCAACTGTCCCATTATAGGAAAATTAGAATGATATTCCTTAAACATGAACATTATTAACTCGGGATTCTGGGCATGTATAAAGAATTATGACTCTGCCAATTTGAAAAAAAATAGACAGTAGATGGCACAAAAGACATCGTTTGGCTCCTTCCTGTCTCCATTGCTGGCAGTTCATAAAAGTGTAGATTAAATTGCTGTTCAGTTCACCACGAGAAACACTTCGTCTAAGTGGAGAAACTGGACTGGAATAGGGAAGCTGTTGTTGTTATTTCAAGTGTTCCTCTTCTCTTGCAGGCTATGCCCAGGAGGAACAGCTGAAAGAAGAGGAGGAAATAAAAGAGGAAGAGGAAGAGGAGGAGGACAGCAGTTCAGTAGCTCAACTTCAGGGTGGCAATGACACAGGGACAGATGAGGAGATAGAAACAGGCCCAGAGCAGAAAGGCTGCTTCAGCTACCAGAACTCTCCAGGAAGTCATTTGTCCAATCAGGATGCCGAGAACGAGTCTCTGCTGAGCGATGCCAGTGATCAGGTGTCGGACATCAAGAGCATCTGTGGCCGAGATGCCTCGGACAAGAAAGCAAATGCTCGCCCCAAGCTTCCAAACGAAGCACACAATTGCATGGATAAAATGACGGCTGTCTACGCCAACATCTTGTCTGATTCCTACTGGTCAGGCCTGGGGCTTGGCTTCAAGCTGTCCAATACTGAGAGGCGGAATTGTGACACCCGAAATGGCAGCAACAAGAGTGATTTTGATTGGCACCAAGACGCTCTGTCCAAAAGCCTGCAGCAGAACTTGCCTTCTAGATCCGTCTCGAAACCCAGCCTGTTCAGCTCGGTCCAGTTGTACCGGCAGAGCAGCAAGATGTGCGGAACCGTGTTCACGGGGGCCAGCAGGTTCCGCTGCCGGCAGTGCAGCGCTGCCTACGACACCTTGGTCGAGCTGACCGTGCACATGAATGAGACAGGCCACTATCAAGATGACAACCGCAAAAAGGACAAACTCAGATCAACGAGCTATTCAAAGCCCCGGAAAAGGGCTTTCCAGGATATGGACAAGGAGGATGCTCAGAAGGTTCTGAAATGTATGTTTTGTGGTGACTCCTTCGATTCCCTACAAGATCTGAGCGTCCACATGATAAAAACAAAACATTACCAAAAAGTGCCTTTGAAGGAGCCAGTACCAACCATTTCGTCGAAAATGGTCACTCCAGCAAAGAAACGCGTCTTTGATGTCAATCGGCCGTGTTCCCCCGATTCAACCACAGGATCGTTTGCAGATTCTTTTTCCTCCCAGAAGAACACCAGCTTGCAGATGTCCTCCAACAACCGCTACGGCTACCAGAACGGCGCCAGCTACACCTGGCAGTTTGAGGCCTGCAAGTCCCAGATCTTAAAGTGTATGGAGTGTGGAAGCTCTCACGACACCTTGCAGCAGCTCACCACCCACATGATGGTCACAGGTCACTTTCTCAAGGTCACCAGCTCTGCGTCCAAGAAAGGGAAGCAGCTGGTGTTAGACCCACTCGCGGTGGAGAAAATGCAGTCCTTGTCGGAGGCCCCAAACAGCGATTCCCTGGCTCCCAAGCCATCCAGTAACTCGGCGTCTGACTGTACAGCCTCCACAACCGAGTTCAACAGAGAGAGTAAAAAAGAAAGACGAGAGGAAACAGGCAAGGATGAGAAAGTCGTAAAAAGCGAGGAATATGAAGATCCGCTACAAAAGCCTTTAGATCCTACGATAAAATACCAGTACCTGAGGGAGGAGGATTTGGAAGATGGCTCAAAGGGTGGAGGGGACATTTTGAAATCTTTGGAAAATACCGTCACCACAGCCATCAACAAAGCCCAAAACGGGGCTCCAAGCTGGAGCGCGTACCCCAGCATCCACGCAGCCTACCAGCTGTCAGAGGGCACCAAGCCGCCTTTGCCTGTGGGATCCCAGGTCCTGCAGATTCGACCCAATCTCGCCAACAAGTTGAGGCCAATTGCACCAAAGTGGAAAGTAGCGCCACTCGTTCCTGTGCCCACAAACCTGGCCCCGTACACTCAAGTCAAGAAGGAGTCAGAAGACAAAGAGGAAGCTGGGAAGGCGTGTAGGAAAGAGAGTCCCCATGAAGAGGCCTCGTCTTTCAGCCACAGCGAGGGGGATTCTTTCTCCAAAAGCGAAACACCTTCAGAATCCAAAAAGGCAGAGCCGTGTCCCCTGAAGGAGGAGGACAAGCTGATGAAGGAGGGTGTCGAGAAAGAGAAACCCCAGCCCCTGGAGCCCTCGTCCTCTCTCAGCAATGGCTGTGCCCTGACCCACCACGCCGCGGCCCTACCGTGCGTCAACCCGCTCAGCGCCCTGCAGTCCGTCCTGAACAATCACCTGGGCAAAGCCACGGAACCCTTGCGCTCACCTTCCTGCTCCAGCCCGAGCTCAAGCACAATTTCCATGTTTCACAAGTCGAATCTCAGTGTCATGGACAAGCCGGTGTTGAGTCCCGCCTCCGCGAGGCCGGCCAGTGTGTCCAGGCGCTATCTGTTTGAGAACAACGACCAGCCCATCGACCTGACCAAGTCCAAAAGCAAGAAAGCCGAGTCCTCGCAAGCACAATCCTGTACGTCCCCGCCTCAGAAGCACGCTCTGTCTGACATCGCCGACATGGTCAAGGTCCTCCCCAAAGCCACCACCCCAAAGCCCGCCGCCTCTTCGAGGGTGCCTCCCATGAAGCTGGAGATGGATGTCAGGCGCTTCGAGGATGTCTCCAGTGAAGTCTCGACTTTGCATAAAAGAAAAGGCCGGCAGTCCAACTGGAACCCTCAGCATCTTCTGATTTTGCAAGCTCAGTTCGCCTCCAGCCTCTTCCAGACATCAGAGGGCAAATACCTGCTGTCCGATCTGGGCCCGCAAGAGCGCATGCAAATCTCAAAGTTTACGGGACTTTCCATGACCACGATCAGCCACTGGCTGGCCAACGTCAAGTACCAGCTTAGGAAAACGGGCGGGACAAAATTTCTGAAAAACATGGACAAAGGCCACCCTATCTTTTACTGCAGTGACTGCGCCTCCCAGTTCAGAACCCCTTCTACCTACATCAGTCACTTGGAATCTCACCTGGGTTTCCAAATGAAGGATATGACCCGCATGGCAGTGGATCAGCAAAGCAAAGTGGAGCAAGAGATCTCCCGGGTATCGTCGGCTCAGAGGTCTCCGGAAACAATAGCTGGTGAAGAGGACACAGACTCTAAATTCAAGTGTAAGTTGTGCTGTCGGACATTTGTGAGCAAACATGCAGTAAAACTCCACCTAAGCAAAACGCACAGCAAGTCACCCGAACACCATTCACAGTTTGTAACAGACGTGGATGAAGAATAGCTCCGCAGGTATGGGTTTGCTGCCAGGCGATTATGACAGTAGCCTTGGGAGGAGCTTCTGGAAGGGAGACGGGTCTGCTTAGAGGCAGCTAACGTCTCCCGGTGCCAAGCAGGAGAGTAGCTTGCTGGAGTAGGACTTATTTTTATGAAAGACCAGAACATGAAAAATAAGCCCTAAACATTATCTCAAGTCCTCCAGTTTAGAGTTGAGGACTAGAATAAAATGGGTATAGAGAGATGGCGTTCTCAGATTACTGCTTCTTCTAGGGCTTCACTACACATGGTCCCCTGAGCTACCCAAGGCAGCCTCCAGCGTCCAGCCAAGGATACCCCTCGCTCACTGTAATTAATGAGTACTAACTTCTCTCTCTGTTTCATTTCACCACCCCACCTGCCCATAGCGACGCTAATGACTTATAAAGTGATGAAAAGGTGAGCGACAGAATAAAGATTGCAGAGTTGCTAGAAGCACTCGTTCTACAGAGATTTCTTAATCAGCTCATGAATAGCTTAAAGTTGTCTTTATTATTACTTGTAATTAATGCTTTTTTCAGCTTACTTTTAGCAATTGCCACCTTTTACCCCCTTCCCTTTGCTTATTTCCTACATTAAGTTTCCTATGAGAGAGCACGTGCCCTTGATGGTATGGCAGCAAAACACTCTCCTCTGCAGAACATTGACATGAAAAGAGAAGCAGCTTATTCTCTTCTCTCATTTTTTTTGCTTTTCTTGAGGATAGACTAATATCAGAGTCTACCTTTAACAAAGACAGATGCAGTGCGTGCCTTTGAGATTTTATTTTACATAAACAAACAAATGGCTTTCTATACACCTATTGTCAACGTGCATGGGGTCTCACAGCTTCAAGATAATTTCTGTCATGTATCATGGAAGTTCCGTGCCTCCTATAGTCACAGATGCCCAAACTGTCTATGAGGACAGAGACCAGGGTGGGTGACCTTGGCAGATCAGTTTCACCAGCCATTTTCAAACGTTAAGAACAAGCCAGGCTGGGTCTTAACAAATCTCTTTCATCTCCCTCTTTGTATTTACTCTACTTCCTTTTCTGTCCCTTCCAGCACGATACCCCCACGTGCTAGGGGACCTCATACATATTCAGGTTGTCCTCTACCTCGGGCCACACCCCAAGAGGGGGCCCAACCTGAACTAAACCTTCTGCACTGACTGGTCCAGTTGATGTCATGCTAAGTTACAGATTCGCTCTCAATTAATTAATTCACAATAAGATATGACAAGCTAAAGATAGCGTAACATAAAAGCCTTCACCGCCTATTGTCAGAGCATTTGTTTTTAAATGAGAGACTTGTGGAACAAGCTACAAAGGTAGAACACTAGGAAAGTTCCAGGTGGAGAGGGATGTTTGTATGGCATGGCTTTGGGCACGCCTCACATCAGGTAGAGAGATTTACTGAGTGTGAAGATGGACAAAATGAAATAAAAGATTAAAATATCTCATCTGGGACTGTTCCCTCCGTGGGAAGATCTAAGCTTCTTATAGGGGGAACCATCCTATAACTGTAATGGCTATCTGGGCCCAAATGAAGACTATCTTTTTTGTTTGCATGTTTTTGTCATGATAATTAAATGTGTTACTGGCAGATTCATCTCTTGCTTTCCAAGCATGGTTTGTTTAGCTCACCCTGTTGAAAGAAAAGCCAGAATGCATCCATTAAATCCACATGTGAGCTTGAGGCTTTGCAGCATCCAATTTGTTTGCTCTATAACATTTTAAATTTTATATAACTTGCTATTATGCTTTTCTGGTCCTCAAAAAAAAAAAAAAAAGGTGGACATACACAGAATACCTGGAGAGAAGAAAGATGTTTCAAATCCAATAGTGGTGGGTTCAAACCATGGTGAAGAGGACAAATAGGTAATGTTTATCTGTGCTATAATAAAGACCAATTTTCCACCTGTTAGGTTTGTAATAATTTTTTAAAAAATTAATATCACTGCAAAAACACTGTGATATATAAATGGGGAGAGAGAAAGAAAAGAAAGCTTGCATCCATCCTCAGGCAAAATCTGAAATGTATACCTGTTCTAGGGACGTGAAGGCAAACCAATAATTTGAAAAAACATACACAAAAGATACTTACAAATCTGTTAAACACATAGATAAGATAGCTATTTTTGCATCTCCCTGCTTTTGTACGGAATAAATATTTTTGATTTGGACCTTCAAAGCAGTGTTATTATGCAAAACCAAAACGCCATCCTTATACAATCATCCTTAGGCTGTGATTCTGAGAAGATTACAGAAAAACAGGTTTGAGTATTTGAGACTCACTCAAAGTAATGTAGTATATATAGAAAAGATGGTGCACGTACTGGGCATGTTTGTATTAATACTAAAAACATTCCAATCGGCCCAAATGGTTCCCCCATCTGTACAAAGGTGGCTTCTTGGGGATTTGGTCACCTAGGAAAGCATGCCTCCTCTTTTAGAACATTTATGCAATACCTTACCCACTGCTTAAAATTATGCATATTATGTTTTTAACTGGTCACAAAATGACATCACTGTTATCTGGAACTCTAATCTTAGTTGGTATGCATGATAGCACAAATTGTGCAAAATGGCATGATGTTTTAGAAAGCATAGTCAACATTTTATGGAAAATTTGGGAGTTTTACCCTGTTTTCTGAAAGATGAAAATTTTGACCTGGATTTTCTTTCCTTTCTTGGGTATATCTTAAATCCTGCAAAATGCTCTGCCAAGTATTAAATGCAACTTTTCATTAAAAATTCATTAGAAAATATTAAATGTGTATCCCTATTTTAGGACATAAGAAATCTAAAATAATTTCAATATGTATTTGTGTATATCTTTAAAAGCCACATGCTCTTGAATAATAGAAATTAAACAGAGAGCAAATCAATGAGTCTAAAATGCATAAGGGCTTGAAATTATAGTCATTACCATGTAATACAGTGTACAAGTTTAACAGCACACCTAGCCTTGAAATCGTTGGCAGGAATGTATTCTAGTCCAATGAGCTGCCACTTCTGTTGTGAATGGCTTGATAAAGACACATGTTCAGGGTGAAAAGCACGTAAGGTTGCCAGATAAAATACAGGATGGATGTCCAGTTAAATTTGCATTTCAGGTAAACAACAAATATGTTTTTAGTATAAGTATGGCCTAACTATCACATGGGCCATACTTATATTTAAAAAGTATTCATTGTTTGTCGGAGATTCAAATTTAACTGGGCATCTTGTATTTTTATTTGCTAAATCTGATAACACTAACAGTGTGGATTATATGGCAGCCTGGGAAGAGTCAAACAGGCTGGACTAATTAATGTCCGTAAGAGGCATCTACCATTCTTCCATTAAATAAGTCTTCCTTCCTTCCTTCCTTCTTTTCTTCCCTCCCTGCTTTCCTTTCATCCTTCAGCAAATATTGGTCATGCTTTTACTATGCATCAGACTCTGTTTAGCAATGGAAATATAATAGTGAACCAGCAGTCACGCCAATTGTAATAGCAAAGTGTGCCAGGCCTGCGGCAAACACTTCACAAACATTATTTTACTTTATTCTCACAAACAGCCCTATGAGGTAAGGGTTGATTCAACCATGTTATGAAGGAAGAAATGGAGGCAGAGAGATCCTGCATGAATTTCCCAAGGTCCCACAATTTCTGATGCTCACCTATTCATTAGAACATATCTAGAAAGCCTTGGTTCCATGGCAAACACTGTGCTAATCCCAGGGAATAAACCAATGACCAGGACAAGATTCTACCTTTGAGGCCAGTGGCAGACACATAGATGGACAACTCTAGGGTAAATGCCACCCAGTCCCTGGGGGAAGCCAGGATGGGGAATAGTAGTTTCAGGGGGAAGAATGCTGGGTTCAAACCCCAACTCATCCACTCTTTAAGATGTGCCCCACTTTTATATCTATAAAATGTGGACATAATATCCCTCTCCTAGGAAGTTTGTGAGAATTAAATAAATGTGTGTAATTATTTTCCATAAAGCCTGGTACATAGTAGGTTTACAAGAAAAGTCAGTTCTAGACAGAGCCTCTACAGGCACTTACCTGTTTTGCAACCTCATCTGAAGTCTATGGAACCTGCAGTGTCTTCTTAGGTTGAACTAATTAATACCCCCGTGGGAACTTCGACCTGCTATTTGATTAGGATAACAACAACAACAAAACTACCATTTATTGGCCTCTTTCTGCTTGTTCATGTCACCCTCATTTTGCAGAGAGGTAAACCAAAACTCAAAGAGTTTTATGATTTGTCCAAGAACACACAATAAACACAGAGGTAGGATTCGAACCCAGAACTGTCCAATGCTCATCAACTTTCTTCTGCTTCCTGGTTTCCTCCTCCTTGCCTGATGTTTCCTAGGTGCTACCCATGGCCAGATGTACCTCCAACAGCCCAGAAGAAAAGCTATAAAATGTGGCATAAGGGTTGAGAGGGGAACAAGGGCTCACGTGGGCCTCTTGGAGGCTCCAGCTATAAATCAAACATTGCAACTCGGGGGCCTGGGACTGACCTGCAAGGTGAAGCAGAACATCCTTGTTCTCTATTTTTTTAATGCCCTTGTGTAATCAGGGAATTGTACATTTACCCTATGGTGTCAAACCAAGAAATTACCCAAATTCCAATGAAAAAAATATATATATACACACACGTAAGATTTTGCTTTAATCCTCATCCTGACTCTCAGGAATTCATTTTGGAAAAATAAAATGAGAATCAAGAGAACAGGGTCAAGCACAGACGATAGCATTTCTCGAGCAGCAAGAAACAAATGCATCGTCTCTCCTAACGTGTGCATTTGATCCCCGCGTCCCGGCTTAGCTCCCCGTGCGCGGCGGCCTCCGTTGCCCTTTCCTCCCCCATTTGGACTTCTGAATGCTCAATCCTGACGTGTATAATTTGGCGCTTTAATATAGAGTAACATTATTTTTCATTTACTCCAATCTGCCATCGGTATCATCTTTTCATTTAACCAGATGCAATTCTTTTTTTCTTCCGCTAAATTGAAAATCCATGAGCGACAGGGAGTGCAATGTTTTAATTAGCTCATATTTTTTATATGGATTTATGTCTTTAAAATACATTTGTGTAATTCTTCAGCTAAATTAAAAACGTCTTTCTGCAAAAGTGAGGAGGGGAAAATAAAGAGCTAAATTGTGTCATTAGCTTAGGTAGACGCAGATGAAGAGCAGAACCTAGTGGAGAGACAGACACCATCGCTGGAGCTGCTCCCCGCGATGATTTTGAACTTGCCCTTCATTTACAGAAGCCTTTCTCTATGAAGACTTCTCGAAAATGGCTTGGGGAGGTTTTTTTTTTTTTTTTTAAGGCCTCTAGTAAGTAAACAAGCAGTTACCTTCCCTGAGCTAATTTGAAACTGAACCTGCTGCCAAACAAAACAGAGAAGAAGAAATCATAATGATAAACAGTTTTCCCTGCATTTCTTTGTCTTTTTTTTTTAACTATCAAGTTTAAAGCTTTCCATGATGCTTTTTTCTACTTTATAGGAGACAAGTGACATTCCTTGGTAAATGGGAGAAAAAGCCATGCAGAACTGAAATCTCTCTAATGCATTGACACTAACTTGCCCTCTATTGTTGGAAACGAGCAGGCGCTCGTGATTGTTCATCAAACGGCTCCTAATGCAGTTAAAGCATTCAGCTATAATTTCTCCTTGCATTTATAATTACTGTCATAGACTGCACACCTCGGTGAGCAGATTAAAGCTATAAACTATTTAGCCTCGGCTCTAAGACGAGGAACTTGATTTGTCTGGCAGGAGTTATTTGTTAGGGAGCTTGACACTTCACATAAAAATGACTCAACTTGATGAAGAACAATGCAGTTTTAGCAATGCGGGGATTTTAAATCAGTCATGACGCCACACCCTGCAAGAATCGCGGGGCAGTTTGTTAAGTGATATGTAGGCCACGGAGATAAAGGAATGTGTTAAGGGTACCAAAATAGTGTGCACCTGGTGTGCAGGTGCTTTCCTTCCTGACTCCCCTCTGGAAGATCAGGAGTTTGTGGAAAATCAGTGCATGTCATGTTCTCCTATTAAATCCAGTGTAAATGTTATGTGAGCCTCACCTGGCAGGGAAAAAGGATGCCAGCAGCCCAAGGCGCATGTCACATTTGGGAGTTTTGCAGAATTCTGTGTGGCTGTTGAGAACATTTGCCTCCAGAAGCCCAGGAAGTCAGGGCTACGTGGAAAGTGGTGGTTTGGAGTTTTATTATTTTTTTCTGAAATATTCATGTATTTCTTTGTTTATTTGTTTGTTTACTTGCAGGAGGCACATGATATATTTAGGCACAGAGGGTGCTTCCACTGGGCTGATTTCATACCTTTTAGCTGTGAAAATAAACAAAAAATAGATATGTTCCAACTCAGGCACCTTCTAATTGTTGAGCCCCCATGACGAGGAGCTGTTTTCCCCAATGGATTTTTGGCGAGTTTCATTTGCCAGGGAGTCATCCCCCACCTACTCAATCCTCAGAGCCATAAATAAACACAAATTTACTTTAAAACTAGCATTTAGCATCAAGACTCTATTGAACATTTATTTGCAGCAAATGGTGCATGCTGGTGCCCAAATATTAGAGATCACAAACACAAGGGCTCCAAGGGCCAGGCAGGTGACAGGAAAGGCCTGACAAAGCAAGGTGACCCTGCCTACCTCCAGCAGCTTTCTAAAGAAGTAGGAAATCCAGTTCTTTGTGCGAAGTCTCCCAATGTTTAAATTAAGAGTTTTTTATTGATGTGTTTGGGTTTGGGTTGAATTTTAGTTTGTTTTGTTGTTGTTGTTGTTGTTTTGAACATCCTTCAAGCCAAACAAAGTATGTCAGAGACCAGATTTAACTCCTAGGCTACCAGTTTACAGCCTCTGTATCTGGTAGCAAGCCAAATGCAGACACCAGCCTTGTTTCTTGGTGTTCTTTGTCCCTCCTCCCCCAAGTTAAGCCTCACCAGCACTAGCACTTTGGGCTTGTACAGTGAATGCTGCTTCTTCCCAATTTAGAGGATGTTGGGTTGCTCTGTAGGAAAAGGTACTTCCTTCTTGTGATTTCATCAAGTTGCTGGTTTATAGAGTAGGAAAAGCTCTTTGTGCTCTCCTGTGGGGTGACCTGTCACACAGGTATGCCCAGGACTGGGCAGGGAGGGTTCCCAGGATATGGGACTAAAACCAGGAAAATCCCAGACAAACTGGGATGAGTTGGTCACCTTGCTCTCCCGATAGACTCTGCTTTCTTTTCAGATCATATAAATCTTTCACCTTTTACTAATAACTCCCTTGCTTCGGGGGGAGATACACATCACTGGCGTAGCTTGTGAAATGGTGTGTGCTTTCCAATCGTGGTGATGTTTAGTCAATGCTGATGTCACCCAATGATATTTGCTCAATCCTCACAGCACAACTGCAAGGGAGATATTATTCCCATTTTAAAGATGAGAAACGGTCTGCTGTGCCCACGACCCACAGCAGCAGGTGACAGAGCTGAGACTCCAGGCCGGACTCGTCAGAATTGGAGCTCAGGGCTCCTCACTCAGCGCTGGGATGCCAGCACTCAACCCCACTTCAGTGTATCTCGAGTCCCCAGTGATTCAGAGCATGGTCCCTTTAAAGCACATCTTAACAAATTGCTTTTTTAACGTGTAACCCTGTCTCAGTTATAGTTGTTACCAAGAGTGGGATGTTCCTGAATGCCCAAACCCCTGGTTGGATGACTAGAATGAGCAAGGGGACACATCCTCCCTGTTTCTAAAGTTTCACCAGCTTCCCAGCACTCTTGCCAGTTGGCAAAGGACTGAGACAAAACGAGATCCCGTTCAATGAAGTCAGCCCTCCAGTTGTTGCTCCATGATACGTGTAGGGGGTTTTTATACAAAGCTGATGCTTTCATCCACGTGGGCACTACACAGGCCGTACTTACTGTATGTCAGGAGCTGGCATTCTTGTTGGGGAGATGGACAAACAAACGTCTAAACGACACAATGAAGGGAAACAAGGCGCGGGAGGGGGCAGAGGAGGAGAGGGCTTGCTGGTTTGCATGGAGCTCACGGGAAGGGTCCACTTAGCTGAGACCAGCCCAGCAACACCTGGAGAGAGGAGTTCCCCAGGAAGCAGGAAAAGCCCATCCAAGGCCCTGAGACAGGAGCAGGCCTGCAGCATTTGAGGCTGCGTCAGCGGCCAGAGGAGCCACAGCTGGGTGAGCAAGGGGAGGGCACTGGAAATGAAAGCTACAGAAAGAGTCCAGGGCCAGAGAGTGCAGGGGTGGGGGAGACAGGGAGAAATAGGGCCCAGAGAGGTTAAGTGACGTACCCCAGGCCACACAGCTAACTGACTTCACACATCCAAAGAACGTCCTGGTGAGAACATTCAGATGCACTGAGGCAGCCGGTGAAGGCACAGTGAGGCGGGTTGGAAGCGTGTGAATTTCAGACTGTCAAGGGTGCCGAGGCTGAGAAAGGAGAGAACAGCAAGCAACAAGGGAGGCAGGAGGGAGGCTTGAGGAGCGTTGGAGGTGAGCAGGGACCCGGCGGGGGAGCAGCAGTTCCAGTAGGGGCAAGGCCAGGTGAGTTAGGAAGGAGGTCTGGGCGCCCTCTGACCCCTCCCTCTTCCAGCCCCACCCGGTGTAAACCTCCCTACTGGGACTCAGCCCACCTCCGGCGGGCGGGGAGCTGGTCTGTCTTTTCTGTTGTATAATAGGCACCATTGCAGCAAATGCCACCCTCTGGGCTCCCTCGGGGAAGCCCCACGGCTTCTGAGGGACCTGCACTTGATTATCCCTGAGAATTGGTGACATTGTGTGGCTGTTCCTTGTGGGAGAGGCACAGATCTGGCCCACCTGGTGATTTTTGTTCACTTCCTGCTGTCACTTTTGAGAGAGAGTGAGGCTTTACCTATACACAAGTAATTAATTTCATACTTCCTTATTCTGAATGTTTCACACATCAGCAGAAAACCAGAAAGACTTCAGGACAGAGAGGCACAGAGAGCAATCTAAGAGAAATGTGTTTCCCCTCCCTCCTTCTCTTCCTTCCTTCCTTCTTACCAGTATTTATCAGGCACCTCTTATACATCTACCAGACACTGGGGACATAAGCCTGAAAGTAGGAGCTCCCTCCCCTCGGGAAGTTTGGCGTCTGACCCTCGACTTCAGAGTGAGGCTCCAGAGAAGATATTTGGGGACAACTTCACCGACTTTACCTGCAGTGGCATGAGATCTACGTGGCCAGACTTAGTGGGTTTCGTGGGAGCACCACGGAGGGGAACCCCGGAGAAGCACCTCATCCAGGCTGGGAGCGGGGCGGGGAGGACGCAGGGAGGCAGAGGAGGCTTCCTGAGCAGGGGCACCTATTCCCAGGTGTGAAAGGTGAGCAGGAGGAGGTCAGGAGGAGAGACGAGAGAGAGGAACAGCGTGAAAGGAGCAACAGAAGAGCGGATCTTCTGGAAATGAAAAGTTCAATTTGTGTGCTCTGTCCCAGCCCCCGAAATCATTTTCCTACTTTCACTCATTAGGTGTAAATACCCGCAGGCTCAAGTCCTGCGAGGCGGCCCGTGTCCCCACACGTGCGCTAACTGGCTCACCCTCTGGTCCGAGGCAGCAGAGTTTGTTTTCTCAACAAGCTGAGCATTTTTCACGTAATATCCTTTTTAATTCATCCAACAACTTTTCAAAGTAGGTGTTTTTATTACTATTTCCCTTTTGCCACTGAGAAAACTGGAGCTTTAAGAGCTCGAGTGACTTGCCCGAGGTCACCCCACTGGCGAAGGCTGAAGCTGAGACCGACAGTCAGAGCCTGCAGTCTTAACCCTCCCAGAACGGTTTCAGCTCGGAAAGCAAAGACCCCAAAGACTCAGTGGACTTTTCAGTGCACATGACGGTGATGATGACGAGATGATGGTGGTGATGATGCTGCTTAGAATGGTGCCTGGCACAGTGGCCACTATCACCCGTGTTCTAGTCATCAGTATTGACAGAGGACTAACATCTATTGAGCACTATTTTGGATCACTGTGTAGATTATTCACTTTATCAGTAACAATAAGGTGAAAGGCACCTTTTCTTTTGCTACTTTTATTTTGAACAAAGGAACTTGATATATTTTAACATCAGCTGTAAGTAGATGGAGACCCTACCTTTATGCACAACTTTAACTCTAGGGAAACCAAGGTATTTTCCATAAAAGTGGGAGTTAGGTAAGAACCTGGCCACAATGAAATGTATCTGTAGAGGACATTGTAGAGATGACTTTGGATTCTTGATACTAAATCCTTGTGCCCCACTCCTGGTTTCTGCATGTTTCTCCTTCTGATAGATGTATGTGCACCTCTCTTCCATGGGCATCCCCTAGCTACTGGAGCTGCTTTGCCTGCACCTGCAGAGTGTCCTCAGTGCCTGCAAGTGTATCTACCTGGGGTGGCCCTGAGCCACTGACTGATTGATGTGGCATAGCAGAGCCCAGCCCTTGCCTCCAGACAGGCCAAACCCTGAGGCATAAGGTGGTGGGCCCCCTACATATACTATGTCAATTAATCTTACTCCTAAACTCTGTAAAGAAAGAAATATGATTACACCCAGCTTCCAGGTGAAGAAGCCCTCCCTCAGAGAGGTGAAGTGACCAGGAAGACCACACAGCTAGTAAGCGGCAGAGCTAGAAACCAAGTGTGGACAGATGATTTGCATCAGGCCAGAATTTTGGCCAAAAATTCAGCACCTTTCTGGTATCCTTTGGTTAAATTCTATAGGATACTACACCAAAGTGTGAGATGCAGACACACCTGTTACTCGCAGGGGAGAGGTGAATGGGCCAAAAAAAATAAATAAAGTTTAAGTATCCTGAAAGCCCATATTTTTGACCTAGACAACTTTCTACCACTTAGGCCCTCCAGCAAATTGGCACTTTAAATGTGCATGGTTTTATCTGGTATTTTTTCATCGATGGAGAAAAAATGATGTTTCAGGTTATGTTATTTTCAATGCCACATTACTCGATTTCACAGTCAAATAATTCTATTTTTGTTCACCAGAGAGTTTTGTCATGTTTAATTGTTTATGACTCCCGCCTCCCCCCCACCCCCACCCCGATCCTGCCGGAGCCTCCACTTCCGTCTTTGCTGCCTTTCTTTAGACTCTCCTGTGTGCGGTAACCATGGAGATGGGTCCCTATTGGATAGTCTTTGCTCTGGCTTAGAAGTCAAAGAACCAATCAGGTCCTCATCATCCCAGAAATGTAAAAGGATGAAAAACCGGAGGCCTTTGTAAGTGGAGGCAAGGCCTGCTGTGGAGTCTCGGGAGATGGGGAGTTCCTGATGCCTAGAAATCCCGACTCAATGGGGAGAAACATGGGCCCTGGAACTGCTGACGCCTGGCCTCAGGGCTGGGTCCCCGCGTCATAGCCGAGGGACCTGGGGCAGGTCATGTCACATCTCTGAGCCTCAGCTTCCTCCTCTGTCAAGTGGCAACAGGAAAGCTGACCTCATGTAATTTTAGAAGGATAAAATTAAAGAAAACCTACTAAATGCCTGCCTAGTACAGTGTCAGGCACACAGAAGTCCTCAAATAATGAGAGCTACGCTCATAATAAATAAAATATAGCACCCCTAGAATTGAAGTTGGGTGAAGGTGTCTAACAATTTTAATCCTAACAGCACATCCTAATTATGATTTGCTGGAACGAAGTCACATTCCCTGTCTCAGGGACCTCCATTTAGGAAAGACAAATACGAAAACATTCATAAAACAGCAATTAACTATTGTGTATCAGGGACCGTGGCTGGTGCTGGGAGCACAGTGACAGGCAGCATAGAAACTGGCCCTGTCCTTGGCAGCTTTACGGCTCATCTCAGAAGGCAGAGTGAAACCACCAAGGCTCAGCCTGTGCTCGGTGCTGGCACGGCAGAAGTGCTGTCAAGGAGTCAAGGAAGTCCATCCAATCTAGAAGAGGTCCAGGCTGAGTCTGGAACAATGAAGAGGAGCTAGCCAGGTGGAGAAGAGGCAAGGAGTGTTGTGGGAGAAGGAGAGGCAAGTCAGAGAGAGGGTGTGGTTCACTCCAGACAATGCGCGTGGCTCAGTGTGATGGGAGCCCAGTTTGGGGGAGCAGATGGTAGAGAGGGGAGGCCGAACAGGTGAGGGCTGGTGGATATGTATGCGATTGCTTCTACTTGGGTACACAAACTTTGTCTTTTCATACTCATAGAGACAGATGTTCAACTGAGGTTTGATTTATCGTAATCTTTGAGCATCATTTCCATGAAGTTGACTTCGTAGGGCTGGGAAGTGGATGGAACAGTGGACTTTCCCCTGAGCCTCCAGTGTACCCTGGACACAAGGTCAACATCCCCCTCCAAGCTCCAGAAGGGCAGGGGCTGCATCCGATGGGCTCCCCACTGCATTCCTGGGAACATAGACTCTATAAATATTGGAAGGAAAGAAGGGAAGGAGGGAGGGAGGGAGGGACAGCATCTAGGAGGTGATTGTGACTTTCTTTTGACATCTCCCATGTGTGAAATGACAATAGCACCTCTGTTACTCGTCAATTAGGCGGATCAAATAGATGAAGTATGTGAAACACTAAGCACAGTGCCCAGCACACCAGAGAAGCCCAATGTGAGGAAATATTCAGGCTTTGCACAGCCCAGAAAGATACGAGGAAGTGAGAAATGTTCCCAGCTCACTGTATACATGATTTGTCCAGAGGACTAGCTCTGCCAGGAGGCTTGTGCATCTGGGTTAAGAAATGTCTTTTCCAGAGGTGCAAATGCCCATGGGAGCAGAGAATCAGTAAATGCCTTCGGATGAACGTGTAGAGCTGTCCTGCCCTCTCAGTGACAGGAGGGTTGGGGACCGAGACTCAGTCTTCCCTTTAATCCATACTCTTGGAGAAGCTGCTGTGTGCCAGGCTGTGTTCGAAGTGCTGGGCTACACCAGAGAGTAAGAAACACAGACCTTACGTTCTAAGCAGGGGACACAGGCTGATGGTAATGCTAACTGCTAACATTTATTGAGCACGTAAACATCAGTAACAATAATTTCTGAGGAGGAGGGGCTGCCAAGGAAATACAGGGTAGTGTGAGGGACTATGACAGGGCCACCTACTCTCAACAGAGTGATAAGGGGAGGAAGATAAGAAGGTCGAGAAGACGCCAAACACATGGCATAATGGGGCAGAACATCCCGGGCAGGAGAAACAGGAACCGGGTTGATATGTTTGATTCAGAGAAAGGCCCAGTGTCATGAGCTGGGCGTGGATGGGGTGGGACGTGAGTCGGGGGTGCGGCATGGGGCAAGTGGGGCTTTGTAGGACGTGCTAAGAACTTTGGGATTTTTTCCCCCCAAGTCCACTGGGAAGCCATTGAAGGGGCTTAAACAGGCATGTGGCTCTAGCTACTTTCCTTTTTAGATCACTCTGGCTACCGAGCGTGGAGTGGACAAGAGTGGTCAGGAGTGAAATCAGGTGCTGGTCGGGGGGGCATTGGGACCACAGTGGAGGCACGTAGCAGGGGGAAGGATACTGGATCCCGGAGGATCCTGGGTCACTCGGGACCACGCCTGTCTAGGAAGGAGCGACATCAAACAAAGGAGACAAGCGGGCGGGCGAGAGGGTAGATTCTCTTGGCTTCGTGTTGGGAGGCCCTGGGTGGGCTCTAGAGGACCAAGATGCAACCGCTCTCCCCGAATCTGCCCCCGACCACCCCGACTCCCACGCATGTCGTTACTGCCTGTTTCCCAAGAAGAGTCTGTTTTGATAAGAGTAAACCACTACTTTTATGCTCCTCCAGGAATTATGAAGTACAAAAACGAAAGGTCCCCTCTGCGCTCGCCTTCCTATTTTTCAATCCTAATTTAATTCCTCTCTGCATTCTGTAATTCAGCCCCCTCCCCTGAGCGTCAACACTAGGTGGTCCCGACTCCGGCGGGAGATTTACTGGCGAGATGAAATGGAGGAACACGTTGTTTTTTCAAAATGATTTAATGACCTTTTTGGCATCCCCGTGACTGCTGAAATCTTTCGTGATTATTCAGTTTGGCGGCAGAGAGTTCTGTTGATCGGGGGAAGGCAGATGTAGATGTCAAATGTCAATAAATTTGCAATCCATAATTGTAACCACTTGATGCTGGAGCAGACTGGGGAACGGCGACTTGGTCACAAGGCCACGAATGGTTGAACCAACATAAGCACCAAAGTATCTCAAGCGTTACACATGCAAAAGCATCGCCCTCTCTTTCCTTCCTCTCTAGCTCACTTTCTCTTTGCCGGCCTATTTTTCTCCGCCTCTGTCACTGTCTTTGTCCCCTTCCCTAGAGACGGGCATGTTGAGTACTCTACTGTCCAAAGTCTTCTGGGTCCATTTCCACCCAGAGCCAATGATGCTGTAAACACAGCCACGCGTTTCCCCCCAAGAATCTCCATAAGCTCTTTTTGGTCTTGCTGTTCAGGTCTGTTTGGCCCCTGCTGGAGATCAAGCATTGATTTTTTTCTGCTTTGCTTGCTTTCTGACAGCACGGTTTATACTGGAAAGGTCTGTGTCGGGAATTAGAGAATGTTCCTAACAATGGGGAAAAATACCCTAATATAAATATACCATTTGTGGGCCTGCACTTTGACAAGTGCAAGTGAACTGGAAGACACTGGAAAAGCTCTGGAGTCATGGAAACATGTGACAGAGGCATTTGCTTAATAACTCATTTGATTCCTTGAGCTCACCTTATCAAGCTTTAACCTCTGAGTCTCTTAAGTTCCTAGTTCAAAAATGCAGGGTCTCCTCTGTCCTCGTGTTAATTTTTAAATTATATATTATTGTAGAGAGGCCCTTGTGTTGAATATTATGAGCCATTTTCACATCTGAAATGGGGAATTATAACTGAACATTAGCGATTGCCTATAAATCTCAGCAAGCAAAGTGGCATCTGTAACTACATGGCATTAACTGGGAAGAAATGCAGTGCACAAAAAGGGGGCCTTTGAAGGGTGGAGGTGATTTTCAAGAAAGGAGATGCAGGCGGTTGATCACAGATTCCCTGGTGTGCTGCATAATCCTCAGAATCCCAGTGGGCCAGGGTTGGAGTTTGTCTGAAGCCGGGATTCAGCTCTGTGTCTGCCTCTTTCATCTTTTTGGGAACCATTTTGTATTTAAGTGGAAAGTTCCTTGGAGGTTGATAAATTTGTCCTAAGGCACACTGGGAATTGGCAAATAAAACAACAGGATATGTCATTGTGAGGCAGCATGTCTGTCAACCAATTGGAATATAAGCCAGGTACTCTGCTTGGGAATATGGGCAGCTGAGTAGATATATTCACCTTTGCTGGGGCTCACTAGAGAGGTAATTGGTCAGGCTGCCTGGGTTTGAATTCGGGTTCTGCTACTCACTAGCAGTAAGAGTAAATGTCCTAACCTCTGTCAGACACAGTTTCTTCATCTATAAAATGGTTATAACTGTTCTACCTCAGGGGTTGATAGAAAGGGTTAAAAGAAATAATCCAGGTAATGCTTTCAGCTGTGCATCAGAATCACCTGGAGGTCTTGTTAAACCCAAATGACTGAGCTCCATCCTCAGTGTGTCAGACTTAGTAGGTCCAGGGTGGGGCCAGATAATTTGAATTTCTAACAAGTTCCCAGATAATACCAGTGAGGCTAATCCAGGGACCACACTTCAAGAACCACTGTGTTAAGTACCTGGCATGTCATAAATTCTCCAAATAGTTTGCTCTTATTTGCTTTAATCCTGTCTTTGAGCCTGTCTGACACTCTGTCTTCTACAAAGAAAATACATGAACTGTCAGGGAGATCCCAGCTTTCTGTACAAAATCAAGTCAAACGAAGATGGCGAGTCCATCGAGATCATCTGTTAAAGGGGCTAAACAAAGAGCAGAAGCAGAGCTCTAGAGGCAAAACGAGAAAACCACAAATCTAGGAAAGCGGGAGGTGGCCTGGAAGTTTGCATGACTTTGCTGAGATCAAACATCGGCTTGGTTGTCTCTGCTGTATGCAGAGGAGTTTCTCATCTGAAGCACCTTGATGAGGGAATAATAGGTCCTTATCCTGACTTAGCTTTATACTTTCCTTAACTCTGAAGAGATCGGTCATAAAATTATTTTGGAAGCAATAGTTAAAACTGTTCATCATGTTAAATCTAAATTGTGTTTATCAAAATCTCTTGTTTACAATTGACTGCAAACCAAGTCAAACTTAGTCAAGTAAAACAGGGGCTGTATCAGCTTATCCAACGATAGAGTTGCTTCCTGCGCCGATAAATCCTCCGTCCAGAGGATGTGCACCATCAGGACTTTGTCCTGCCCCGCTTTTCAGCTCAGATGTCCCCTGTGTGTCTTCATTCTCAGGCAAATGGTGAGATCGCCTGGGTCAGCTCCAGGGTTGCGTCCTACCAACTTAGGAGCACCAGTGGAAAGAGTGTGCAAGGGTGCCGATCGAATACGGAGATTGGGTTTAATTGGCCTGTGGGATCACATAGCCTTGAAGCAAAGCCTGAAACTTGGAGAATGGGATGCTTTTTGTGGCCTGGGTTAAATTCACACCTGTGGAAGCAGTGGGTGGACTCGGCACTGCAAAACTTGGGCTGAGATTGGTCCACCCAGAGGGGTTGAGATGTCAGTGTTGCTTAGGGGGAAATGACCTCGTATCCAACTCATCTTATTGAAGCTTGACCTGGGCCATCTTCTTGCTTTCTTGACATCTGCTGATTTTTCTGATTCTGAAATGACAGGTGGCCCCACTGTTCCCATAGTGTCCCAGCTTAGGATCTATGAACCCTGCCCTTTCTCTCATCTCCTGCCCTACTTTCCATTCCATCACTAATTTTTCCTGGCTGGGTCTCCACAATGCTTTTCCCACTTCTAGTTCCACAGCAGCCATGTTTTTTGAAGCATGCCCTACTCTTGCCAGGACTTGTGCAGTAGCCACCTTCAGGTCTTCTCACCTCTATTTACTACACTGCCCCAGTTTGCCCAGCACTCAACTGCCAGATTAGAAGTCATAATTCAAAGCTCATACCACAATAAGAAGAGTTACCATTTCATGGGTGTTTTTTCTACCTCAGGTACTTCAAATATAGCCCTTGTGATTCTTATACTAACCATTCACATTATTTAAATCTCAACTTAAACATCATCTTCTTTGAGACTCTTCCCTGAAAAATCTACCTAAATCAGGAGTCATCAAACTTTTTTTGTAAAATGCCAGATAGTAAATAATTTCAGCATTGTGGGCCACACAGTCTCTGTCACAACTACAGTTGGCTCTTGAATAATGCAGGGATTAGTGGTGCCAACCCCCCACAGAGTAAAAATCCGTGTATAACTTTTGACCCCCCCAAAAAACTTAACTACTAATAGCCTGCTGTTGACCAAAAGCCTTGCCAATAACATAAACAGTTGATAATATATATTTTGTATATTGTATGTATTACATACTATATTCTTACAATGAAGTAAGCTAGAGAAAAGAAAATGTTATAGAGAAAATCATAAGGAAGAGAAAATATATTTACTATTCATTAAGTTAAAGTGAATCATCATGAAGGTCTTCATCCTTGTCTTCATCTTGAATAGGCAGAGGAGGAGGAGGAATTGTTGGTCTTGCTGTCTCAGAGGTGGCAGGGGTGGAAGAAAATCTGCATATAAGTGGATCCACACAGTTCTAACTCATGTTCAAGGATCATGAGTACTCAATCTGCCATTGTAGCATAAAAGCAGTAATAGATAATATGTAAATGAATGGTAGTGGCTATGTCCAATAAAACTTTATCAAAGGGCACTGAAATTCAAATTTCATGTCATTTTTATGTGTCATAAACATCATTTGTCTTTTGATTTTTTTTTCAACCATTTAAAAATGTAAAAATCATTCCCAGTTTGTGGCCCCTACAAAAACAGATGGTGGGCTAGATTTGGCCCACGGGCTACCGTTTGCCAACCCCTGACCTGAAGCAATCCAGCCCTCTGACACCTCTTCCTCGTCACTCTGCTTTATTTCCTTCATAAAATGTACAACTATATGACATCATGTTATTTATGTATTTCCTTGTGTCTGGCACGGTGCTAGGCTCCAAGGATTCCACAATGAACAGAATGGCATTTTTTCCTCCACTCAACAGATTTTATGTTCTAGTTGGAGGAGAAAGACAAGAAACAAGAAAACAAATAAGTAAACAAGACCAGTTCAGATCCCATGAAGGGATAAAGTATTAAGAGTCTGGGTAGCAGTGGTGCTAATTTCCTTTGGTTGCTCCAGGAAGACTTCTTTGAGGGGCGATATCTGAGACATGAAGGACAGCGGGAACCGGTCCTGAAATGAACTCGAAGAGGATTTCAGACAGGGACAGCAAGTGCAAAGGCCCCGAGGCAAGTAAGAGCTGGAGTGTTGGAGGAAACGGAAAGAAAGCCAGTGTCATGGAAGCTGTGAGCTCGAGGTGAAATAAGTTTGAAAACTTAGCACAGATCCATTTTTGCAGGCCATGGTGATGAGTTCAAATTATTTGAAGTCCACTGGGGGGTTGTAAACAAGGGAATGGCATGACCCACTTGGCATTTCTAAAGATGACTCTAGCTCTGGTGTGCAGCAATGAATTGTGGATGTATGTGCATGTGAATGTGCCTTTCCTTCCTTACCAGGAAGCTCCGTGGAGATCTCAGGAATAGACCCTACACATATTAAGCCCTCAACAAAAACTTTATAAAATTAATGCACTAATGGAAACTATTAACACAATAGCATAACTTTTTTTGACCTCCTCAACAGCAAGGCTTTTTATAACCAGGTTCCCAAAGCAGGTCAATTTATATCATAAAATTCAAAAATTACAGCTTATAGCATAAAGTGACCTCCCATGATATAATGTGGCAAAACAAGCAAATGAATACCAGGGGTAATAAATGTCTAGGCACTAAAGCGGCTTGACTATGAAATATGTTCCCATCACATTGAGAGTAAGGATTCAAAATAAAGGAGGTTTAAACTACCCAGCACTACCTAAATGGAGCTAGTGGTGCTAAGTCCTGATTTTTAGACCCAACTGGTAATGCAACCATTTAGGTATTTTTCATTTTTCCTCATCATTTAGTCAACAAATATTTTTAAATGCAAACTATATACAGGCACTATGCCAGGCTCAGATCCAGAAATGAGCAAGGCAGAGAAGCCTCTGGCCTCATGGAGCTTATGCGTGAGTTTATATGGTGAAGAAAACAATAGCCAGTAACCAAAGAAAATAATTTCAGTGCTGTAAGTGCTAACAATACAGGGCTGTGGAACAGGGACATGGAAAGCTACTTTAGATGGGGGGTCAGGGAAGTCCTTTCTGAGGAAGTGACATTTTTGCTGTGACCTAAAAAATGAGGAGCAACCAGTCATCCACTGAGTCAAGGGATGAGAGCTCCAGGCAGAAGGAACAGCATGTGCAAAGTTCCTGAAGTGAGCAAAATCTTGGTGTGTTCAAAGCATTACCTAGTACAGGGGTTAGCAAACTTGTTTTGTCAAAGAGCTGGATAGTAAATATTTGAGGCTTGGTGGGTCATATAGTGTCTGTTGCAACTACTCAACTCTGCTGTTGCACCACAAAAGCAGCCATAGGTGATATGTAAATGAGTAAGTGTGCCTGAGTTTCAATAAAACTTTATTTACAAAAACAAGTGGAGGGCCAGATTTGGCTCACAGGCTGTAGTTTGCCAGGCTGTGGTCTAGTAGGATAGTGCCTTTAGGAGGGGGTCCAGAAGCAGACCCTGACATCAGGCTTCCTGTGCTAGTGATTTCTTAGGAATGTGCTCCCAGAAAGAGCCAATAAGGGAATGGGGAAACAGGATAGGGAAGGGGAGAAAGCCACGCAAAGTCCTAGCCTCAGCCTGATCCCATGGGGAGCCTCAGAGTTTGGCCTATTTGGAGGCAAGGGCTGGGCTCTGCTATGCCACATCAACCAGTCCAGGGGACATACACTTGCAGGCACCGAGGACACTCTGCAAATGCAGGCAAGGCAGCTCCAGTAGCTGGAGGATGCCCATGGAAGAGAGTTGCAGATATGTCTATCAGAAGGAGAAACATGCAGAAACCAGGAGTGGGGCACAAGGATATAGTATCAGGAATTCAAAGATATCTCTACAGTGTCCTCTACAGATGCATTTCACTGTGGTCAAGTTCTTACCTAGCTCCCACTTTTAGGGAAAAGTGCCTGTTTCCCCAAAGTTAAGATTGTGAGTAAAGATAGGGTCTCCATCTACCTCTTGGAGTTGACGTTAAAATATATCAAGTTCTTTTGTCCAAAATTAAAAAGGGAATCAAAAGAAGAGGTGCCTTTCACCTCATTGTTACTGATAAAGTAAGTAATCTAAATGGTAATTCAAAATAGTGCAACTGTACAGAGACCAGGCTTTTGAAATCTGCCAGAGATGCAGGGGAACTGCCTGGCCTCTGGCTCAGCCCTTCCTAGGCAAACCAGTGAGGGAGAGGGAAATGGCATTGATTAAGCACCTTCTGTGTGCATTGTGTGAGGAGCTTTTCTATCTTTTTCTCATTTAACCCTTACCATATGTTTTTAGTGGAGATACCATCCCCATTTCATAGATGAGGAAGCTGAGGTTCGACTATAAGCCCATCAAGGGCAGAACAGGGGCTGTAAAATAGAAAATCCTCAATTCATATTTATTGACTGGACCTCAGAAAGGTCTGTAACCTGCTGAGGGTGACAGAGTTGGGATTTGAGGCCAGTTCTGATGCCCAAGTCTGTGCATTTTCCTAGCTGCACATTTCATACCAGTGATTAGAAAGAGTGAATACAAAATGGCTAACCAGTGGCTGCATGCAGTGCTCTTCATATATAAAGTTGGCATTCTGGGGCTAGGCACGTGATTCGTGTCATTTGCTTGCTGTCATGATGAGGCTTTGCAGGGACTCATTCACACGCTGTCCAATGTGCCACTCCCAGATCAGTGACCAACACCTGCAGGCTTTTGCTGTGTTTCCTGGAGAAATCTTTCCCAGGACTGAACCTGGGACTTGCCAAATAGCCATAGTGATCTCATTCGCTGGTCCAATCGACAAATATTTATTCAGTGCTTATTATGTGCTGGGCACCATGAAAGCCCTGAAGACACAAACAACCATGACTAACAAGGGGTTAGCACACTACTAGTGTCATCTCATACGTCCTTCCCAAATCCTTGGCAGTAGGTTCATGGATCTCCATTTTGTAGAAGAAAAAGCTGAGCCTTAAAAAGGTTAAGCAAGTGGCCCATTTTCACACAGGTAGGAAGCAGCAGAACCAAAATTTGGATGCACATTTGCCAGACTCCACCATCACTGCCAGAACACAGACACTGTCCTGATTCCTGCAAAAATCAGGGCTAATACCTATTGAATGCTTACTATGTCCAAGGCACTCTTTCAAACTCTTTATATACATCATGGCATTTTATCTTCCCTGCCATCACACCAGATATGTCCCTGTCATCACCCTTGTTTTACCGATGAAATATCTAAAGTCAACAGAAATTAAGTGACTTGACTGTCACTACACAGACTTCAGCTGGTAGAGCTTGGATTGAAACCCCAGATCTGCAGAATTCCAGGGCCTGGGAAGCAGACTTATAAATTTATTAAATTACCAAAAAAGGAAAAAGAGGCAGGAGTAAAATAATAAGAATAATTAACCTCTATTGAAAGCTTGCTTGTGTGCCGAACACTGGGCTTAGCACTTCTCCTTTGTTAGCTTATTTAAGCCTCACCACCCTGGATAGTAGGTGATATTCTTACGGCCATTTTACAGATGAAGAAATGGAGGTAGAGCATGGTGAAGTCATTCATCCAGGTCACACCGATGTTTTGTGATGGAGGGAAAAGTTCAATTACAGATCGGCGTGCCTCCCCACAATAAGCAGATTAGCCCTATTTCTCTCCAGGGAAGGTTTTCCTGGGCATTCGGCCCATGACCTGGGTTCATGACGAATGAATAGGTGTCAGTGCTCACCTGTGCCATGTGATTGACTCTAGTAAGTAGAGGGGGCTTCAGCGTAGAGTCATGATGACGAGTTTGGGGTGAAAGGATGTGACAGAAGGAAAACAGACAAGGGGCCAGCAGTCCCCTGGGCTCCGTGTCAAGCTCCTGACCAAATGCCCAGGGCAGGGTGTTCTTCTTCCTCTGCTTCCGTCACTCAGAAGAGCTTTGCTGCCTCCAACAACGTGAAACGTGCAGCCCGGACTTGTGGAGAATGGAGTGCGGGCCTTAAGTGTTGCTCCTTGGGTACCGGACCACCACCTCCGCCTCAGTTACACACGCCCTCTTTTTCAATCTAATGAACTCCAACCATCAGTGCAACTTAAGTTCGGCTGTCTGTTCGTGCATAGTTAATATTAAAAATGTACTAACAGTGTGGCTGAGAAATCAAATTATGCACATAAATATGCTGGCATAGCAGAGGCGGCGGCAGAAGCCAAAGTTAGCAACACTGATGCCAGTTCACATTTGCAAATCTCCCGTCAATCTGTCATTAAACATGTTATCAAATGATGATAAGTGTATGCTTCTTGCTTGCATTGGTGAGCTGATTCCCGATGTTGATGCACGTTAATGGGATAATACGCATTAACATAGTTGTGCTTGGATGAACACAAAACATTTTTTATCTGTCTCCGTTTGTTTCCCCCTGTGGCCCCCAAGTAAGTGTTTTGTGTTATCAAATTGCCAAAAAAAAATGGGAAAACATATTACTTTTAATTAGCAAATCTTGTTGTTGCTTTTTTTCCTACCCTCCCCCCACCACCGTAACTCCTGTGTGTTGGCATAGAGAGAGGGAGAGAGAGAGAGAGAGGAACTCTTCTGTCTTCTTTCGGTAAAACGATTAATGTCAGCAACTCAGAAGCTGGCAATTATGTTCTGTCTTAATGCACTGGCCTTTCATCTGGGGCCCTTGCTCTTGACAGGCCTGATCGTTTCAGTTCAGTGATATGAAAGGCAGAGAGGAAATGATCGTAGACATCCCCGGTCTGTCACGAGGGCCGGTGCTGCAATTGGGATCTGCCTCTCCATCCTGCGGCTGCTCGGCGGAGTCAGAGGCGAGCGAGACAGATGGTGGCCCCAGGCGTTGCTTAGACTTTTGGGTGTCACTGTGCTGAGTGGGGAAGTTGTAGCTACAACCATTTCCCAAACTTGAGAACCGAGAAAATGTGCAAGCCCCCACAAAGCGAGAAACACGGTATTAAGAAGTTAAATGTTGTCCTTTCCCCTGAAGCCTGAGCACCCTCCTCGATCACAAGAATAAAAGTGGGATGGAGGCATTATTTCGTGCCGCAGTATTCACATACAGTCTGTTATCCCGATGAACCAGGGTAGGGTCAGATGAATTTTTCATCCAAATGAAAATAAAATTTAGAGATTCTCTCTTTTTAAATTATTTCAGAATATTACTGGGGTACAAATGTTTTGGTTACACGGATTGCTTTTGTACTACTTGAGTCCAAGTTGTAAGTGTGCCCATCACCCAGATAGTGTGTGTTGTACCCATTAGGTATGATTTCACCCATCCCCTCCTCGCCCCTCCCACCTGCTTGATTGCCGTTGAGTTTTTCTTCCATCTGTGCACATGAGTGCTGATCAGTTAGTTCCAATTTAATAGTGAGTACGTGTGGTATGTTTTTCCATTCTTGCAATACTTCACTTAGGATAATGGTCCCCAGTTCCATCCAGATTGTTGCAAAAGGTATTAATTCATTTTTTATGGCTGAGTAGTACTCCATGGCATACATATATCACATTTTATTAATCCACTCATGAATTGATGGGCACTTGGGTTGATTCTACATCTTTGTGATTGTGAATTGTGCTGCAATAAACATTCTAGTGCAGGTGTCTTTTGATAAAATGACTTTTTAAAAAATTTAGAGATTCTTGAATGAAAATGCACACCTTTGTGGATATTTTTGGCAAAAATCAGGTCAATTCAAAATTTGAGAAATGGTGCTTGTGCCCCCTCTCTTTGGGAAGTGATGTTCTGAACCATTAGGATTATTTTTCTGCCAGATCATATAGGAGATCTGCCAGATATTTTTGAGATTTATTAATTCATACATTCAACACAGATATATTGGACACCTACTATGAGCAAGAACTACTGTAGACTCAGGGAGCCAGATGGACGCGATTCCTGCCCTCATGCCGCACATGGTATTTGGGTATTACAGATTTTTCTTAAATCGCTACATAATAAATTAATTTGATTTCCATTATGAAAGGTGTAAGTGGAGGCATATGGGGTGAGCTCGGCAGATAGCGTTCTTTGCCATTAATAATGCCAAAAGGTTATTGCGTCTGGCCTTCCTGGATTCTTGTTTACATGTGTTTTAAAATTGACATTGACTTCTTGCCATTTGTGTTTGTTCCTCAGTGGAGTGAGAGGCTTATTAATGATTAGACTTATTGTTGCTATTATGAATGTGCTAATTAAAAGAAAATTCTGTCACACGGCTTTGTGAGGCAAGCACGAGATTTTACAGTTAGAGACGTCAGGTCTGGAAGCGTGGAGAGAAAAGTGTGAAACAAGAAAACAGAGCTCAGGATAAGGGAAAGAGTTCTCAAGATGTCTGCCATCTTCCATGGTAGGTTATGTTTCAGGGCATTTTCCCTAGGAAGGGCATGACAAAAATCTACTTGTTTTGTGATTGGAAACATCATTTTTCTAATTTCTTTTGTCTTAGGGTGGAAATAGCCAGCTTCTCTTAGACATGACTCCTGAGGACATCTTGTTGTCTACAGGTTTATTCAGATACATAACACTTTCAAAGTGATAATCAGATGCCAGACCGAGGATGCTAAGATGACCAGGACACAGTCGTTCCCTGAGAAGCTCATGACACTGGGGGCGAGGAAATGAAACAAATGCACAATTCCTATTCCTTGGGACAGTGCAGGCACCCACAGGACGGGTACCCAACCTTGTCATTGGTAATTAGAACAAATTATCTCTTACATCACAAATGTGTGTTTATTTCACATACTCAATATATTGAACTTTGTCAGGGAGACCAAAATAGATATAATAATGATTAAGAGCTTATATCTATTGAAAAATTACATGGCGGTTTTCTAATTGTTCATTTTAATTGTCTCTTCTCTAATTGCCTATTCTCTTGCTGGTCTTTCCCACTCTACCTTGAGCCCTACCAGGGCAGACGCTGTTTACCAGAATTCAGCTCAGGGTCTGGTCCACAAGGGGTGGGTGTTTACATGTGTGTTGACTTACTTTCCAGGAATTACACTTTAGATGTTGGAGATTAAAAGGTGATTGCAGTACAAGTGCAATATAAGTAGCATGTGTACCCTGAGATCTGTCAGGGAGTCCGAAGAATGAAACCGGGCCCACCGCCTCCCACAGAGTGAGCAGCTGTTACTTAGCTGTTGAGTAGCCCCAGAAGAGAAAGTGTTGCTTGATTGCCTAAAAGGTTAGTAAACTTGCATTGAGACTAAGATTGGCAAGAAGCTTGGGAAATATTAGAGTTACTGTGCCAGGGTAGTGGTATTTTGGATTCTTTCCCGTCTAAAATTATTTCTATGTGCTAACGTCACTTTGAAAACAAATAAAATTCATGGTAGATGAAAGTAAAAGTCATATTTTTAGAAGTCAGTGTTTTTCTTATTTAACCTGAATTACTCAACTTGAGTCTTTAAAACTTTTAATGAATCTCCTCTTTTTTCCCCTCCAAGCGTGTTTCAAAAGGGAAAACCTTTATATTCCATGAAAATATTTTTCAGATTTTCTTTCTACATTTGTCAGATCAGTTTGCAATCTTTAATCTGCAAGATAATTTCTGTGTGGTCATAAAAGTTATAAAATTCTACTTAGCCATTATCAGGAGGCTGACTGTAGGAAACTGTTGAGTCTTAAACAGTATAAAAATTTGGCTTTAAACAGATTTGTGGATTTTTCCCGATGTCAAAAGCTAGTACTGGTCGATAAGTATTAGACTTAAATTGATGTTAATCTATTTTTCTCACATCCATGTTTTTGCCAAAGTTTTGGGGAATTGTCTTGGTATCTTATAAACAATGATCAAAAGGATTACTCATTTATTCATTCAACATGTCTATTAGGTGTCTACTATTGCCAGACACTATAGTAGCTCCTAGGAATTCAGCACTGAACAAAACAGAGACAACTCCCTGCTCTCAAGTTGACATTCTAGTGGGAAAGACAGATCATATACAAATAAAAACATGTCAGATACTGAAAAGTGCTAAGAGGAGAAAAGGGAGAGCAATAGAGAGGAAGCTCTTTTAGACAAGTTCTTTAGGAAAGGCTTGTCCGAGGAGGGACATCTGAGCTGAGACCTGAATGAATTGAAGGCAGAAGCCATGTGGATATCTGGAGAGTTGGAATAAATCAGCTTCTAATACTCGTAGCAACTGGATAAGTCATAGGAAGAATAATACCATGATCAAAGAATCATTGAAAATTGGAATGATTGAAAATTTTGCAACATGTGACAAAGACAATTTATTACAGCCAGGGAGTCAAAAGACAATGAAGTCTAAGAATTTTCTACATTGCTTTTTTTTTCCATTATAACTTTCATTTGTATCTTCTAAAAATTGCATGAAGAGTTTCAAATGGCCTGAGAATGAGGTTTAGTGGTTTTTAATGTTGAAGATTAGTTGACACTATTTAAAAATCAGAGAAATTTACTTTAAAATCCATGTTTTCAGCTTCTCTTGAAAACCTGGAAAAAATGTCAACGGCGGACCCACCTTCCCACATGGAGTCAGTTGGAGCTAAGGAACGTGTTCCCTTTTCAATAGAACATGCTTCAGTTTACTGCAGTCCCCACCATTCCCTACTACTTTCCACCAAATCCACTGCACTCATTTATATTTTCTTCTTGGACTCTATATGCACATCATTTTGTGATCACAACTTCAAAGGTTTATACTGTTAACCTTAACTGCTCATTTTGATGGATTCGTAATCATTCAAACCTTAGCTTACATCTATCACTAAGTCAGAAGTTCTCTAAATCGAGCTAAATTAACAAATATTTATAAAGCGTCTACAGTATGAAAGGTAATGTGCTAGAATATAGAGGATCAGAGTTAAAAGACATAGACTCTCATCTCCTATAGTTCACTGTTTATTGGGAAATAAAACTATAATTATAACAATATCCCCTATATTTTTAAACACTTTGAATATAATCAAAGCATTCTGAGATCTGTTACTTTATTTGCCCTATCCAGAAATCAAAGTGAGAGGAAACATGAGTGTTATTGGTTTTAGTATGAGTATTAAGCATAAAGATAGGTACAAAGAGCTGAGTGTATTTGTCCAACATGACAAGGCAGCCAGTGTCAAAGCCAAGATTAGAGCTGTAGGTTGATGTCCTTCTCAAAGGTTCCATTTTACCAACTATAATCTCTAAAGTGCTGACCTATGTCCGGGGTTGGCAAACCCAGCCTGTCACTCATTTTTGTGAATAAAGTTTTATTGGAATATAGCCATGCCATTTGTTTACATGTTGTCTGTGGCTGCTTTTGTGCCACAACGTCAGAGTTGAGGGCTCACAACAGAGATTATATGTCCCACAAAACCTAAAATATTTACTACTTGGCCCTACACAGAAAGAGTTTGCCAGCCCTTGGCCTATGTGGGAGCTGCTCAGTGAGGGTGGGGGTAAGGGGATGGGGGGAAGAAGCCACATTGCTATGTCCCCCTAACACCTTGAAAATTGAAGGAGAGCTCACTAATCCGTGGTGGGGGAAACTGGTCAGCCCCAAATACACCAGTCAGAAATACCAAGAGCAAAATCGGAGGTTCAGTTAGGATTCTCAGGTACACATCACAGAAACTACACCAGCTAACAAAAAAAAGTTTCACTAAATCTTACTGTATGGTTCATGGAACCACCCAGAGATCCAGAGAATCATATTTAAAGGCTACACATCCAGGAACTGTGCCCAGATTAAAGCCAGGACTGTGCCAGTGGAGCCACTCCTGTACTAGAAGCTCTGGAATGGCCGCCTGTGCAGGGCAGATGGCTTTCACCCTTGTCAGGATAAAGACTACCTGGCACCTGCTTCCTCACAACCTATTCTTCTGAATCAAAGCCCTACGTTGGTCCATTTGAGGGGCAAACCCCGATTCCTGCCTTGAGGAATGTCATTCCTTCCAACCAAGCTACTGGGATGCTGACACTGTGGCACAGACTATGTCATTAATTTCTGAAGAGAAAAATATAGATCGTACAAAGTTAGTGAGTATAGCATTTTTATAAGAAAAAAAGGAACAGATATGGAATTTTGTCAAGTGGATTCCAAAATTGTCCACGGGAAAGGGCATCTGTGGTTATTGAACATTGTTGAGTGTCTGGCCTATCATGGGAAAAGTTTCATATAAATATATAATCTTAATAGTAATTGCCAATTATTAAGGCATCGGCACATTTGTCTAGGAAGAGAGTGTGATTATTGTTCACATATTATGGATGAGAAAACTAAAGCCCAGCAGTCAGATAAGCCTGGCATGTACAGGCAGTGGAGGTGATTCAATCTGGAGCAGTCTGTGCCTTAAACCTCCACTCCGGCTAATGGGGGGATTTTTAACTATTTGTCTGGAACGTTTCTGAATCCAGTAGCAAAGCAATCCTAGTCACCTCTCTGGCCTCTCAAGGACTTCCTGAAGTCCACCTAAATTTCACCCCCTGGGCAGTAAATAATACACATAAGCCACCTTCTGCTACAGCTTGCTTTCCCACGCCGCATGTACAATTACCCAGAATAGTAGCTGACCACCTGTTGAGTTTCCTCTATGTCACTCTCCCCAGCATTAACTCATCTAATCCCCTCAAAAACCCCATTGTCATCATTTTTAGATTCAGACTGAGTCTTAGAGAGTTGAAATAACGTGGCCAAGGTCACGCAGCCAGTAAGTGGCAGAGCTGGGACAAAAGCCACATGCTTTGGGCACTACATCCTTCTTATATGTCCCCTCAGGGACGTGGAATGCTCAGGGAGGTGTCTGGATGATGACTTACTCTCCTCATGGGTCCCCTCACAGTTGATACTGTGAGTAGGTAGGTAGTTTTAAAGATATAAGAATCACCATTGAAAACACTTGAAACCTACATCCATTTAGCACAAAGTTCATGCTCTTAAGCACAGATTGTGCAATGTGAGTATTTTCTTAATCTCTGTGGCATTTTTATACTTTTCAGTATAAATTAATAAACAAGAATTCCAGGGTAGACTTTGGGCTCCTGCACCCTGCAGATAACAGGAGGCTGACCCGTCTTGGATGCTGTCCAGAGTAAATGAGCACTATGCAGAAGGGTGAAGGGAAGAGTCTGGCACCAGACAGACCGGTTCTGGATGCTGCTCTGTTAATTACCAGGCGTGTGTCCAGTGGTGTGCTGGTAACGTTTAACAACTGGCTCTTTGAAAAAAAACCAAGCTCTGATTTGTAGCATTTGCCCATTTCTGTGGTGTAAATACTCCCAGTGTGGGAAGACAAGTGCACAGTCAGCTCTCATGAGCACTTGTGAGCTAGGACAAGCTGGTTCCTGTACGCTGCAGTGTGCCAGCTAGTTGTTAATTCCTCTCACCTCCGGAGACCTAGCAAAAGGCAAGTACCTACTTCAAAGGTTGTTAGGAGGATTCGTGACAAAGCATGGTAAAGCAGTCAGTAGCGTGCCTGGCACTGTGGTAGGCATTCACTAAATGTCATTATTGCTAGCTGGGATTCTATTAGGTAGAATCCTAATGTCTTATGCCTCAATTTCCTTATCTTAAAAATAGTAATAAAATACTTTCCCCACCTCTTACTCAGGATAATTGGAACAATCAAGTCAGATCATCTACATCAACTGCTTTGGAAAGTTACAAGCTTATTAAAAAAAAAAAAGAGTATTTTATGAAAGTCAAGTCAAAACTCAGAGAATAAATTTTTGCTCGGCAAAAATTATACAACTGAGTCAGAATTTTTAGTTCTTCTGTCATCGTTTTTTTCCTGCGCTTTCAGGCTGTCCTTGGTTCCCGATCCTAATTCCCATTTAAAAGCCGTTTAATTGAGAAAGGTCTGGAAACTTACCAGCAAAAAATTCAGTCCATCAAGAGGTTCTGAGAGTCTTTTCGGTTTAAGTCTTTTTGATCTCTTACTCCTCAATCCTGTAATCCTTTTGTGAGGAATCTTCAATAATCCTTGTTTTTAGTTCTTATTTTTCAACTTTCCCTTAGAAAAGCAGGATTTCCATCATGTCTCCAAGGTGAAGGCAGTATAAAGCCTTCCTCACACAACACCTGGTGGTTGCGTAAAGACACCAGGCATTTCCGTTGTGGGAGGCTCCAATGGGTCGTTCTCTTAGATTTGTTGGAGTCTCTGCTCAGCCCTCCCTGTGATCTTGGTGAACGCAGTATTTAAGTGCATCATCTTGGTACTTTCCATTTGGTACATTTCTGCTTAGCCACTGGATTTTGATTTTGTCCCTATACCCTCCATTTACAGATAGAAATGCTTAACTGATGCGTCAACAGCCCAAGTTCATAGACGGACACTAATTGCTCACAATACTCATGTCCATTCAGAGACAGAGCCAGGCCTCCGGGTTGCAGGACAGCACAGTTGTTACAGATACGTGTTCTGCAGTCCAAAATCCTCCGGTTCAAATCTTAACCTTGTAACCTGCTGGATGTGAATTCTGGGCAAATTACTTAAACTCTGTATGTCAGTTTTTCCTACAAAAACATGGATAATAATTAAGACCTACCTCAAGAGGCAGTTAAGAAAGTCAAATGAGTTGGTATTTATATACATATATAAGGTTATATATATATACTTATAAAACCTTTTATATATATAAAAAGTATACATATATATAAGTTTTAGAATAGTTACTGGTAAACACTAAAAAATAGAAGTGTTAACTATTATCATTATAAAGCTCATAAAGCAATGTTTCCCTAATTTCATTCAAGTGATATTTATACTTTTTGCCATATCTGCATACCACTTGTGCTATTGTTTATTTATCATCAACACTTTTATTAAGGAGAAAACTTCAATTAATCACTAGTCTAAATGGAAATCAGTATCATTTAACAAAAAAAAAGAGGCTAATGACAAAAAGTAGATAAGTCACAACAAAACAATGTTTTTATATCCAGCAGGTCCTGATGCCTGTCTAAATCTCAGGGCTGAGGTCTGCTCTTTTTATTGGAATGGCAGGTTAGAAAGTGTTAGTGAGCTGTTAAAACCTTGACCTTGGACTTGAACTTGAGACTGAGCCTTTCTTCTTGGGAGCTTAGAAGAAAGTTCGAAACAGAGCCATCTCCCACTCTACAGTTCTGTCTTTTTGTTGCTGGACCCATGTACCTCCTAAAAGTTTCTCACGCGTATCCAATGGTGTGCACCTCACACCTTAACTAAGATGGAGCTGAAGGGCTCATTACCATCCAGGTCTGTAATGACTGCAAAAAACTCTGGGCACTTTGACGCATGTTATTCGTGAAGACTGTTGTTCCTCTCAAAAGCCTCAGTTTTCAGTATCTAGCTGTCCCCATCTCTAATTTTTTTAAAAAATGGTATGCTTTCTTCATAAATTTTTCAGGTTCAGGTCTGGGTTTTTGTCTCTTCTGAAGTCCAGAAATTGATGTCTTATGAAGGACTTTGCAGTTTGCTCCGGGCTTCACAATGCTGAGTTGCCCATCTGCTGGCTCAAGGAAAAGATCAGATGTCAGTGTACATTAACAGAAGAGCGTGAGCATGCCGTTTTGTTGCCATAAGGTTTTATTATGAAAAGATTGCAATCTAATCTATAGCACAGTCACCCAACATTCAATATCCCTGCAATTTCCAATATTTAAGAGTTAAGCTCTTTGGAATTAGCGCTGCATTATCTCCCTCAGCCATCAGTACACCGAGATGGGAGAAAAGTGCTGTTTAAAACAGCTAGCCAGCTGGGCTAGCACTTCCAGGGTTGTCTCGTCGCCAGCCCTTTCCCTCCCACCCCTTTATCTTTTCCTTAAAACACAGGCTCTGGAATATCTGTGTCCTTTATCATAACTCGAGTTTGTTCTGTTCTTCCTTGGTCTGAGGTCAAAGCCATCTTCCTAGAAACTTCTTTACATTTTTTGGTCCAAGGTTAAGGTTAAGGTGATACAAACCCAGAAATACATCTCTTATCTTTTCCTTGTTCAAGGCAATTGACAGTTTTGCAGAGTCACTCAAGTTTCTCATGCAAGCTCTGGAAATTTTCCCCAAGCCATGAGACAGAGATGAAACCAAATGTAGGAATTTCTGCAGGTCCAGGGACCCCCATTACAAAATGGACTTCAGAGTCTGCGTACAATACAGATGGGAAGAAAGAACTGAAAGAGGGGTATGATTTGCCCAAAGCGAATCCAGGGCCTTTGATTCCAACTCCATCTACATCAGACAACTCCCAGGTTGTCACAGAAAGGCCTGTGATATTTACATTCCCCCGTAATACCCTGTCCCGTGACTTCGCATGATTTGGCCGCACTGGCAAGTTGTATCACCTTATCTCAAGTGTTATTATGTTCCTCTAATCTCCTCCAACTAGAAAAGATTTCAGTGTAACCTTGAGAAACAGCAGTGGGAATGATGTCAGGAAATAAAATCACTGTCAATGATAAAGCCTCAAATTGGGAAACTTTTGGGGAAACTGATCCAATGAGAGAAGCCATACAGTACTGACATGATTTCTAATCTATCAACCCCTGTATTATCTTGGGCAAGTCATTGCCCAGGGGTAGCATAGCATTTAATAGCAGAAACTCTGATGTCCCAATAACTTGGTTTGAATCTGGACTAACTCTTGAGCAAAACTTAACTTGTCCAAGTCCCGTTTTCCTTGTCTGCAAAATGGAGAGAGTAATAGTAGCTACTTCCTAAAGACGTTGTGAGGATTAAATGTTATAATTAGACCCATGCCTGACACACTGAAACACTAAATAAATGTTGTCTGCAATGACCATGTGATCTACCTATATGAACACTCTTCAATCCTGGGATGGTAGACTGCAGAATTTAATGGCCTCTTACATACATCAAAGAATTGTTTATCAAATTATACAAAATGTTGAATCTTGTTCTTGTTCTCTCCTTTCTAGGCAGGTGAGCAGAAAAGATAATGTAGCTATCAAGGGGCCAATTGAATGGGTGATCCCTCCAACTTTTTCCATCACCCCCCCATCATGGGTAATTCTCTTCCTTGGAGATGCTGTTCTTGACCCAAAATCTGTAACTGTACCCTTTTTCTTTTCATTAGAAGAACACCCATACATTCATTGAGGTAAATATTCACTGGGAGCCCACTATTTGTGAGGCACTCTGCTATGCGAAGGGACATCGATAGTGACAAAAATAAGCTCTTGTGGCCCTTACATTCTAGAGGAAAGGGGCAGAGAACAAACAGGTGAACCACCACAAACACACAAGATAATTGCTAAAGCGGTGCCATGAAGGACACCAAGCATGGCGCCGGGAGTAAGAATGGTAAGAGGTGTGTGCTGCCGTGTAAGTCAGGTGGGTGGACTATTTCGATGGGGTCATTGGGGAGCCCACTAGGAAGAGGTGAGCTATAAATAACTAGAAAGAACTGGTTTCAGAGATCTGAGGGAAGAGGGTTTCAGGCAAAGGCAAAAGCAAGTCTCTCATACAAGGAGCTCTGTTTATTTGAGAAACAGAAAGTAGGACTAGTATTGAGGCTGGGAGGAGAAGTTCAGGTTGCTGGACAGGCCTGAGCGCAGGGGGTCTTGTAGGCTGCCAAAAGGAGGGCAGCAAGGAGTCACAGAGAGGTGTCAGCATGGGAATGGTGGCATCTGATTTACCCTTTGAAGGAAAACGTCAGGATGCTATTGAGTGAGGAAAATAAATAGCACAGGACAGTGAGGAATCTAGTCTCTCTCTCCCTCAACCAAATACATTGTACATATGAGTCCTTAAAAAGGATTGGTGACAAATTCTTTGCAACACACTTGATAACTGTCCAAAACTTCCTTTTGTCTCATGTTTGAGAATTACTCTGATAAGGCATAAAGTGCCTCCGTCAAGGTGTGAGCCTCTCTGTTCCAAAAGGGCTTATCAGAGTCATTTTTTGGCTTATAGATAAGACTCCAAGAATCTCCCAACACCTGTTAATTGCATAATCCCATGAGTCAGTGGTGACATAGTAGTAGGGTAGGTGGAGAAGGTTGGAGCCTAAAAATCTTCTTATTCCTGGGCGAACCCCCAATTTAAGAGATGGTGGATAGCCCCATCTGTCCCCTTACAGATATTAAGCTATTTTATGACAGACTGGAATGTTTGAACACAATTCCGAATAGTCACACTAACAAGGTCAAGTAAGAATTGAGGCAGCTAATTGGATAATTAATCAGATAATTGAAATCCCCTGCCCTGAATATTTTACATAAAATAATTTGAACTGCTATTTTCCCCTTAAATTATAATGACTCATCAGCTTACCACTTCCTTTTTGTGGATCTGATTTCCTTAAAAAACATATTTTATTATAAACTAGGCAAATGGGTTTTCCCTTTATTTTGCCCATTTAAAAATGTGTACTATTTTTATTTGTTAATGCCAAACATAACTGTGCTTTCTATTTATTTTGTTAATTTGTCTTTTTTGTTTGTTTTTAATTCTAAGTCTAATTGATTACTCTCCACCCTACCCTATCCCCATTTTGCTGTCTTAATTCTCCCAGTTGCTGAATAATTAGTCAATATGGTTTTGCCGTGTGTACAGAGCTCAACAGAGAAGCAGTTACTGGCCTTTGACACGACTTGGCAAGAGAGGTCCCAACACTGAAGTTTGAATTCTGGCTGCATGTCCCTATTTGCTACTGAACATCTAGGAATTTAATTAGGTGTCTACAATTTGGAAGTTCTTACTTGGACAACTCATTTTGTACCGAAATGCCCAGGTTCTGGGGGACACCCACTTGTAAACATCATATAGAGCCCATCAGGATGACATATTGCCCAACACGATGGCATATTTTTATCTTTAAAACTTAATCTTAAAAAGTAAAATAAAATTAAAAAATATAACTTCAGCACATTTTCCTCTCCAGGGTTTATCTTCTTTGCTCCCCCCATGCTGTTCAGCTAATTCCCTGCCAGGGAAGTATTGCTGTAACTAAGCCATCACACAAAGGCATGCCAAAGACAAAACTTGCGAACAAAGTGTTTATTCCTCTCAACAACAGAGCCAGCAATTTGCAGATTTTCTTAAGTGCAGCCCCCAACGAACCCTCACTGTTTTAGTAACTTCCCACAGAAGTTCACATTTTGGTAGGTTCTGCGGCATTGTTTCATAATGATCTTTAGGAAGAGAGGGGGAAAAAATTGCAGCAAATGTCAAACCTCAGGATATATTCAAGAGGCCTTCAAGTCAGTGCCTACCCAGGATCTGCAAAATCATGAAAGCACTTACATCTCAATATATGCCTTTTAAGGTCAGAAGTATCATAAAATCACTCAGGACATCTTGTTCTGTTCAAGTTTCTTTTCATTTTCCCATCCTAATAGCAGTTGCTGAAACTTCTTGAGAAAGGCAGTTTTTGATGTTCACCTGGAAGAGATTTTCTTGACAAAGTATTGGAAACTTAGTATTTATGGTCTTGAATATGTGAGATACAACAGTTATCCCCACTCCCACGGCCACGTCCTCCTTTTCTTGTAAAATGAGTGGTGTCTGCCTATGTCAGGATGATTTTGGTGCATGAATGGATGAATATAATTCTCTTCAGATCAGCCTAACACATCAGGCAATGTCATTAACTGGTCTAACACTGTAATTTCAAGTGTGCTTCTGAGAGTCTAACTCTGAAACCATTGAGCTTTGGCTAAATCTCTTTGGGGCTTTGGAGAGACAGCAGGGAGAAAGGGGTAGGGACTGGCCATTTGTTCCCTTTTCGCCATGTGGAAAGTGTTGTGTATTTGTTTATGTGGATTAAATATCTTCCAGGGCAGGACGACCTCTAGATAGGGTATTTCTAAAAGAGAAAAATAAATAACCGTTAAGTACAACCTGATGTAGTGAAAAGAATATACACTTTGAAATCAATAAGATTGAAGTTCAAACTCTGTCTTTTTCAATGACTGTGTGACCTCGGGCAAGCCACTTACCCTCTCTGAGTCATATTTTCCTCAACTGTAAAATGAAGATTTAAAAAAAATACGTACCCTACTGGTTTTCCAGAAAAATTAAAAATTTGCTATTCTTAGGATGCAGTAAATTCTTTAAATGTTAGTCTCTGCCCATCCCCCAAGTCAAACTAAGCCTTGAATATTTATACATGTAGAACACCTCAACCAAATGCCACAGAAGCAAGATGGTAAAAGGAAAAGCATAAAGAACAACAGATACGCGTTTGCAAAAAGCGACATTTCTCTTCAGTAGGTGCCCCCCCACCCCCGTCTCCTGTTATTGTTACTTGGTTGCCTGGCAACATTAACCCAGTCATCCCTAAAAGCACAGTGCCAACTTCAATCCCCAACTTTCAGGTTTTTAAAAAAGGAACCTTCTATTAGGAGAAAATTCACCTTTGTGGCAGTGCCACTTGACGAAGAAAAGTATATGTTTTAAAAGGCACCCCAGCCAACATGAATACATCTCGCATTTAGTGCTCAGAGATGAGAATATCATAATATTTAAATCAGTTTTGAGAACTTTCCTTGAAAAGGAAAAGGGGGTGGAAATCCACTAGTTAAATATCCAGGGAGGCCACGGGGAGTTCAGTTACCATAGAAATTTAGTGCTGGCGACTGGTATAGGGGAGCAGATTGGTGTCGGTTAATTCTTTCTTATTTGTAATTTATGTATGTTGGCTCATTCTCTGTGCCAGTCCAGATTTTCCTGCTTACCTGCCATTCTGCATGATGTGAGTGAGGAATAAGGATGCCAGGTTTCAGCCTTTTCTCCAATTTGTAAACATTATCGGGGGTCAGGAGGCCAGCCGACTTCACAAGGGAAAGTCCCAGCACTCAGTTTTTGCCTGATGTTGGCAAAGGGTTGGAGAAAATTGTGTGGGAATTGCTGGGAGCAAAGAAGAACTCTGCAAAATTCCCTCTGATAATCCAGAAATAGTTTTGAGACCCATCTTGGTTTTATAAATCCTGGTTTCATAGAACCTTGTTAATGACTAATTTTTATTCTCTGTTGAATACAGAAAGAAAAAATGAGACAGGATGCTTCCTATCTTATCCCATCATCCTGTGGCAAACATGACCCTTGAAAATAAATTTTCTGTTGCTTAACCTGCTAAGTAATTGTCTTCCCAACAGCATGTGGATGCTGGGTGGGAAAGTGGGTATTAACTTGTTTCTGGAACCCTCTTCACACTTCCCCAGGATTAGGCCACAGGAAAATGTCAGTTTCGCTGACAATTAAATGAGTCAGTTTCATATTCTCAAGAAAGGAGTAAAGCGATTAATACTTTATAGACACCTTCCTTTAGTCTCAGTGAGCCTTGGACTAAAAAAAAGGCAAGCCTCAGAGATGGGCTTCAGTGGATGTCAACTAATAAATACTCATTTCCATAAAATTTAAATGAACCCAGTAAAATCTACCTCTTGCTGTGCAGGAGCCCTTCTCATTACTCAAAATAGCAGCAATGTAATCACTGGAAACCACACCCTCCACGCCGAGGGGGCTGGCAGTGAAGTCATAGCTAACTTCCACGTGCTCGTCCACGGAAGTGGTGAAAATAAGTCACTAGACCTCGTCCAGTTCTTTCTGCTCTAGGCCATATCCCCTTCCAACCACGTGTACCTTATAAAATAATAATTTTCAGATGCAGGGCTGCATTTTGATTAGCCAAAAGACATAGCAATGAGTTCTTTTTCTTTCTGTACACACAGGCAAGAGTCCAAATACTTAAATACTTAAAAACTGCATGTGCAGTTTAAGAAAATTTCAAAAGTTCAGACGTCCACAGAGAGATGGACTCATGGACTGCCCCAGCCAAGTTTTGCATCCTTTTTGCATTTTAAATGATGTTTAAGCGATGATGGTGTCAATCTTGTTGAGACTTAATTGCTTAATCAGAGAGCCTGTTTTTTTAGTAAGACAAATATTTCCCTTAAAACTCATCTTTTAATGTTACAAAGTCTTCATTTGAATGTAGGTAAAATTGAGAGATGTCATGTTTTCATCATGGACAGCAAAACTGGAAGGTGTTTCAACAAATACTGAGATAAACTGTATTTTTCTATGAAGATTGAATGGTATCTCAGATGGCTATTATATATTAGTTTTCAAGTGATGGAAATGTTTTTAGTCCATTGAGATATACTCAAACTCCTACCCCCTCTTGAAATTTCTGTGAGTTCCTGGAAACTTTAATTTTCTTAGTCACTTCTGGCTACGACAGGGGGGCTCTCTGCGGTCATGGGTTAGAACTTAGATGCTAGAATCAGAGTACCTAGATTGAACTATCATGTGACCTTGGACAAGTTAAGTAACCTCTCTGTCCCTCAGTTTCCCCATCTGTGAAATGGGGGAATCCCCTCTTTAGATTATATGTACCATGAAAATTGCCCCATTCTTGTTCAATTTATTTAATTAAATATTGCCCCTCTCCAGGAAAGAATGTGTGACTGGATGGTGGCCCCTTCGGTGCTGTGCTGCAACAACCCTCACATCTGCAGGGATCCTGCCAGTTATTAAATATAGCCATTGTTAAAACTAAATTACATAAACTTATATTAAATGAATTGCACTTAAAATAAAGGTAAATATTCAAAAAAAAGAAATGGGGGAAAATAAAAGGTCTATTTTATAGAGTTATTGGGTGGATTAAAAACTTTAAACTTTTGAGCACTTTGAACAGGGCTTGCCATGTAGTAAGTACTCCATACACGTTTGCTGTTAACATTTTTTGCTTCTGCAGAATTCCTTTTTCCCCACTCTTATTTTTGTAGTAATTCTTTTATCACTTACCTAAAGTTGACACAAGGTGAGCTCAGCCCTTTCTCCTTAATTATTGGCCATCCTGAACACCCACACGTTATAACTCAAACATCAGAGTCTTACAGCAAACTTGTATACAAGGGTAGAGGTGATTAGAGCAAATAATGTAATGCTTAGTTTTAGGGTTCCCAGTACTTAGCAAATACAGCGTTGACCATAACATCATACCACTTGTAGCATATTGTCTTATGGTGTCATCGAGAAGTCCCTCTACACTTCTGGCCCAGCCCACCCTGGTGCATGTTTCCCTTCCTCATTATTTCACCACCCCATGGAAAAGCAAAACAAAACAAAACAAAAAACTTCTCTCTTAATTAGCAGACCAATAAACTTCCCTGCCCCAAACCTAAACTCAGCCCTCAACTTATTTCACATAGCAAAGACCAATGAATGAACTTTTTTAAATGCTGAAAACACCTCCTGGTCTTACTCTCTGCAGGATCTTAGCCAAAAGGCTAAGAAGTGATCTGGTTCTCATTCTTTTCTGCCCCCATCCATCTGGGTAAGAAAAAGGAGAGGGTGGAGCTTCATGAATTATGCTACCCCAAGGTAGAAGGCCACAGCCTGCTCTGGTTTTAGATGACCAGGTTGTTCCTTTCTTTCTTTCCTGGCACAATGGTCATTCAGCTTCTGGGCAGGGGCGTGCCTGCACTGGGACACACTGAGCTGTTCCAGACAAGAGAATGACTAGACTCATAAGAAAAGCTCCTTACACAGCTTCCAGGCAATCAAAAGTTCCCGTCATTCCCTGTACCCATAAGTTTGGCTCTGGTTTTAAGTTGGCCACAAGGGGATGCCTTGAAGATCTCACCTTGAACATGTTTATTTTCAGGCTCTGGCGCTTCACTGGGCATCACAGATGTACAATATAAAAATGTGCTTGGCTGCAAGTAACAGAGAACTCAGCCCACATGGGTCTCATGAGTTGGTTTTTCTCACCTATTAAGAGGCAGCTGCTGAACGGTCTTAGGGTCTCCGTGGTTATTCTGGCCTTACCCCTCACGTTTGCACCATGGTCAAAGCACCACACTTTCTCTGTGAGCATCACACTGTGTATAAGGTGACAGGCCTGGGAAGACATACCACCAACCTCATCTGCTCTTCTTGCCCAAAAGCAAACACTTTCTCGGACCACCCCTCCCTCTTGGCAGAGTTCCTAGCATCTTACTTGCCAAAATTGTGTACTTGGCCACAACCAGATGAAAGAGGGGACCCTGATGGTAGAGGAAGCAGAGCACAGCAGGTGGCAGTGTTGGGGGGAGGGGCGTGATGGCTCTAGAATTAGCCATCTGGTAGGACCACCCACCCAAGAGGAAGAAAAGTCTGAGATTTATAGATTTGAAGAGGTTGGGTTTTTGCTGCTGAATCTTTCTGCTTATCACCTACACAGTGCCAAGAGTCAGCATGAAACCTTGGGGAGAAAAAAAAAATCAGTTAAATATTTAGATGATTTGCCGACATGAGGAACTTGCTGTTGGCAGCAAAGATTTATTAAGCAGGCTACAAAACAAGATGTCATTAAACAGTTTGAAAGCATGCCCTCATAATTAAGAAAGGAGAAGTTTCCTAATTTGGGTAATGAAATCTGTGGCTCAGATGAGCGTTCATTTTATTAATATTTATTGTGTGCCTACTATGTGCCAGGTACCTTGTGGGCTAATCCCATGAAATAAAAAAGTGCCCCTAAAGCCAAATTTACTGGTAATCATAGTTGTCATTTACTGGATGCTGACACTCTCCCAACAAGCATTTTATATAACAACAGTTTATCCTCGCAACAACTCTAAGAAGTAGGTATAATTGCCCTCAACTTATACGTCGTAGAGTGGGCGACCAGCTCGGTTTGTCCAGGACTGACGGGCTTCCCAGGACACAGGGTTTTGAGTGCTAAACCAGAGAAGCTCCAGGCAAAGCTACCAGGGATGAGCTGAGTGAGGCTGAGTATGGTTAAATGACCTGTCCAGGGTGACACAATTAGTGTGTGGAGTTGCTGGAATTAAAATCAACGCTGCCTGTTGCCACAGCACTGTCCTCTCAGGCTGCAACCAGATTCTAAACCTCTCCTAGAACCCAGAGCTCTTCCCACGTCCCCTCCCTGTCTCCTCCATCCCTCCTTCTGCTTCCCCTTTCAGGCCCAAACACAAAAGGGCTGACCATCTCTCCCTTTTTGAGCAATAGAACTGTCAAGAAAACCCATCCCCCATGGGTGGGCCTGGGTGGTCTTTCAGGGGCCAACACCACTGAGTAACAGCAGCTCCACCTTCCCCCTTCAGCACAAAGGGCTGCGCGCTGCCTTTGGCCCCTTCTCCGCACCGTTAGTATTTAATTGCCTGCAGACTGTGTCTCAGCCCTGGTTGCACATCATTGTCACCTGGGGAGCTTTTACAACATACTGAAGCCGGCGCCATTTAGCGCAGAATCTCTAAGAGTGCACCTGAATGTCGGAATTTGTGTTACTTTTTTAAAAATTGAGATTATCTTATCTACACTGGAGTGCATAAATATTACATGTAAAGTTCAATGGATTTTACTTATGTTCACACCCATGTAACCACCCCCCAGATCAAAATACAGACTATTTCCAGCTCCTCAAGAGATTCTCTTACAGGCATGGATATCGTTTAAAACCCCCATAGGCGGTTCTAATGCACAATCAGATTGGAGCGCTACTGGATTAGGACCCAGGCCCTCCATGGCCAGAGAGTATCCATCTTTCCAAAGATAGCTGTGGCTACAAGTCCCTCTCTCACTGGACAGAGATGAGAGAAGAAAATAATCCACAATAGTGTGTCCCACTATATTTATTTGCACATATTCTGGCTCCCACAACATGGTGGGCAGAAATTGCATCTTGCCAAGGGCCTATCAAAGTGCCTTTGCATGGTAAATATTTATCAAATGGGAAAAAAAAAAGAATAAATAGACATGCGTATTGGGGAGTCATATTTGGTCTCCATTTGGGTTACTCAAGGTTCTCTGGGACGACAGACAGAGGGCAGCATTCAGTCCTTTTTGCAGTTTCTGCTTTTTTTCTTTGACCTAAGAAGGGCAAGTTCAGGAAAATGTTGATTCTGGGTCTTGTTCCTTCGCGGAGTTCACACTCGGTCTGTGCAGAGGTGACACCAGTGACTTGTAGTGTAATCCTGCCGTGTTGAAAGCTGATGTCAACTGCTAAACGGGGAAAAGCAGGGCGTCTCGATGGTGATGTGCATGTATGTACACGTGCAGCCGGAAAATAAGCTGGGGACGCTGAGGAATTGACGTTGTACTAGCAAAAGGCCACCGACACTTAGGAATGATCCATGTCGAATGCACGTTGAGCTGCCCTGGGTCACTGGGGGAGGCATTTTTTTTTTTTAATGTATAGAACTTACAAGTTTGAAATATATGTATTTTGCCTGGAGGGCAGTTAAAAAGACTTTATTGTGTCAACATCCCCAGATCATTTATACATTTTTCTGCCCACATATTTTATTCATAATGTCTATTTTGTTCTCCTTTATTTTGTCAGATTGGTGTTCAACATTATTGTGTTTCTCTTAGAAAACAGCCCATTATCAGAACGAGGCCACGTGACTGTGGTTAAACTCAAGGGCATTGTCAGGCAAGGTTAAAAATCAGCACCATGTCTAAGCAGCTGGGAGGGTTTCGGGGTTTGGGCTTGAGATTTATTATATCATTCCTGGAGCCTTGAGCAGGAGCTGGGGAGGAGGGGTGTGGTTTTAACAAAGACGACTCAGAAGACTGTTCAGAACCTTCACATAAAGGGAGGACCACGGTTCCATCCACCAACAGCCAAGACAGAGCAGAGCATCGGCATCCCACAAAATGGCAAATAGAGCAAAATACAAATTACTTGCTTTTCACAAATTCTCCGGGCAGCTCAGGAGGTCTTGGGAAAGGACTACTCTGAGTTGAGGGCTCAAAACCTTGTATTATTGCGAGGATTGGGAGGCTACTTCCAGAAGTGCTTCTACTGAAATCGGGTTCTGGGCTGCAGATATGAGACCCGAGATAAGCTTTTCTCTGGTCCTCTCACCCCACCCCCATTCTAAAACAAGGCGTGCAAAGGCCTTCATCGAAAACAAATAGAAGAAAGAATCTGTCAAAGGCAATAAGCATGATGTTATATTTCCAGTATATTTCAATACACCTCCCAAATTAGCATGCTACCAATGGTGTTATATCACCATATTTGTATTGCTTCTTCCTCAAATGAGTCTGGCCTCATGCAAGTCAAGATCAGCCATGTTCCTAAGTTAGATCTCAGTTCATTGAAAATTCCTGTCATTCAAAGTCATCTGAGAATGGAAAGAATAGGAACCCTCCTGACTTGGATTCCTCTTTCCATCTGGAGGAAAATTTTGATCATTATAAGGGAGTTTGTGGATCTTCCTTCAGTGCGCTCTTGAAACACTAGTCCCAAAACTCAAAAGCAGGGAGGGCTCATGATCAAATAAGTATGGAAAATGCTGTTGATTCCACCTCATTATTGGGCATTCCCAGTGGACATGAGCAAATGAATAGCTCTGAGAGGCCCTGAAATAAAGAAAATGGTTAAACATTTAACTCAGCACCCCCCAATGGTATTTGACCACAGAGTGTTTTTTCTCCACCTGGAATCCTTTAAAACAAATGTTCTAAAGAACATACTTTGAGACAAGGCAAGGGCTCAGGAGATAGGAGACCTGATTACAGACCAAATTGCCCTTGCAGGTCAGCTAGTTCAACTTTTTGTTTGATGGATAGGGAAGTGGAGGAACAAAAGTTATATGGTCTGTGGAGGGTCACAGAGACAAAATTAGAACCAAATGACCCAGGACAAATACATTCACCTCTGTGGGCCTCAGTTTCCCTGTCCCTATTGGACTAGACCAGAGGTTCTTTGAAATAATCTCAGATGTGTCACCAGGTTCTGATTAACATATTCTGTTTTCTGTTGCTTAACTGATCACCCCAAATGTAGTGGCTGAAAACAACATGTTTATTATTTCACAGTTTCTATGCATCAGGAGTCCAGGCACAGGTTAGGTGGGTCCTCTGTCTCAGGGTTTCACAAGGTTACACTCCAGCCATTGGCTAGGGCTGCAGTCTCATCAGAGGTTTGACTGGTGACAGATGTACCCCCAATCTATCTCAGGTTGTTGGCAGAATTCATTTCCTTGTCACTCTGGGACATAGGGCTCTGGTTTCTTGCTGGCTGTTGACTGGTGGCCACCCTCAGCCCCTGGAGGCCACACAGGGCTAGACTTCCACCATGTGGGGTTCCCCAACCTGACCACATACTTCATCAAAGCCAGCAAGGAAGAGAGTCTTTTGCAGAAAGTAGGTCACAATCCTGTACATCATAATCACAGAAGTGACATCCCATCACCCTGCCATATTCTATTAGCTAAAAGCAAGTTACAGGTCCCACCCACACTCAAGTGAAGGGGACCACACCAGGACATGAACACCAGGAGGCAAGGATCATAGGGACCATCATAAGAGTCTATCTGCCACAATGTGCAAAATTTATTTTTGCTGAATATGAGTGAACAACTACAAAGATATCTGGTCGGGGGGGATGTTCTGCTGAGATGATCATCTGGTATGCTGTAAAGCAAGATATACCTTGCAATAAGCTGAAAGTGAGAGTTATAACACCAAGCAGAATTGCATCTCACAAGGTGTAAACTTCTAAAAGCAGCTCGTAAGAGGAAAATTGCCCACAGTCAAAATTACCATTAAAAATCCCTTATGCCATCCATAAAGTACAGTGTACTTGTATGTTACTACATTGTGCATTAGCTTGAACTGTAATTCTTACGCAGCTGAAGTTTAAAAATTATTCAGCCCAACTGAAGGAAAAGTCTATACTCAGAATCTGAGCATTCGAACCATCTTGCTTTAATACAGATTCCTTAACAGTAAAGCAAATATGGATGAAGAATATTAAAACATCCCTTCTGGCCTGCAGAGATTATTCCATTGTGTTTTAAAAGTATGCTTCAGGGCCGGGCGTGATGGCTCACGCCTGTAATCCTAGCACTCTGGGAGGCCGAGGCGGGAGGATTGCTTAAGCTCAAGAGTTCAAGACCAGCCTGAGCAAGAGCAAGACCCCGTCTCTAAAAAAAAAAAAAAAAAAAAAAAAAAAAAAGTATGCTTCAGAAACCTTATAACATGATAGGTTTGTTTTGTTGGTGGAAGTTAAATGAGATAATATACATGAAACAAATCATCCCTAGGCCTGTCACATATTAACAGTGGGCACTCAATGAATTTTTGCAGATTTTGCATGTACACCTTGATCGGGTACTCAGATACACATAACCTGCCTTTTGAAGAGCTGCAGAGAAGAACTTGGCCACATGTGTCCTGCTTGTCCAAGTTGGCATTTCCTCCTGTAGGTTCCAAGCTACTCTCATCCTCATGGGCACCGAGCTCATGTTTATGGGTGAAGGTTCTACAGTCAGTGCTTTATTTGAATGAGCAAACAAGACATCTTACCTGAAATGATGCAACTCCACTTGAATGACGGGCTGTAATAAGGAAAGACAGTATGTTCTGGGAGAATGCAATAAATCTCTCATGAGTGTATAAGAGATTAAGGTCAGGGCAGCAGACCTTCCTACTTGGCAGTGTAGTGCGATCACCCCGAACACTTTTACAAACACCAGGAGACATGGATACACTCTAATGGGGGCTGCCTTGTAAGTAGTTGCTAACTTGCTCAGTTTGGGTTAAATCTACCACCAGCATGTCTGTCTTTTAATGATATGTCACATGCACCAAAAGTGTGCAAAACCCTGGATGGCAGTTCCTTTATCCTACCTGTCCAATTCAAAAGCAACAGGAGCCAGGCAGGTAACACAGATGAGGAGAGGAGAGGGAAGACAATGGAGGGAAATGGAGTGGGGTGAAATGGCAAGCAGTCGCTCTATCTCTCTAAAGGAATCCAAATTTGGATACTTCTCCAAGCACGGTGTGGATGAAACATAACAGGCTTGCAGCTGGATTGAGCGCATTGTTCCAAGTTCTTAAGGGCCTGCAGGTGGCAAAATCTGTTTATATTGTCCCCAAAACCCTAGATTTTAAAAAAGGAAAATATTGTTACCCTGTGTGGAAACAAGAGAGTAGATTTTATGTTGGTTTGACCACAGAACCTGTAGCTATACACCTCTGGACAAGGTTAGGAGGAGATAAGATTTTTATTTCCATTTTCTTTCCACGAAGGACTGTCTCTCAGTAACTCTCACTACTGTTATCCCATCTGGTTATAAGTGAAATACAGATTTGGAATATCATTTTTATCTGCACATATTTAAAATGTAATGTCCAAATATTATGCTGTTTGAAAAGAGACACCTGTCCAAAAAATTCCCAGGAAGGTTTTAGAGAGTGCACTTAAGCTCATATTTAGACACAAGTAAAGCTCATTTTTCATTTAGTAGAAACCTTCAGACTAGCCAAGACTTGGAATACATGCTGAACATTTTGCAAATACAGCAATGCCTCATTTATTTGACGTGGACTGTTCCATGTAAGTGCATTTTCCACATAACTGAAGCTTATCCCTTTGCACATCAAATCATACATTTATTTTAGCCATTTTGCATGGGAATATTTCTGAGAGTGCATTACACACTTCCCTACCTCCTTAAATAGAATATGAGAAACATAATTTAATCTTTGCTATCTGACTCAGGGTCATAGTCATGAATATCAAGTATTGGCTGCTCCGGGCTGAAATAAAGGGATACCTTGGGGTCCCTACAGCATAAATGGAGCTGTTTGACTTCACTTTGCAGGAGCTGGGTTTCATGCTTTTGAGATCATGCCTACCAGCTTTCCATCTCGTCCTTGAGTGCTTTCATTGTACCTAAAAGCCTCTTTCTTCCCTACCTCTTTAAATTTGTTTCTTCTATAAAATAGAAGTGTATAGTGAAGGGGGTACCCTACTTGGTTCACCAGAAATCCTGGGTTATTTTCCTGTTTTCAATACATTCTTGTACTTTGTTAACCTGTGTAACCTACTCGGCCCCTCTTGGATTTTCTTCCAGCATCTAAAAGTGAGAGAATTTAACATGATGTTCTCTAAAAATCCACTCAATCTATTCCAATTTGTATAATTTTATACTGTCTTTGGCTTTGGGATAAGCAAACTTGTTAAAATTGTGCTTATTCTAAGGTCTTTACATACCAGAAAAAAAAATGGTCCTTACACATAGAAACTGTGAGTCCTGAGTGACTACTTCAACATCCCTGCTAGAAGCAGAATGCACTGGCTGTGTATTGCCTTATTTGTTTATTAGTTCTCAGTTATGTTCTTCATGGTTGAAGCTGTCAGAGAAGGGACCACTGAGTAATTGAAATATTATATTGTTTCAGTTATCTATTGCTGTGTAACAAATCAACCCCAAACTTAGCTGCTTAAAGCAACAATGGTTTGTTATTTCTCATGACCCTGCGGGTCAGCAATTCAAGTAAGGTTCTCAGGCAATTGTGTTTGATGGTGCACAACCTGGAGAAGCTCCCGTGACTGCGTTCAGCTGCAAATGGGCTGCTCTGGGAGGTCAAAAGAAGTCCTCACTCACATGTCTGGTGCCTTGGTGCTCTCACCTGATTTCTCTCCTTCCACATGGTCTCATTCTATATTCTAGTCCTAGCTTTTTTACAGCATGGTGGCTGGATTCCCCAAGGGAAAGCAAAAGCTGCTAAGCCTTTTAAAGGGTATGCTGAGAACTGGCACAACATCACTTCTGCCCTATTTTATTGGTCAAGACAAATCACAATTCAAGGAAATTTTTAAAAAGGGGGCAGAGACTCTACTTTTTGATGGGTGAAATTGCACGCATGGACAGGAGGGAAAGGAATTGATGGGGATCACCTTTGGAAACTCTCTGCTGCACACTTGACTACATATTAACATTATACTTTAGAAGTCTAAAGGTTTTCTTTCAATGTCAAAAGCATTAATTAATTTTGATGTGCATAATCATTCTCTTAAGTAGCATAGGTTTGGTAAATAGCACTTTTCCTCTGGGAAAGGCATAAAAAGAAAATCTACCCTTTTAATTGGATCCTTCTCTTGAAGTGAATTCCAAGTCTGTATTTTCTCTTGTAAACATACAGCAAAGTTTCCACGTTTTGATTCGGTGTTTGATGGATCCAACTGAAATCATGGGAAAGGAAACATTACCTCTTTTTGAACTCCCTGTATAGGCGTGCTTGCCTTTGCTTGTATTCAAAATTCTCTGAAAGTGTTTGCCCAACAAACCAAATTAAGTAACTGCAATACTCTACGTGCTCTCTTATCAAGGGAAAAATAGGTTCCTTTCTCCTCTGGGCTTTTGTGAATTTCCGTTTTTGTTTGCCCTGTTGTTCATTCATTCATTTATTTGTGCAGATTGTCTCAGCCTATTTTATGTGCCAGGCCCTAAAACAAGCAGTGAACAAGGCAGGCATCACGTTGCTCTCATGGAGCTGACGTTCTAGCATGGACGATGGGTAATAATGAACATAACTAATTCTCATAACTGCAATGAATGCTATGAAGGAAAAGTGCAAAGGATAGGTGCTAGACTGTAGGGACCTAACTTGGTATGAGAAATAGGTAGAGAACTCCTAGAGGAAATGATATTTAAGCTGAGCTCTCGAGGTGGGTGGGTGTCCACCAGGTGAGAGAACTGTGGAAAAGGAAGTTCAGGAGGCGGGCGTTGCAAGCAGAGGGAAGGGCATGTACAAAGACCCTTGGGAAGGATAATGGGCGATGGCAGATTCAAGGACCTGAGAAAATCCCATGTGGCTGGAATAGCAAAAGCCAGGATGAAGATGTGTATGATATTGAAACTAAAATAGCCATTTAAAAGTTGTGAAAACTTGGGCATAACGCTCAAAAACTCTCTGAGCCTTGGAGTGAGGAACTTAAAGGAAAATGGCGACTCTTCTCCAACCATCCCCACCCACAGACAGGCGCCCCCACCATCTGGCTAAGCGTCGTTGTTGAGGTTTTAAGTGTGCGGATAACATCCGGGTGCTGGGCATCATCTTACATGGTGGGAGTACAAAGATAAATAACAATAGGTGCACAACAAAGAAGCGTTGATTGAGAGAAACAGACAGGGCTCTCCAGGAGCCCCCTGCTTGGTAGGGAGCGGCAGTCGGAGGGTGGAGGGGGCCCTGAAACGCAGGCAGAGTGATGATGACATCATCTGGGGAGTACATTCAGGTTAGATTAAGATGTTTAGCAGCCCCAAGGACTGAAAAGTTTACTGTGCCTTCCCTTCCAACCAAATGCATTTCAAAATAGTATTTTATGTTTAAAAATGGCAAGAAAGGGGCTGGGCGAGGTGGCTCACACCTGTAATCCCAGCACTTTGGGTGGCCAAGGAGGGAGGATCGCTTGAGGCCAGGAGTTTGAGCCCGGCCTGAGCAAGAGCAAGACCCCGTCTCTACAAAAAAAATAGAAAAATCAGCCAGGCATGGTGGTGCACACCTGTAGTCCCAGCTACTTGGGAGGCTGAGGCAGGAGGATCGCTTAAGCTCAGGAGTCTGAGACCGGCCTGAGCAAGAGTGAGACTCCGTCTCTACTAAAGAAGAAAAATTAGCTGGCAACGGTGGCCTGTGCCTGTAGTCCCAGCTACTTGGGAGGCTGAGGCAGGAGGATCGCTTGAGACTGGGAGTTTGAGGCTGCAGTGAGCCATGACGATGCCACTGTACTCCAGCCCAGGCAACAGAAACCCTGTTTCAAAAAGAAAAAAAAGACAAGAACAGGACATGCACTGAAAAGAAAAGAAATTATTTCTAGATTTTTTTGATTATGTAATTTTGGTTATGTTCATCGAAGCTGAATGCATTTTGTCATTTGTTTACTTATTTATTGATAGCTTTTGGTGTCCTCACTTCGCCAGTGAACTAAACATACGTTCACTCTATCTTTTGAGTAACTTAGCAGATACTGCAGTGTAGGATATGACAGAGAAAGTAGATTCATTCCATTGGGGTGTTGGGATTGGGTGGGAAAACAGGAAAACTTCATGCAGGAGGTGCCAATTAAGCTTCATATTAAAAAATTATGGCCAGGCACAGTGGCTCACACCTGTAATCCTAGCACTCTGGGAGGTCGAGGCGGGAGGATTGCTTGAGGTCAGGAGTTTGAGACCAAACTGAGCAAGACCCCGTCTCTACTAAAAATAGAAAAAATTAGCCAGGCGTGGTGGCACATACCTGTAGCCCCAGCTACTCAGGAGGCTGAGGCAGGAGAATCGCTTGAGCCCAGGAGTCTGAGGTTGCAGTGAGCTAGGCTGATGCCACGGTACTTTAGCCCGGGCAACAGATGAGACTCTGTCTCATAAATAAATAAATAAATAAATTTATGCACTAGCTGGGAAACAGATTCTGATTGCTAATTTTTAATAGTCCTTAATATAACAGAAGCTTAAATAAAGAGTTTACTAGTCTCTCACCTAAACCATATGAACATAAGCAGTTCATTCACAGTGTCCTGGTCCCTGGCTCCTCTGATATTATTGTTCTGCAACCCTCAACACAGGGCTTCCATTTCATGGTCTAAAATGGCTGCTCAGCTCCCACCATTACATCTGCATCTACTCTGCAGGAAGGAGGAAGGGATGCTCATTCTCTCTAAGGGTGCCACCCAGTTTTGCTCACATCCCATTGGCCAGACCTAGTCACTGGCTATGCCCCGCTGCAAGGAATTCTGGGTCCTGTAGTCTTTAGCTGGATGGCCATGAACAGTACCCAGCTAAAACCCAGGGGGCTCCATTACTAAAGGAAGAAGGGAAGAGTGGATACAGGAGAGCAACCAGCAGCTGTTGCTGCACACGGCAGGGAGGCAAGGCCAGCAAGGGCAGCCAAAGACAAGAACTTTCAAGGAGCTGATGAGAGTTGCCCGTGAGGTTTGACAATGGCCATTTCACAGAAGAGGAACACAGAAACACAGAGAGGTTGATGTACATAAAGGGGCATAACAAGGCAGTGGTGGGACCACACCCGCCCTGGGGGCAGGTGATAAAGAAGCGCATCATCTCTATAAGAATAATGAGAGCAAGGAAGAAGTCTTCTGCTTTTCATCACCATCACGCACTGGTAACTCCAACCAGGTCAGCAACACGATACTCCTCCCCGCTGGGCAGAGACTCTCTCTGCTCCCCGCCCCGTGCCACTGCCAAGGCAGGATGTGCTGGGAGAGAGGTCCAAGATGTCTACAGCCTAAACAAGCAATGGGGAAGGGGGAGGGCAGTAGGGCAGACCTCTTCTCCAACACTGCGGTCCCCAACCCCTGGCCGCAGACCAGTCAGTGGCCTGTTAGGAACCTGGCCGCACAGCAGGACGTGAGCGGAGGGCCAGGCAGGGAAGCTTCATCTGTATTTACAGCCACTCCCCATCGCTGGCATCACCGCATAAGCCCTGCCTCCTATCAGATCAGCAGCAACATTACATTCTCACAGGAGCGCAAACCCTACCGTAAGCTGCACATGAGAGGGATCTAGGTCGCGACTCCTTATGGGAATCTAATGCCTGATGATCTGAGGTGAAGCTGAGGCAGTGATGCTAGTGCTGGGGAGCGGCTGCAAATACGTTACATTATCTAATGATTTATAATTTTCACTTTTCTTTTGCGAAGCTCAAGCATTATTAATAATAATAATAGCTAACAATTTTCATCAGCCCCACTCGATTTTAAGCTCAATGAGACAGGAACCAATGGAAGTCTGGAGTCTAATACACTGCCTGTCCCATAATGACCTCCCAGTAAATATTTGCTGAACACTTGAATTTATGGAGTTCTTACTATGTGCCAGGCATTTTGCTGTACACTTTATGGGCATTATTTCCATTAATCCTCAAAATCATGAAGTAGATTCTATCATTAGTCGTGCTTTATAGGTGGAGAAATTGAGACTCGTAGAAGTTAAGCATCTTGCTTAGCTTGATAAATGAGAGTCATTTACCAAGAGGTGGCTGAGCCAGGGTTTGACCCCAGTTCTGCTTGACCCCAAGGCCTGCCCCTGATCATTCCCCATTGCAGAGGTCAGCAACCTACAGGCCAAATCCTGCTCACCGCTTGTTTTTGAATGGTTTTACATTTTGAAATGGTTGAAATTATAAAAATAATCCAAATAAAAGTGTAATATCTCATGACACGTGAAAATTGAAATTCAAATTTCCATGTCCTTCGGTAAAGTTTCACTGGAAGCCAGCTACACTCACTTGTTTACGTATGTTTATATATGGCTGCTTTTGTGCCTAAGCTGCTGAGTTGATTAGTTGCTACAGAACCTATGTGGCCCACAAACCTGAAAATATTTACTATCTGGCCCTTTACGGGAAAAGTTTGCCAACTCCTGCTCTCTGGGTTTATATTATCCTTTGCATAATGTGAGATTCATAAGGAGAAATTGCTCCAGGTGAAAGTCATCACAATTAATCGTTTCTTTTATGTTTTTAAATAACACCCTGTTTCAATGAGCTTCCTACAATCCCACCATTAAAGCTTCAGTGTTTTGGCTTAATGCTGGCTTCAAGTAGTGCTTTTCAAGAAGCAAATACCCCTGAGAGTGGTAGCTCATTATTTGGTTAATAACAGTGTAAGGAAAACAGTGTGGTGTTTAGCAAAAGGCAATAATCCAAGGAAAAGGCCACTTCCCAAATGCTGCAATGTCTAGTTTTCCAGTCTGATTTCCCAGAGTAAAAGAAGCTGCATGGCCCAGACCATGGTACAGAAAAAGGTTCCAGCAAGGCCGAATTCCCTGGTCTTGGACCAGACATGTTGGGGACTTATTTATCCTATTCACTAGATCCCAGAGTATCAAAGATAAGGATTAGAATGGTCAAGTTCACACAGACAATTGTTGATTGTGTTTTATCTTCTTAAATATGTGCAAGTCATAGAAAGCTCTGCAGTCAAAAATATTGACTGCATTGATCTCTGCCAACCACAGAAGCGGCCCATGTGGGCTGCAGTGGAAAGTCTGTGAAATACTTAAAATAAAGATGTTATCTGATGGAAGATGCTTGCCTCCCTCCCTTCCCCCACCCTGGTAGCAATTTCAAACTGAAGATGCAAGAATGCCAGTCAGCACAAGGAAAAAGTACTTTTGCATCTCCACTTTGACATCAGCATGCAGGCCTCGAGGCCAGCAGTATGTTCCAGGGCAGCAAGAATACAAATTTCTGCAGCACGCATGCATTTTACAAGGAGTGTGTCGGAGTGAATCGTATTATAAGGCCCAATGAGCAATGCTGGTTTTCTCACAGAGAGCAGACCCTTTATCTTTCAAGGGAAAAAAAGATATTGCCCATCAAGAGCCCTCTTTTTGCACGTGCAGCCCATGTTCTGGAGCAAAATATTTATGCATCATTCCTTTCCTTGGCTAATCGGCCTTCTATTCTGCAAAGTGGAGCACCTACTCCGGCTCAGCCCCTCTACTGAATGTTGCAGACAATATCTCAGCCCTCGAAAAGTCCATGGGGAGAGATGGACATCAAATTGAAGGCCTCTTGGTGGCAGAGATTTTCAACTTGTTTGTCTTTCTAAGAGCACAGGGCCAGGCACGTCGGAGGGGCTCAGCCAGTATCTGTTAAATACATGACTAGATGAATACACTGACTATAATACAAGGAAGAGAAGATGAGCTGGGATCATAGAAAAATAAACAACTCAGCCAGGGAGGTTGGGAAACCTCCAGAGATGAGGTGAGATTTGGTCTGGGCCTTGAAGGATGCATTAAAGTTCAGGAGATAGAGAGAGAAAAGGGCATCTTAGAATGATCCTTCTGGAAGGAGGCGTCAAGGGATAGGTCTTCTCAAGTCCCTTCTGGAAATAGGCACTTTATAACTCAATACAGCTAAGGCTCTCCATAAATGCACCCAAACCTTCTAGAATTCGACATGTGAACACCTCCAAAGATATTCCGATTGCATCAAAGCTTCATCCTGCTGCCTTTTGCTTTATGGCTCAGTGCCTGGCAATTAAGACATCTCTTTTGTCTTGTGTGAAGAGAATCCAAGGAGTGGCAACAAATGAGTCCTAAACTCTCCGAAGACAGGGCAGGAGAGCCTCGCACAAACAGTGCACAGAACTTACCAGGTGGAGGGACAATGGAGGATGGGAAGTGTTGGCATCCTGGACAGGAATACTATGTAGCTTTTCTGGGAGAAGAAGGAAGAGCTGCTGGGCTCAACTCTGCTCAGCCTTTACTGACACCACCACGCTTGGCATAGGGCTTAAAATAAGGATGTCAGCAGGAAGGGCAGCTTGGCACAGTTGGTGCAAACATCATAGGCTTTGGAGTTAAACATTCATTCATTCAACTAATAATTATCAAGCGTCTACTATGTATCAGACACTGGGTACAGTTGTGAAAAGGCTAAGTGCTGCTCTTGTAGAATTTTTGTTCCAGGGGAGAAAGGCAATATGTAAATATTCATGCTTATTGAATTTTTACTATGTGCCAGGCATTGTCTCCAGTACTTTGTATATACATTAAATACAACATTTAAAATTCACAAGAAAACTGTAAGTTTCTATTCCACTCTGATTTTACAGATGAGGAAACTGAATCCCAGAGAGTTTAAACAACAGAACAGGATTCAGAGCACAAGATTTAGCTCCAGGGTCTTGACTGCTATCTTGTACCATCATGGGATAAAGAGTGACTGGGGTTTGGGACAGGGTCAGGTGCATTTACTAATTACGATCCAGGAACCCCCCCTTTGAACAGTGACTTGGGCTGCACCCAAAGAAGAAGAAACCAGGCAACCAAGATCCAAAGGAAAGCATTCTAGAAAGGAGGAACAGAAGGCACCAAGGCCTCAAGGAGGAGACAAGCTCAGTTTACTGCAGATAAAAGGCATTGGCTGGAGTTTTGTGACAAGGCAGAGAGTGGCATGGGAGCCCGGCACAGAAGAAGGCTGGCCACATCCCACTGGACTCTGTCACTTAGTAAGTGGGACTCATGCACTGAAGCTATTTAACGTCTCTGAGTCTCAGTTTGCTCATCTGGAAAATGGGGACAAAATCTTTAAGATAATGGATGCCATGCACTCACCCAAAGCCTGGAGCAGAGCAAGCACTTGATAAATGTGGCCATTATTCCTATTAATAAGACAAATGCCTGCCCTCGTGAACGTCACAACTGAGAGAGAGAGTGATCATTACTCTACAGTGTGGTCTAAATACCAAATATTTCTCATTCCCCAGAAACCTTGACATCCTGGATGTGGTTTACTTCTTGTGTTTGCTTTTCCTTCTTCAAGAGAAAGCTCAACGACCCTTTCTGGGCCATTGGTCTAAACTTCAATGGCCAAGAATGCTCCTGAACCTCACCACCACCATCATCACCATCATCCTCCTCATTGCTAACCCTCATAAAGCACTTACTGTGTGTGAGGCCTTGTCCTAAGTACTTAACACTTGTTAACTCAGTCCTCCTGGCAGCCTCTAAGGTTGATTCATTATTTTCCCTGTTTTGCAGATGAGAACACTGAGGTACAGAGAGGTTAAGTGACTTGCCCACAGTCACACAGCTAGGAGGTGGATCTGAGCTGGATCTGGGTCTGAACCCAGGCAGTCTGGATCTGAAGTGCCTGCCTGGAACTACAGCGCTTCCAACCATCACAATTTTTGCTTCTGGGCACTATTTTCCTGCCACTATTTACACCAAATTTTTTCTTTGCCTTGACTCACAATTTTTACTTAAATTAAATGAAAAACCACATCATAAATGAAAACCACTCCAAACCACAGTAAAGTCCATAAAAAAGAAAAAAAAGTTGTATTTTTCATAAAAAGAAGATCACTATAACAATGAAAACGCAGTAACAAAAAAGCCACGGCATTAAAATCCTTGCTAGACGTGTTGCCTGTAGAAGGCTCAGAGCCCAAGACCTGCTCCTCCTTTGCAGAAAGGGGAGCTTGCAAGTGTTGGGGGTGTTAAAATCACATCAGCACAAAGCTCACTCTTTGACTTCAATAGAAAAAATAAAAAATAATTTAAAAAGAAATGTCCTATTCAAGTACCACGAAAAATGACCCCTCTTCCCCAGGGTTTATCCTACTTTGAGAGAGACTGAAGTAGGAGGGGGTCCAGAGCCCACGGTCAGGAGACCTGTTTGTAACAAGCTGTGTTTTGCTGGGCAAGACCTTGTGCCTACTCTGAGTGAGGAAGACATTGTTCCAGTTCAGGGTGATCATCATGAAGCCGTTGGCTGGTCAGTTCCTATGCGTGATAAAATTTCCTCTAGGCAAATTAGAAAAATAAGTCCCATTGAAGAGAGATTTCCATAAAGCTAAGTTTATTGGATTTAAGAGACTCTTTCTTACTTGATCTGAAATTCATCCAACAACATGCATTCAACAATATTTGTAAAGCAACCACTGTATGCCACTACTTGGGTGGGCAACGTGTTTTCAACATTGAGCTTTGTTCCTTCTTACTTTGGAAAAATTAAAATGTCCTCTCTTTTTATTACACAGTAATCACAGAAATTCATCTTTCTTGTTTTTGTCCATCCATAGCCAAATATAAGTTTGAGCCCCTGTATAGTTTCCTTTCCTTTTTTATTTTCTGGAAATTTCACTCGTCTGTCCATTATATCCCCAAATCTGGGAACTCCTGTAATAAGCAGTTGCCTCTGAGCTCAGAAATGTTGGCATCCATTTGTGTGATTCTTTACAGACATTCTTGCAAACATAAATGCCAAAGGAGCCAGCAGGTGACAAATTGAGTGAGGGGGTGTGCAGAGACCAAGGAAGCTGAGTGTCAACGCCCTGTCTAAAGAGGTTGCTGCGCCTCACTTCTGGGGCATTGTTGCCATGGAAGAATGTGGACCCAGTGGCGCCCAATCTTACGTTGTGTCAAGAGAAGGCAAAAGGTTGATTTTCATATGCAGACCCCATGAGCTGGATCCAGTATATGGGCCATAAGAGGGCTGTCACCCACTGCCCCTTTTTCTCATTAACCAACTTGCCTTAACCAACATACCAAATGCAGGTGATAAAAGGATGGAGCAAAAAGTATTAGTTCACCAATTTTTTTATGGCTGAGTAATTTAAAAAAAAAAAAAGGATGGAGCCGATGTCAACTCAAGAGCTTATACTTTGGGTCGGTAGAGCCTGGGCCCTTGCCGTTCATAGCTGGGTAACCTTGAGCAAAAAAGACAACCTCTCTGGGACTCTATTTCCCTATCTGTAAATCAGAGATTTTTATCCTTCCTTGCCAATTTCATGTGAGATTAGAAATAATGTCTAGTCAGCTGGATGCAGTGGCTCACACCTGTAATCCCAGTACTTTGGGAGGCCGAGGCAGGAAGATCGTTTGAGGCCAGGAGTTCAAGACCAGCCTGGGCAACATAGTGAGACCCTGTTTCTACAAAAAATAATAAGAAAAATTAGCCAGGGCATAGTGGTGTACGCCTGTAGTCGCAGCTACTTGGGAGGCTGAGGTGGGAGGATCGCTTGAGCCCAGGAGCTTGAGGCTATAGTGAGCTACGATTGAACCACTGCACTCCAGCCTAGGAGACAGAATGAGACCCTGTCTCAAAAATTTAAAAAAAAAATTAAGAAATAATGTCTAGTGTCACAAAATAGAGGACAGTGATTTTATTTTATAAGTAAAAGTTTTTAGTTCATCTCTTCTGGTCTCACCCCCCTCACTGCACTTTTGGGGGCCACTGGCTGGCATTTGCTGGCTTTCTGCTTCCTCTTGAGCGTGTGAAAGGAATAGCAGAGGGCCATGCCCATGACCATCTAAGGCTCCTCAGTCCCAAGCTGCCATCGGGGAGGGCCCTGGGGCAAATGCAAGGAGCTGAGACTGTATTTCTGGGCCTGGTTTCTCTTGAGTCCAGAATCCAGTATAAGGCAGTTTTCTTGGCAAGAGGCTAACACTCATTTAAACTCTTGCCTAAAAAAATCATGAGCCACTCAGAAATGAACCGTCACCCTGCCCTCTTGCTGAAGCTGTGAGTGTACAGGTCCAACTCAGCAGATTTGCCAAGAGTGTGGGTCCCTAGAAGGTGACCAACCTTCCCAGTTTGTCCAGGAATAAGGGAGTAACTGAAATGCCAGACTTTCCATTTAGATCCAGGAAAGTCCAAGGTAAACCGGGAAAAGTTAGTCACCCCACCTAAGACTTTTGATCCGGAAAGAAAATGCTGGACTGGGAGAAGATTCTTTCCAACTCTAAAATGTCAGGACTGTGACTTTAGGTGTGTTCTTGGCATCCCAGGCCACTTCTTGGGGCTGGGGCACCCATCTGAGCCTCTGAGCCAGGGCTTGAGGGCCAGAGGTGGCAAACATCTGCCAAAGCAGGCACCACAAATCATCAGTTGTCTTCCCCACCGAGCCCAGATTTGGTCTCAGAATCTCTCTCATCGTAGTGCGCCAGGTGACTCTTACAAAATGACCTTCCTTGGTTCACATGGTGACATTGATTTGCCATCTTAGCTTGAGTCCCTGCATCCTACCTTGTGGGGTCTATTGAAAATACTCTGCAAATATTTGTTTGATAAAGAACTGAATGAATGAATGAATGAACAAATCATGCAGTTAAAGCTTAAATGTTTCAATGGAAAAATAAATAAATGAACAAATAAGTAAGTGAAAGAATAACTTAGTTTCAGTTTAAAGGATGCCTCCTTTCCTGCCAAAGCCATCCATCTTCATTTCCTCGGAGGATTTATGACATTCTCTTGATCAGATTGTTTAGGACCCACTGACGTGGGGTGAATCCTGGGCTACAGGGGCAGAAAGGCTGGGGTTTTAGTCCCAGCTCTGACCCTCAGCACCTCCTCACCTCTCCCGACCTCCATATACTCATCTGTACACAGGAGTTCCAAGAAGACACTTGCCAGTTCCTTTGCTGACATGCAGTGGCCATCCCTCTAACTGCTCTGTCACCCCTTCCACAGGAAACATTTTCCTTTTAACTCAAGCCTTCTTGAAAGAATGATTCCACCCACCTCTTTCCAGTAGTGGGAAGTCCAGGTCCTGGAATAGAGAGATACAAGTTGAGGGAGTTTTTTATGCCTCTGAATTGTATCAGAGAGCAGACGGCCCCCTTCATTGCACACAGTGCTCAGGGGCCCAACAGGAGGCAGCTCCAGCGCAGAAGCTCTAGGTGGGAGAGGAAGAAGTAGGCAGATTCCTTTCCATCCTCAAAGTCCCTGATCACGTGTCACCACCTCTGTGAAGCCTGTGCTGACCTTCTCAGGCAGAGCCGGTAGCTCCTTCTCCGGTGATCCCGTAGCACTTTGAATGTCCCTCCGCTATGATTTCAATGTATTTCACCTGCCATTCTCCTCTGTCAGATCACGAACGCCTGGGAGCAGGGATTGTGTGCCCAGGGCTCAGCCCTACGTGGGCAGTCAGTTTTGTGCTCATCAAAATTGGCTAGTTGAATTCATAAACTAACAAATGACCAAAGTATAATAATAATAAATGTAGTGGTAACACTCCATGCAGGTCCAACCACAGTGAAGTGCAAGGATTTGGCAGAATTTCTGAGGCCTAATTATTAGGGAAAAGACTTGCCAAGTAACATGGAATAATCCAGAAACAGTGTTTGATCCTGGTTAAACTGCATCATGAACACAGGGACTGTAAAAATGGAGATCCATGTTTTTCCACTGGAAGCATTTTATTTTTCCATGTTTTTCTTGGTTTTTAAACACTTACGCTCATTGTCACTTACCCACGTTGAAATCTCCCTCGGTTCATTAGTTGTCTTGGAGAACTGTTCTGTGCAATGTCACCTGGCTGCATCTTGGCAGGGAATGTTTGTCATAATGAGGGTGTTTTCATGAATTTCCCTGAAAATCTAGATCTAAAAAAAAATAATAATCATCTTCATTAGATAAGAGGAATTTGGGGACCCTGTGCTGGGTTGGGAGCCCTGGAGGGGAAGTCCACACGTGTAGACATTGAAGCAGGCCGAGGAGAGCAGCTGGCCACTGTCCATGGATGCCACTGCCCTCCAGGGGGACAGATGTCAGGTTTGCTCAGGGAAGGACACTGCCTCCGTGGGGGAGGACTCGGGGTGATGGCTTGGAGCACCCACACCTGTTCCTGCCGTGAGATCTGCCTTTGAGAAACTCTACCAATGGGCTGCACATCTTCCAACTTGGGCAAGTGGCTACATGGGGGGAAACTTGTTTTGTTTGTTTGTTTGTTTGTTTTTAACCGTGTGACTTTTTCATACCAGTGGAAATACGAGAAAGAAAGAAAAACAAAGGCCTTCACTACCTTGAGTGAAGAGCCCTCTATCTGACCCACTCCTGCCTCCTCTTTCTCAGCTTTCGACTTTGAGAACAGGAAAGAAAGGACAGTGCTTGCCACAGGGAACGCATCGCTAGTGGTGGAATTTTAGATATCAGCGGGAGAGTAACTTTACATAGGATTTGTCCCCATCCACTCACATCAGCAAACATTCAGTGATTCCCTTTGATTAACAGATAATCCAGCTCAGTTTGTAGGTAGTTAAGATCTCTGCATTTGTGGACTTATCATTTGTAAGTTAATATACCTACTCCTTAGCAACCCACATGATAGAGATGCAGTAACTTTTCTTTTGTCTGTGGCCTGAATTTGTTTGTGTTGCAATATTAGTCAGAAGGAGCAAGTCAATTGGTCACTAAGTGCTCCTCATAAGCCCCCCGCATCCACCCCTCAGTAAGGCTGTCTCTCCTCTGCTCATCACTGTGTGTGCCGTAATGCTGATGTAATGATAATGTGGTATAATAGTGACTGAGTTTAATTGTGGAGAAGTGCCATCAAGTTGGAGGAGAAAACGTTACTAGTAAGAATTGAAATACCTTGTTATATAAAGGTGTTTACAGGAACAGTGTGACTCATGAAGAAAATAAGAGTGAGGAGAAACCCGGGAGCCCCTATCAACAAGCCTGTATCACAATTTTGTTAATCCGGGAAGATCTTATGCTATATGCCTTGAAAACTGGCAAAAGTCAATAGGTCTGCAATTATTATGATCAGAGTTTCCAAGATGAAAATTAGCTCCTGTGGTATGTGAGTTCAGATGTTCTAGGATGGATCAAAGGAGAGAACATTTGAAATAGACTGTGTCCTAGAAAATATCCAAAATTGAGAAGGCCTCGGAAACCCGAAGCCACAAGCACCGTCCGTGCAGTCGGGATGTGCATAAAGGCTGATGAGGACATACATGACAGTGTACGTGAGCCCATACTCTCAAGTCACACCAGCGACACAGCCCCTGGGAGATAAGACCACTCCTGACCACATACATGTGTTCATTCTGTTGGTAGATTTCACACCAGAATACACAGATGCCAACTCGCTCCTTCAATCAAGAAAGGGTCCCGTCATCTGGGCACTGGCTGTGGGATGTCAAAGGGTTCTCAGATCCCTGAGTAATTAATGACACATAGCCACTAACTCTATTATCCATTAGAAACAATAAATGCATTGGTCTGAAACCTGGAGCTACAGTGCTACCAGGAAGACCCTCCAAGTGGCATAACAAGGGTTGTCTTCCAGAGATACAATATTAATCCTGCAATTGTCTATTTATTCATTCATGGGTACAATAAATATTGATTGAGTGCTTGCTATGTTGCAAACACTGAACTAGGCCTGGGGAATCAACAATGAACAAACACATAAAGCCCTAGCTCCCAAGAGCTTATAATCTAGTTTGAGGAGAGAAAATAAAAAAGACCATTTCAAGGTATGGATAAGAGCTTCGAAAGCATCAAAACCAAGCTAAGGAGCTTGGATGGAAACTAGTGTAAACAGGATGTCCAAGGAAGTCCTGACCAACATGAAACCTTTGCAATGAGGAGTGGTCAGCCACACAGAGAACAGCAGTGGTCAACACTCCAATAATCTGTGTATAAGTAGTTCAGATCTCAACATTTATAGACTTATCTTCTGTAATTTAGGCTCTTTACTCCTGAGCTACGCACCTAAGAGAGATGAATTAATGTCTCCTTTTCACAATGTTGATGAGAAAGAATAATGTACACAGGAGTATGTCAAATGTGGTGAACTTTTCTAGACACCTGTGCCCTAGCCAATAAATGATTGGTTATTGATAAGCCATTGATAATTGATTATTCTCCATATAGCATCTTAGTGAAGCATTTTCTTTTCTAATTTAGTGACGAATTAGCATCTTTCTATTCTAAGCATAAGAAGATTGAAAGTTGTATGGTCCCTTTTTCCCCAGGTTGCCAGGAAGCTCATATCCAAATTGAATGGAGAATTACAGTAACCATTCTAATTCTTATCATTAGGATATTTGCTTTCTCTTCTTTTTATTTTTATTTATTTTTATTTATTTCCTTTATATGTCACTTTAAATCTTTTTGAAGCTGGAGGTGGAATATCAGTAAAGAAAATCACATGCTTTAAATCCATAACACTAACCTGCTTGATATATATTTCAGAAATTTTACATCCACCAGTGGCAGGGTGTAAATGGTTAACTGAATCAGCAATTAAATACACTATTATTGATAATTTCTAGAAAATGTTAAGCTTCAGAACATTGGCCAGGAATGTATCACCCAGACAAGCATCATTTCTCCTAGAAAACCAGGTTCTACTATAAATTCAAGGTCTGACAATTGCCATCAGAAGGGTTTCAAGCTTAATATAAAACAGGAATGTTTCTCATCACTAGAGTGCATTTGCCAAAGAACTTCAACTTCTGTCTCCTTTCCTGTTGAACTTTAAAAACCAGAGAGGCAACTGTCTGTTGAGACTGTTTTGTCTAGAGCAGGGCTTGCGGCAGGAATCCAGCATTATAAGCTTCAATTTTTGGACCCCAATTCAAAACTTCAGGAAGCACCTTATCGTACCTTGTTAGTTGCAAAATTAACTTTAAAATAAAAGAGTCCATCTTCTCTTTGCTTCCTACCAGGCAGGATGTACAGGGCCAGTGATTATGTGCAGACCCAAGGCCCGTATTTCTGTGATCTAGCACTGCAAACCATTTATGACCGAATCTAACTACGGAAAGCTCTGCTTTCTCTTTCCTTCTGATCATCCATATCACTTTCAGCCTCACTATTCTGGCATTTGCTGGCTCAGCTGACCACAACCACACTGCATTTATTAACTAGGTAAACATCCACAGGTGGGATTTGGTTATAAACATAGGTACTGCATCTAGACTAATTATATGGATAATGGTTTCGGGGTGAAAAGGGGAAAGGTGCCAAATTCTGGAATATATTCTAGGTAGTTTTCTGTATCTTTTCTAAAAACAGACCAAGAAATCAGCCAAAAAACAGCAAATACCTTATTTTTTAATAATATAAATAACAGATGTCCACTGAAGGAAAATTAAAGCATACAGGGAGGAAAGAAGGAAGGAAGGAAGAGTCGGCCAATGTTAATTTACATCATTAACATTTTAGTACATATTGATGTTTACTATACAAATTCTAGATCAGGGTTAACAAACCAAGGCTCTCAGGCCAGATCCAGCCCACTGCCTGTTTTGTAAATAAGGGTTTTATTGGAACACAGCCATGACCATGAATTTACATATTATCTATGGCTAATGTCATGATACCATAGCAGAGCTGAGTAACAGAGACCATATGGGCGACAAAGCCTAAAATACTTATTATGTTATTTGGTCCTTTAAAGATTAAGTTTGTCAGCCTCTGATCTAGACTTTTTGTCTCTACATATTTATCTTTATATAGAGTCTACACGCACATTTTTTTTTACTCTTTGACCTTTAAAGAGGATGCCTTTAAAGTTAAGAGTGACAATAATGAAAACCCCTCATGTGACAGAGTGGAGGGAAAGAAACATGAATATAGTTGGCATATCCTGAGAATCCTCTAAGAGTCCAATACGATCCAACAGTGCTGAGAAAACCAGGAATATTTCTTCTGCACCATTAGTCATTTCTAAATCATAGCAGCCAACACTTTTGGGTGGAGGTTTTGTGTTTTATTTTCTCCTAAACTTACAATCCTCTCTACTTTCTCTCTTCTGCACCCCCATCATCTTGACACACACACACACAAAAATGTGTGCATGACACACGGCTGGGGAATGAAAGATGATGGCACACTGACAAGGTCCAGAAAGTTGCAGCTCCTCCGAAGCAAGCGATTAGAAAGAAAGGTGACATTTGGTTTATTCAAATATGTTTACCTGACATCTGTCTGGGTTTCATTGGAAGTACGTAGGCTCCTTCTCCGTCCTTCCCCGCAAGGGCCCATCCTGAGTATCAGACACTTTGCGTGGGATGAAGTCCTCAAGCTTCAACAGCTAAGAAGAAAAGATGCCAGGGTGTGTGACAAACTGTTGGAAGAAGGAAAAACACCCCTGCTCTGAATTCAGCTTGCTATGAATTACATTATAACTCATTCCCCCACGGACAGAGTTACCAAGTGCCCACACGGGTTCTGGATGCACTAATGTTCGTGTTACGTGAGGCTGGGCTGATGGGCCTAGGGTATGGGTGTTTGGGAAATGTACGAATATAGTTGGTAGGGAATAGTGATAAAGTTTTGTTTTGTTTTGTTTTTATCAAAGGCTATTTAAGGAGCTAGAATTATAAAGCAGTGTGTTTTGGGAAATTTAATAGGGCAGCCGGAACGGAAGTTAGTTACTAACCAGAGAGAAGCCAAGGAAAGATTTAAATCTCTTCTGGCCACCAGAGGACTGTGCCAGAAAAGCAGACAGAAATGAGGTGCTGGGATCTTCTTCTGGGACTTGGTGGGAGCCAGAGATGTGAGTGAGCACAGCTGGGCCATGGGGGACCAGTCCCTGACATAGGTGGCACCGCCATGAGTGAATAATTCCTGAGGGGTGAGCTGAAAGGACTAACAGGACAGCCAGGCGTAGAGAAGGGAAGGAAGCAGGGGGTTGGCACCAAACCTGGGGTGGCAATTCGTGTCAGACGGCCCTTCCAGGGGACAGACAGAGGTGGTCACCAGGGCTCAGGAGAGTCAGTCGTTCAGCCGGATGATGAATTCCTACCATATTAGTCATAGTGCCCAAAGGAGACAGATGGCAAACTCAAATTGGGATAATTTGTAAGGGTCACGACACCAGGACGTTTCTCTGGATGGGGTGGGGAAATTCGAGGGAACCACAGGGACAGGGAAGGAGCCCAATCTTAGTGGCTGTGGAGCTATTGCCACGTAGGCTGGAAAGGACAAGGGGAAGGAGTAGCTCTTGGAATCTGCAAATAGAAAGGTATTTAGAGAGAGGGACAGTGACATCCAATCAGGAAGCACAACCTGCTCGAGGCAAGTGTGCAGGGAGGAACCAGAAGGACAAACACTCCATCTTCACCCGCCTCCTGCAGGCTCTGGCCAGGGCTCCCATTGACTGGACACCATCACAGCCAGAGGGCAAGGAGGCCTTCTGGGCAGAAGGCAGGGTGGAGCAGGGGCAGTGGAACTGGAGGGCACCCAGTGGAAGACTCCAGCACAGCTACCATGTGCCAGCCCCTGTACTGAGCATGGGGCACACCAGTACACAGACCAGGCATGATCCTGCCCTCGTGAAGCCTGTAGGCAAGTGGAGAAGGCCAACAGGCAATCAGCAAGTCATTGTGTCTGAGCTGAAGCGAGGAAGAGGTCCCAGTGCTCTGGAATCACAAGGAGGGCCCTTAGCCTAGTCTTAGAGATCCAGAAAGAAGCCTGTAAGTCCTGGGCATTCAGCAGAAGTAAGAATGTATTTGCCAAAGAACAAGGAAGGCTGTTGAAGGCAACAGGAGTAGCACGTTCAAAGGTCCTGGGGTGCAATGGAGCACGTTTCAGGTTAGAGAGACAAGAGCAAGAAGAATGAAAAAGATGATGGCAGGACACAGGGGCTGGATCATGGCAGGGCCCTGTAGGTGATCCTGTAGGTGATGAGAAGAATCTGAAGGATTGTAAAGGCAGGATGGATCTTAAAGGGTTTCCCTGGATGTGCCAGCGTGGCCATAAATTCATGGAGGCAGAAGCAGACTTTATTGGGGGCGGAAGGGAAGAAGCAGGTGGCTCTGAGGACAGCTTCATGCGGAAATAAGGAGGAGGGTGTATTTTGCATCTGAACTAATATTCAAGGCTCTTGCTCGCTCTCAGCTACTAAAAGAGCTGATGGTGGGGGCAGAGAATGTGTGTGTGCATGTGCATGTGCATGCATGCGTGTTTGGAGTAGGGCGTGTGTATGTGTTCATGTGCATGCATGCGTGTTTGGAGTAGGGCGTGTGTATGTGTTCATGTGCATGCATGTATGTTTGGAGTAGGGTGTGTAGGAGTGAAGCTGAAAGCAAAATGTAATGAGGAGGTGAGACCGGAGATGCCTAGGAAGGCCTAAGAGTGTGTACAGCTATTTCGGGCTGAATTGAGTAGTAATCAGCTCATGTACCAGGTATTCCCTTCTTCTGTGTAGTTAGCATTCAGAGATCTTCAGCTGCAGGACAACAGGGCTCAGAGGAGACCTGCTGGCAGTTGTCACATCCTGGCACATGCATCATATGAAAGGGAGACTTGGTTTGTTTTGTGTGCCTCACACGCAATGGGCTTTTCCTTCAAGAACGCTGGCCTGCAAAACCTACTGCACCTGGTGCCTGCCCAGCCACTCCTACTTCGTCTTTTATTCCCTCCAACAGGCCCAGGTCTTTCCTGCCTTCAGCTCTTGCATTAACTACACTTGTGCGTGTGCTGTCTCCCCCAGGTCTCCCCAGGGCTGCCTCCTTCTCAGAACCTGGGTCTTGGCTCAAAAATGTATCTGCCTCTTCTAGACTGTAAGCTCCATGGGGGCAAGTGCGTTATTTGCCCTGTTCTCTGCTGTATCCTCAATATCTAGAACAGGGTTATAGATATTGGTTATAAATGCTTATTATTTTGTGGATTGAACAAATATTCTGAGTTTTGCAAAGTCTGAGTAAACTGCCTAGAAGGGACTGAGTTTCCTGATCTTGGAGGTAAATAAGCAGAGACTAGTTAATCAGAGGAAAGATGCTAGATTGTTGATTTAAAACACTATTAGAAGGCTTTGAAGAACAATTATATAAAGCAAACTTTGAAAAGGGCAGAAAGGAACATCCTGGTGGCCCAGAGCAGTCCTTCAGGCCTCTGCCAAGCCTGGTTGCAAAGCCTTGAACTGCATAGTCCTTGTTCCCTTCCACCCAAGACTCAGTGACTCCATCCCCATCACGGGTAGGAAGATGACTCTTGCATCTTCATTTGGTGGCTGGATAAAAGCCTCCATCCCAAGGACCATATCACTGGAAAACAAATCTCTAGACTCAGGGTTTCAAAGTGGCAGCCTAAGGGAAATCCGGACCACAGATTGTCCCACATGGCATTTGTAATGTTCTTGAATAAGTGGCCAAAGTCTAAACAAAGCCTGTGCATCCAAATACGCCCACATGTCAGAACATCTGCTCATCCCGGGCCCACGTTCCCTTTCATTTATTCATTCAGCAAAACATTTGTTGATATAATGGAGAACAAACGGATGCAAATGTCAACCTTAAGGGGCTTGTGTTCCAGGGGTGAGACACAGATAATAAATAAGCCATAGAGCCTATTTGATAGTAAATGCTGAGAAAAATAAGGGAAGGAAAAAAAATAATAGTTAGTGGGAGGGGAATAGGTGAGGTCGAGAGATCTAGTAGTTACCAGGGTGGTGAGAGAAGGCTTCACGGTTAAAGGAGTCATTTGAGCTAAGACCTGAGGAGGTGAGAGTGGAGGCCATACAGACATTGGAAAAAGAGCATTCTAAGCGGGGGGACAGCAGGTGCAAAGGCCCTGAGGTGGGAGCATGCCCGGCATGATCTAGGAACTGCCAGGGGGCCAGCATGGCAGAAGCAGGGTGAACGAGGCAGGGAACCAGAGGGCCATGTGGTCAGAAAGGAAATGGGGAGGGTCTGGCAGGCAATTCTGCTTCCCGTGTTCTCTTCCAGGGTTTCTCTCCCAAGGGGAGAGAACTGATATTGTAAAGGATTTGCCTTCTACTCTGAGTGAAATGGATTGTGAACGAGGAATAGAGCAGATTTAACCAAATTGTTAAAGGCTCATGTGTTGGGAGTGGACTGTAAGCAGGCAAGGGTAGACGCCTAGAGACCCATCAGGAGGCTGTTGCGATAACCCAGTAAGAGATGACGATGTCTTGGACCAATGGTTCTCAAAGTGTGGTTCCCAAACAAGCAGCATCAGCATCACCTGGAAGCTTTTTTAAAGCAAACTCTTGGCCTCACCAGAGACCTACTGAACCAGAAATTCTGAGGATGGAGCCAGCAACCTGTGTTCAAATAAGCCCTTGAGGTGGTTCTGATGCACGCTAGAGTTTGAAACCCAGTACTGGTTTCAACTAAGATGTTAGCCCTGGAGGTGGTGAAAAGGGCTCAGATTCTGGATATGTTTTAGATATAGACTTGGACAATAGGGAAAGGCTCAATAGGGTAGTCCCTGAAGACAGGATCGGGGTCCTCTGGTTTGCCACTGGCCTCACTCAGCCCTTTAAGTTCCTCTCTGAACCCTGCAAGCATTTGACTTTGCCTCCTGCCATAGACCGTGCACGAAAGAGGTAGAAATCTCAGTGCTAGGAATCCCAAAAACTTTTTCTGTTAGAAAAATTGCCTTAGGCTGGGTGCATTGGCTCACACCTGTAATCCCAGCACTCTGGGAGGCCGAGGCGGGAGGATTGCTTGAGCTCAGGAGTTCAAGACCAGCCTGAGCAAGAGTGAGACCCCCGTCTCGACAAAAATGGAAAAAATGAGCCTGGCATGGTGGCATGCCTGTAGTCCCAGCTACTCGGGAGGCTGAGGCAGGAGGATTGCTTGAGGCCAGGAGTTTGAGGCTGCTGTGAGCTAGGCTGATGCCACTGCACTCCAGCCTGGGCAACAGAGTGAGACTCTATCTCAAAAAAAAAAAAAAAAAAAAATACTGAGATTTAACTTGAAAAAAAAAAGAAAAATTGCCTTGAGTCATTTCTTTTGCGTGGAAGAATCATCTCAATCATTCTTTTTTGGAAGCGTGGGACGGGGAAAGAGAAGAGTCTGTACTGAGGTTGTGGGGCAAGGTGTTGAGGAAAGGAAGGAACAAACGGTTTCCTTTTTCCAATCTGCCCTCCTTCCGCAGCGGGGAACACTCAGGGAACCTGCTGTTGCTTCTCACAAGCGTGAGAGAGGAAAATCACTTCCCAGCCTCATCTGCCAGGTGGCAAAAGTCTTAGCTGCAACCTGCAGTTAGTTCTAAATGTGGCTCTTATTAAACACCACTATCACAGTAAGCCCAGACAGTGACCCGTTCTGTTGCCTGAAAGAATCCACAATTAACGTGGGGAGTCTAATCAGGATATTAATGGGTTTGGTTTTTAATTCCTATAATATTTTCATCAGTTAAAAAAGAAAAACTCATTTCAACCTGCATTAAACTTGGAAAGTGGATTCTGTGGGGTTAGAAGTGACAGGATTTGGGAAAGCTTTTATTTTCTCATCAGGTAAAATGCAAGTATATGGAGGATTCAGTTTGTTTTAAAAGAAACCTTATTAAGAAGTGAAAGGTTGAGTCGGAGACCACTTTGTTACACGTGGTGGCTGAGCTGCAGGAGGGAAGAGAAAGGTGTGGGGGAGAAATTACACTGCCGAGGGAGGCTGATCTTTCCCGCCACAGTTCCTTTCCAGGGCTGGTAACTTCATAGTTTCAAGCCCAGGGACATAAGGCACATGCGTGTTGCACACTCCAAAATGTACAATAGATTAGATCAAGCCAATATTTGCTTTGCAATTAGTGCATTGTACGAAATCTAAGTTGCCACAGATTATAAGATGTGCCATTATTTAGGTCCCTCTACAGAAATCAAACAAAAACAAAAAAAGCTATGAATTAATTGTAACATCTCATGGATTGGAAGATGCATTCTGATTTCAGTGATATTAAGATGCCAAAGGTAGACTGTCCACGGCGGTGGATAAGCACAGTGAGGCCAATACATGCCCATGTTCTTTCCACCTCTTTCTGCTCCATCGGCCTGAGCTTTAATGGCCTGTCCTCAGGTTTGTCACTCACGTGGTAGCAAGATGGCAAATGCATCTTCATACCTCACATACACTATGCAAAAGGAAGAAGAAATGTATAATCAGTCAGGATTCTATCAGAGGAGAAACAGAACCAGTTGGAGATCTATCTCTCTCTCTGTATATATATTACTTACATATACATTCCATACTTATGTAGATAAATAAATTATATACATATACATATACATATAGAGAGAGACAGAGAGAAAGAGATTTACTCACACAAGTGTGTGGTGTGGCTGGGCAAGTCTGAAATCTGTAGGGCTGGCCTGCAAGCTGGAAACTCACAGGTAGAAGCTGAAGTTGCATTCCATAGGTGGCATGTCTTCCTCCTCAGGGAAACCTTAGTTTTGCTCTGACAGTCTTCAACTGATTGGGTGAGGCCCATCCACATTGCCAAGGATAATCTCCTTTACTAAAAGTCAATTGATTGCGGACTTTAACGGCATCTATAAAACGCCTTCACAGCAACACCTAGATAACTGTTTGTTGAAGAACAGGGCACTGTAGCCTTGAGAAGCTAACACACAAAACTAACCGTCACAAAAAGTGATGTGATGAAAGAATATCTCCTAGCAAGGTTTTGCCTTTTTCATCAGGGAAGTACCCATGCCCCATTTGTTTCATTGCACAGAACCACGTCACACAACCACCTCCGGGTGCCAAGGAGGCAGGAGGTGAACTGTGTACTTTTTCAGCCACCGTGGGAGGGAGTACATATATCTGTCTCTATATATCAGCTGTGTGTGGATGTTGAGTGAGCCAACCCATGGGATCTTCCATGACTTATTTATTGAACATTTAATGAGTACAAGAGGCTGAACAACCACATGTTGCTCAGATTCGATTCTTGTTAATCATTACCGAATATAATTAAATAACATTGATGCCCAACGTGAAAAACTCATTTCCCTTCCATGCACGGCAGCTGAAACTGCTTTTCGATGTAGAATAGTGCTATCAAATGCCTTTTAAAGTATTGAAGCTAAAATGTAAACCCACTTAAGGAAAAATATTTAGTAAGTAATAGGAGTAGGCATATGCGGAAGCCAACGTCACGAAAGTGTCGCCTGAATCAGCAAAGCCATGAGTCACTGATAACACGGCCCCTCAGTGCCTCGCTTGGCTAAAGCACAGGTTCAAGGCCACGTTATGCATGTCCCCGCTCATGTGGCTTAAGTTGTGATCCTGGGAAAGTTGGAAAAACCTCTCTGACCTTCCATGTCCCCACCTGCAGAGGAGGAACGCTGTCTGTGCCTGGAACGCAGTGTGGCCGTGAGCTCAAATGTGGTCCCACGGGGTTCCTCACACGGTGCCTCGTCCGTGGCGGTGTCATTACTGTTACGGTCATAACTTCCCTGAGCAGAGGGAATGTCTTCATAATTCTTTCCATCTAAAATTGAAAGGTTTTATTATAAGAAAGAGTGCTGGGCCTGGAGTAGAGGGAGACTCTTCACCCCCACAAGCTCTAATGTCCTCTGTCTGTGACATGGGTCGCGAGAGGCCATTCTCCTCCACGGGGAGGGTCTCCTATGACAACTCACTGGGTCCTCCCCACTAGAATAAATAACACGATTAGTATCTCCTTTTCCAAAAGGAGTAATTCAGGCCCTTTATAGTTAAATAACTTGTCCCAGGTCAAACAAGTAGTAACCGGCCATGCTGGATTAGACATTGCCAGGGGTGATTTTGCCCCCTTGGGGACAGTTGACAGACAATACCTGGAGACATATTTGGTTGTCGTGACTTGGGGGAATGCTACTGGCATCTAGTGGGTGGAAGCCAGGGAGGCTGCGAAATGTCCTACGATACATGGGGCAGCCCACATCCCCCCCAGCAAAGAACCATTTGGCTCCACATGCCAGGGGTGCCGAGGGAGACAAACCCTGCTCTAGGTTCCCGGCAAGCCTTGCCTTGCAGCTTTCTGCAGGGGTCAGATGAGGCCGGGGCTGTGTCAGCGTTCTGTAAACTGTGGGCAAGAGGCAAGGGAGCGTTGGCAGCGAGCAGAAGCACTGATGAAGCCGTCTTAGCAAAGTGCAAGCGCGTCGGCCAAGGCATAAACTTACGGGAGTGGATTCCAAATTCTCTCTCTCTGAATCATCGGCAGAGGGTAGAACTAAGAACTAAGCTCACCTTGGTCACCGAAATAACCACATCACACCTGGAACAGTTAAATACCTCTAGTCCACAAACTTAGATGAAGACATGGAACTGTCTCTTATTTTCCTCACCTGAACTTAATTTCTCCTTCAAATCCCTACTCTTAGAGGCAGACACTTAATTCTAGTCCCTTGAGGTCTCCTCCCTCCTCTGAGGGAAACAACCAATATGGGGCCAGGCCTCGTGCAGGGCGTGGTGGGCCTGTGCAGGCCCGGGAAAGAGGGGTCGTTCACAGAAGTGGCTGTGGTGGCCGGAATTGTTCCCAGCCTCCAGCTCTCACAGCATTCTGTGGTCCTCTAGGGCCAAGGCCATCACGGGCTGTTCCTGAGCCACTTTGAACTCTGGGAGGCCTTGTCACGTCTCTTCTGCCCTCTGACTCGTGTGACACCTGCCCATTCTCATGCCGGGGCAAACGGGAACTCTGTGAGGTGGCCGCAACCAGCTACAGGATGTGCAGGGCCCCATGTTCAAAATTATTAGGAATTTTAAGATGCCAAAGGCAGAGCATTAAACCAAGCACAGGGCCCTGTGTGTGTGACAGCAGAGGTCAAATGCCCAGGCCCTGGAGGCACCCTCAGACCCACCTGCTGGGACGCTCCTCCTAGCCATTTTGCTGCCGTTCCTGCCCGGCTGCATCGCAGCCCAGGAATACTGGCGGGATGGCCGCTGTCCTAGGCACTGCTGGGCAAGGGGTCCACATTGTTGCTACTCCTGAATCCACGCAAACCTGTTGGGATTTCTGTCATCTCCCCTTTCTCCCCTGCCAGGAAACACCTGGCAGCATCTGACTCCCAAGCTCCTCCAGCGCTCATCTGCCCCCGTCCAGCTGTGTGCCTACTTGGGCCCAGCGGGGAACACTGACTCTTTAATCATGTCTTATCCTTCCCCTGCGTTGTCTCAGGAATCATGCTTTTGCAAAACCTACATTTTTTAAACTCAAATTCCTTTCCTTTTATTTTTGCTGTGATCACCTCCCCCCAGCAGCAATGAATGCCGATGCCTGGTGAGGGGAACAGCCGCGGATACAGGAATGCCAGGGGGGAGAAAGGTGACTTTTCAAAAGAATTATCCCACAATGTGCAATGGCCCCTACATCATCGTGCTCCCAAATTATTCTGCACAGGTTATTTCCAAAGACAAAGAAACTCTCTGGGGATCGTGTGGGGGAAATTGTGTCGGTGAGCCCCTGGGAAGGATCCGTGTATCCTCCAGTGTCTCACTTAGACTCCATCTCTTCCAGGAAGTCCTTTCTGATTTCAGCCAATGTGAGGCCGTTACTCCTTCTGAAGCTCCCATTATGCAACAGCTGTGCCTGTCCCCCCCTCATACTCTCTTTGGGAGGCAGCGGTGGGCAAGGGGACACCACCAGGCTTGGGGGAGGGGCAGAGATGCGGTGGATCCTGGATCTGTGTCCTCTTGGACAAGTCGTCTAAGCTCTCTCAACTCCACCTCCTTGATCTGAAAACTTTGAGGATGATTATTCCTACTCTGTTGACTTGTTTGTGGCTGTGCTTGCTGTTGTTTTGATTTTTCTTACTATTGTTGTACAAGCTTTAGGTCTGCTATTAGATTGCAGGCTCCTTCAGGGCAAGACTTTACTCATCTGTGTGTCTCCAGTGCCCTCCAACCTCAGCACGGAGGACAGTCCCAGGCACAGAGCAGACACTCCATAATATTTCTCAGGTCAGTGAGTGAATTCTCTGCCTCCGTTTGCTCTTCCTTGAGGAGGCAGAAACAAAGTCAGAACTTCTCACAGGTTCCTTCATCCACCTCCCATCCCCAATCTTCCAAAGCACTTGCTGAGCTGACCCCCAGGGAACAAACGCAACAACATTTATTGGGCTCTGAGTTGTGCCAGGCTCTGTGCTAAGGTTAGGGTGACCAACAATCCCAGTTTGCCTGAGACGGAGGGATTTCCTGGGACGTAAAACTATCAGCCCTAAAACTGGGATAATCCCAAATAAATGGGGACAAGCTGGTCACCCTAGCAAGGCTTTTCATGTATTATCTCTTATCTATTTTAAATACACTTTGTTTTTTTAGAACAGTTTTAGATATACAGAAAAATTGAGAAGCTAGTCCAAAGAGTTCCCATCTGCCCAGTTTCCCCATTCCTAGTATCTTACATTAGTAGCATACATTTGTCACAGCTAATAAACTATTATAGCATCGATGTGTTATTATTAACTAAAATCTGGACTTTATTCATATTTTCTTAGTTTTTCCCTGCTATTCTTTTCCTATTCCAGGATCCCACCCAGGGCACCATAACAAAGTTAGTCATCATCTCCTGGGGCTCTTCTTGACTGCAAGAGTCTCTTCTTAGACTCTTTTTGTATCTGATGATCTTGACCATTTTAAGGAGTACTGACTGGCCAGGTGTATTGTTGCATCTCACTTAATTCTCATGCAAATCTTAAAGAATAGATATTGTTGTTCCATTATTCAGGTGGGGCTGCCAAAGCTAAGGTCCAATATGATAACCAGTAAAGGGTTGAATGGGAATTTGAGTTTCCACTGGGGGCCAATGATTTCTTAATAACATCAATATCAGCAATAACTGGTATCTTGAGTACTTGCTGTGTTCCCAAGTACCCTGCTAAGAAGGCCATGCATATTATATCATTTTGTCCTCACCACCACAGTGGCATAGACATTCACATTATGCCTATTTTCCAGATAAGAAAACCAAGACCCAGAAAGGTTAAACGGGCTCAAGACACACAACTGACTGATGATAGAGTGCAGATCGCCACCCAGGCCTCTGGAATCCTTTACGCTCTGTCCTTCTAGAATTACTTCCTCCCTTTTGGAGATCACCCAGTTTTGAGGAATATATCCTCCCCTCACGTGGAAAATCTACACAAGGGTTTCTCAGACTCGACTGTACACACTCATCACCTGAGGATCTTGCTGAAAATGCCGATTCAGTAGTTTTGGGGAGAGGCCTGAGAACCTGTATTTATTAATATAACAAGACGCCAGCTCAGGCCCTGCTGGGAACAGCGAGGCTGGACACCACCTCCCACTTCACAGCTTTCCTTTCTTTCTGGTACAAATACGGTAACCGCCGTGTAGCCACACGAGGAAGTAGCCAGAATTCTCTTCCCGGCTCTCTGGAGCTCTGACTGCCAGCAGGTAGAAAGGAATCTCAGCTCTCAGTGCTGAGAAATCCCAGACACTATCATTCTGGACGACCCATTGGCAACTCCAACCTTTCCGGCAGGGCTTGTAAAAAATGTAATGAGCCCAGGTGAGGCTCATTAGAGCCAGCCTGGAATTCTGCCAGTGCTACCACCAGCTTGTTGCCAACCCTTGATTTTAATATCAATGGCAGCGCTGACAAGGAAGCTAGAAGGCAGGCAGGGAGGGGGCTTTGTACCCAGCGAGCCCTCCCCCTTCTCCCCTTCACCACAAGGTAAGGCAGTTGGCTTCATCAAATCACAGCCAGCTCATGAGTAATTTTCACTGTCCTCCCGTTTCTAACAGCCTGGGCCCCAGGTGATCCTAAAAATTAAACGATGCTCAGAAAATGAGACACTTAGGAGAGCCAGGCATTAATAGCACATCCCAGGCTCCAGCGGAACCCTTTACTTTCCCTTGTCAATTTCCTTGGAATTCCTTTGGGCCTGTGACATGTGGCAAAGTTTCCCTCCAGAATCTCATAGCTCCAGAGTATTTCTGCCAGAGGGTCCCAGTCCCCTGCATGTTTCCTTGTTCTCATGCAAAATTTAAAGTGGGCATTTGTAGCCAATGCTGTCTTTTCTCCCCGTAAATTGAGATATTTATGCTGATGCAATACTTTCAGAATAGGACTCCAGGCTGCCTCCCAAGCTTCTGGATACCGCACGGATTCCAGCCAACAATTCCTAGCGTCATTATCATCATCATCATCATCCCCATCCCCATCATCATCACTGTCATTCATTGGGATTTATTACGTGCTAGGCAGCAGGCTTTGCATTTTTGCTTGTGTGCTTTCAATTAATCAAGCAATGAGAAAGGTTATATTGTTATTTTCACATTACTGAGGAGAAAACAGACATAAGTAAAATAGCTTGCTCAAAACCATCCTATCAGTTAGTGGACTCTTCTGTCTGTTTGGCCACTATAGTTAATTAAGACTGTGCACACCTACTATGCACATCCCCCTAAGAATTTGGATAACAAGTGATTGATTTACAGTTCTGGTCAAAAACCAAGAGCTGATCATTGATTTTTATGTGAGAGAGAATGATAAAGAGAGAGAAGGAAAGAAAGGAAGAAAAAAAAAGAGAAAATCATTAAATTTGCAAAATAATGCCCTAGTGGCATATAAATGAAAAAAAATAGCAGCAGTGACAGAATATTTAGACTAAGCACTAAAGAAAATGAATTCTAACTAGCTATCTTAAAAATAGATGTATGTTGATGTGTACATATTACTCGAATATGAGAGAAAGTAACCCTACTGAAGTAAAGTAGAAATGAAGTTTATAACCTTTGCTTTCTCTCCTGCCCCCTGCAAAATACAACCTATGCCATGGTGAAATGCCATAACCTGGTCATTTGTTTATTTAAGATATATTTGTGAAGTACCTCCTATGTGCCAAGAAATAGAAATTATTTTAAAAAACAATAAAATATGTGGGTAGACGGACAATTCAACTAGCAAATACAATGCACTGTGATCAAGACAACAGTTTGAGTGTGTGTGTTAGAGTTATTCATGTGCAAGCAACAGAAACTGACTCTAGTGAATTCTAGCAAGTTCAGAGTCTCATGAGAACAGAAAGGGCATCTAATGCAGACCTAAGGGAAGTGGTCAGGGAGACATCCCAGAGGAAGTGGCGTTGCCGTTGAGACTTGAGGGAGAAGCAGAGGAGCCAGGCAGCAGCGTGTGGACGTGTGTGACAGTGGGTGTGACGGCGTACGGCTCAGGGCAGGGAGGCGGGAAGGCCAGTGTTCCCAGAGGGGAGCAGCATGTGTGAGATGAGAGAGAAGTAGGCACAGAAAATTCTTCCACAAGGGGGTCACTGGATAAGCCCCGAAGAGATTCCCCGTTGCCTGCTGGACACCTGGCAATAGCTCTCGGTGGTGGGGAGCACGGGAGCTAGATGCTGTCGGGGGGCAGCCCACACAGAGGGCTTGTGTGCCCACCCCTGGTGCAGAAAGGCACAGGAAGGATATGTTAGAAGAAATCACAGAGGAAGGAGGCAGCACAGACTCAAACTCCTACTACTGCAAGCATCTAACAAGTATTTTTTGAAGCTGCCTCCGAGGAACTACTTCACTCTAGGAAAAAGCCGCCTGGTTACCATGACTCAGAGAGTGATCTGCAAAATAATTCACCAAATTAGAGTTTGCCGAGTGTACGTTTGTAAATCTGATTCCCCCTGCCCGCCCCCCATTACGTTGATTATATCTTTCATCCCCAAGAATGGGGCCAAGAGCCTCCTCCCTGCCCCTCCTCCCCTCCCTCTGTAATCCTCACCCCTCATTTCTCTCCTTCGCCACTTCTCAGCATCCCGCCACCCCTAAGGCGGTGGCACGATGTCACGCTGCTTCCAGGGAGTTCATTAAAAACCGCCACCCTCCCCACTGACCAGTGGGCCCTCCCCGCAGCCCCTGGGCCACGGGGGAGCAAGCCAGTCACTCGGGAGGGGCTGGCCCACTCTGAGGACGGGGACCCCCTCGCACAAATGAGAGAAGCCAGCAAACAGTTAATGGTTTAATCCTTTACAGAAAAAGTCAAGGCAGACTTGTGATTCTTGATGTTAATGAAGGTGTCACACATTGTCTAGAGAAAGTTGTGCCTGGCAATCTTCCCTTTTTCGGATGCCTACCCCAGTGACATTTCATCTCACATCCACCTTAATGAAATGCATAATTAACATATTCTAATTGTGCTGAGCGCTGCGATGATTTTGACAGAACTCACTTTCCATGTCTAATTTGATGCTAATTTAATCTGTTCCTCTCCCGCTGACATGACCTTTCTTGATTGAGTTTCACTGAGGAAATTTTTTGATGGATTGATTTATCAGCATTGCAGAGACAACAAAGGCTCAGGGTGCACGACAGAAAATAGGAAAGGAACGGCCCTCGAAGCCAGCGTGCTCTGAACTTGCCGGCTGGAATGTCCTCTTTCCAGAGACGGCTTGTCTGATGTACTGATGGAATTTGAGAAATGTGACATCTGTGTGTGGGTTTGATCTCTCCGATAAAGACAGTAAATATCTTATTGTGGTTGTGAAGCTTTGCATGGAAAACTTCTCTAGGGCTATTCGAAGGAAGCTTAGGCTCCTCCTGTTGAAAAACCCTAAGCACGTGAGGCTCGCCCACAGGCTGATGGCCTCTTCCTGCCTTGATTCTAGGGTAGCATGTTTGGGCGGTTGGCTTCAACTAGGAGAAAGCATGGGGAGGAAGGAAAGTGTCCATTTTAAATTAAAATGGAGAAACGTTGCATCTGCATAGGTCATTAAGTGTGGATTTCCTACTTTCAGTTGTTTTATAGACAGTTAAAGGAGAGGTGAACCTTGATCTTAAGGAAGCATTTGTGGAATTTCCCCCAAAGCCCACTCCACGACCAATACAGTGAGTGTCTGAAGGCTATTAATGGAAACATCCCTTTGTCCAATCCGGGTCTGTATGGAAGTAGGTGCTCAGGGTACCTGATGACAGTCTTGGAGTTTCCCAGTCCTCACGTGGTCAAGTGGCTGAGGGCATGTTAGACTCATCATGGAAATACAGCGGTCAAAACCAGAATCTTAGCTGGATGGTGTTCTGGGGGAGCAGTCCTTCACCCTACATTGTACAAAAGTGGCTTCTTTTCAACAGCTGTTGAGGCTCAGACTCAAAGGGGTTAGACCAGGCTTTCTCAGCTTCGGCACTATTGTCATTTGGAGCCAGATCATTCTTTGTTGGGGGTGGGGGGCGTCCTGTGCATCCCTGGCCTCTACCCACCAGAAGCCAGTAGCACCCCCCTTCCCAAGTCATGATGACTAAAATTGTCTCCAGACTTTGCCAAATGTCCCCGAGGGGCAAAATCACCCCCGGCTGAGAACCACTGAGGACCAGGTTGTAATGCCTGCCACCTCCACGTGTCTGCATTGCTTACCCCCTCTCTTCCTCTGCGCAGTGTCACCTCCCCAGCTAGACCTTGCCTGACCCCCTGTCCAGCAGCAAACCCTCCATTCTTTTATTTTTTTCAAAGCACATATGACTACACTGTATTAAACATTAATTTATTTATTGTTTGTCTCTACTTACGACATTGTAAGCTCCGTAAGGCTGGGACGTTGTCCAAGTCTTTTTTTAATTGGTGAATAACATAAAATTCACCATTTTGACCATTGTAAAGTATACAATTCAGTGGATTTTTGTACATTAACAATGTTTGCGTTCATGCCACCATCTAGTTCCAGAACACTTTCATCACCCCAAAAGGAAACCTCATACCCACTAAGCAGTCACTCCCCATCGTCTCCTCCTCCCAGCCCCTGATAAGCATATCTGCTTTCTGTGTCTACAGATTTGCCTATTCTGGACATTTTGTATAAATGGAATCATACAATTAAGTGACCTTTTGTGTCTAACGGCTCCTCAATAAGTCAGAAGTGGAGTTACCATGTGACCCAGTAGTTCCTCTCCTGGGTACATACCCAAAAGAATTGAAAATAGGTGTTCTAAGAAAAACTTGGCCATGAATGTTCACACAAGCACTATTCACAATAGCCAAAAGGTGTCCATCTGCTCATGAATGGATAAACTGTTGTCTGTCCATACAATGGAATAGCCATAAAAGCGAATGAAGCACTGACACCTGCCACAACATGGATGAACCTTGCCTGACTTTACACCATTACATCTTCAGTGATGAGAACACTGGCACACAGTAGGTGCTCAGTCAACACAGGTTGGATAAATGAAAGGCAAACAAAACTACATGAACTGGGGATAGTCAAGAACTGCGAATAAATAGTTAGAAGAGGCAAGGGACGTTCACCTTAAGTGTGTTTCTTTCAATTTAGGGAAAAAAAGAAGAAAAATAGACCCCCCGAAAATAAAAAAGGAAACAAAAATGAACCTGATATTGAGCCGGAAATTTTTCTTTGGGGGTGGGGGTCCCCTAGTTTGTGAAAAATGGTTGAATCACAGAGGAGAGGCAGTTATAAAATGTTATGTTAGAATACTAGAAACCCCCTGCTTTTTGTTTTGTTTTGTTTTCTCAGTATAAAGATCTATCTCTCCCCAAATGTTTCTCTTAGAAGCAGGTGTACTTGGGGTGTCCATAGTAAATAGATATTTTCCATCAAAATAGTCCCCTGGGATGATGAAACATCTATTCCAATGTAGTTGCCGTGACTGCAAAGATTTTTGCGAAATTTCTTTAGGAGCCGCCTTATGAGCCCCCAAGGACAGCAAGCTAACGAGATTATAATCATTATAATTACACTTCATCATAGATCAAAAGCAGTTTAACTCAGCAAAATGACCTGGCCTTCTTCGTTATCCTTTATTCTAAGGGGTTTCTGGCTTTGTCCAAAGGCTAAAGCTCTCTGCAAAGCCCAACTGCACAGTGTGCCCAGGTGTGCCCCCAAGCCAGTAGGCGAAGTGGAGTATGGTCTAAGGGGCCAGGCTCCTTAGATTTGAATCCTTGCTCTGCCACTTACTGGGAAACTGTGCCTCAGTTTCCTCATCTGTAAAACTGTATGATGATAATCCTACCTCAAAGAATTCTCTTGAGAATTAAATTAGTTAATAATGTATATGCCAAGCATTAAGAACAGTGCCACCATATAGTGAAGTCTTTCGTCTGAGCCTTTTCAATAATTGTGTGGCTTCTCCAGGTGAAGTCTGAAAGGGGCTACACCTGTTATTTTCAAAAATAATCATTAAGAAATGAGACATACAGTTTTAATGCAAATCTTCAATGATGTATTTGTATCTATTGCTCTTGTAACAAATTGCCACAAACATAGTGGTTTAAAACAACACAAATTTGTCTCACAGTTCCAGGGCTCAGAAGTCTTAAGTCATTCTCAAGAGTTAAAATCAAGGTGTCAGTCAGCAGGACTGTGTCCTTCTGGAGGCTCCAGGGGACGATCTGGTTCTTTGCCTGTTCAGCTTTGCAAGACTACCTGCATTTCTCAGCTAATGGCCTCTTCCTCGAATTACTCCAATCTCTTCTGTTATCACATCCTACTAATGACTCTGATGCAACCCCTCCCTCTTATAAGGACCTCTGGGATTACATTGGGCCCACCTGAATAATCTAAACTAGTCTCCCCATCTTAAGGTCCTTAATTCAATCACATCTGCAAAGTCCTCTTACTATGTAAGGGAACATATTCACAGGTTCTAGGAATTAGGGTGCAGACATCTCAGGGGCCATTCTACAGCCTGTCACAAATGACTTCATTGGACAGTGGTTCTCCAGGAAGAATAATGATTACCTTCCACCTCTCAGTGCAACTCTGTTGTACCATTTTGAGGAAAGAAAAACAATTTGGAGGAAGCCACTGAATCCAAGGTTGGCATGACCTCTAGGAAGGTGCAGTCTACTGCAGTTCTCTGCCTCAGTGGTTTTGTTAGGATTTTGTTATGTTTGGCCAGAAACCGTGGGAGTAAAGTTATTCAAGGAGTCTAACCCAAAACACATGTCACAATGGAGAATGTCAGTTTGGATGTAAGTTTGATTATGGATGATGTTGTATCCTACTTGATACCTTTAAGATAGCATATTCCCCTAGTGTACCTGGCCAAAGGCATTCTTTAATAGCCTCCACCGGCCACGAATTTTGTTGTTCTCTTCTCTGATATTTTTGTAGCACCCAGAGCAGTACCTGGCACCTTATAGACAATGAATAAATAAATACTTCTATAAATTAACCAGTGATTGATATCAAGGGTTTTTATAGTGCTTAAAACTATGTCTTCACAAAGATGAAACACATTTTGTCTATTTTACCAATATTCCACCTGGAAAATCCTGTATTTCTCTGAATATTATTGTAACCTGTGGCCATCTTGAAACTTTAGGCTTTTCCCATATGAAACCAGAAGAGTGGCTGGGAAAGCCATGCTGCTTAGAGCAACACCTGCTCACCAAATCTTTTTCATTAGAATAGTTCACCTCAATAAGATTCAGAGAATTTTAGATAAGCTGGCATCCAAGGAACAAAGCTGTTAAGAAATGACTTACTTAAAGTTTCCAGCCGTAATTTTTAGTCTCAGAATATTGCTGGGTGTTTTTTTCTTTGTCAGTCTAAAATGAAAATGTAACATTTCAATTGCAATCCATTAGAAAGAAGCTAAGAAAGGGCTATTTGCATTTGATCCACAAATTGGATGAGAATAATTTTTGTCAACTTCTGATCTGCCAATAATCAGGTTTTTTGAAATAAAAAATAAGCTAAATACTCATTAATTCACTGTTTTCCCTTATTGAGAGAAAGATTTTTTTCTGTCAACTATATTTTTATCCAGAATCAGTTATAGAATATTTTGCATATTAAAAATCGGGGAGATGGGAAATGACATTTCCTTTGAACTCCAAACAAATGGCAAACTTCAAAAAATGTCTGACGAAATACTGCAGTATTATAATCCAAAGAATTTATGATGGAGAACAAAACTGAAAGAAATAAAGATTTTTTTTGCAAATAGGATTCTAACAATACTTATCTCTGGTATGTTAGTTTTGTTGTTTACATGTATTAATTGATTCTCTGTCAAAGAAGGTATCCTTTCAGGTCACATAAAAAATTAACTTAATTATCATCAATCTAAAATTTTGAAAGACTATATGTGGTAGGCAGAATTCTGAGATGGCCTCCCAAGATTCCTGTCCCATGTGTATTCAATCAAACATTGATCTAGGTATAGCTGTGAAGGAATTTTACAGGTGTAATTAAAGTCTCAAATCAGTTGACCTTGAAATACAGAGATGATCATATCGGATGGGCCCGATCCAACCACCTGACCCTTCAAAATCAGAGCTTTTTCTCCAGCTGGTAGCAAAAGGAGATGTCTTCCTCAAGGAAGGAAACTGGGAGAAAATTGGGGTCAGAGAGATTTGAGTTCAAATTCTCTATTTATTGGTTTTGTGACCTTTCACGTTTCCTAAAATCCTGTGCTTCCATTTCCTAATTTGTACTACTAGCCACCTCCTAAATTTATTGAGAAGAATTAGGAGAAAAAATGTACACAAAATACTTAATAGAGTGCCAGACATATACTATGTGCACAGTAAAAGGTAACGTTACTATTTTAAAATTGCTCCCTTTGTAAGATAATCATTCACTGACTCTCCTAAGATCTGAATTCTGATGCTAAAACCATGTGCGTTCACACAAAAGGACACACAAAAGCATAGTGCAAGTATAGAGAATCGTACCATGTTCAAGGTTTGGTTGGGGCCAGTTCTTCACCCTTCTGTGTTCCATTTTGACCCCTCTCCTAAGCTCATATTTTTTTTCCCTCAATTTACTGCATAGCTGACCAATCCTGTGCATTCCAGAAGCCCAAACCTGTGTCACCATGCCAGTCTCAGCAACAATTAGCAAGCCTGTGTCCTATTCTTACAGGGTCCAACAAGGCAACTGGAAATAGTCTTATAAATTAAGTTAGGCCAAATTGATAATGGCTAATAATGACTTAGCTTCCCCTATGTACTTCATTAGAGGCTTTTGATGCCTTAACTCTAAGAAATAAGGTGGGAATTTTAGGCATCAACTTCAGAGCACACAGAAAAATAATTTGGAGGTGCAAATCCTTTTGATATTACTGAAAATTGCCCCACATGGGCAGCAGCTTCCACCATGCCCAGTAAATGCCATCTTCTGTTGCCACTCCTGCTTATATGTGTTGGCATAATTTTTCTTCTGACTATGATGAAAAGATTTCCCCAAGTTCCTTTTTCTCATATAAATAATTTGTATTACTTAGAAAAAATAAGAGTAATATGTGCTCATTTATAAAGAAATAGAAAACAAGGAAAATAAAAACAGAAAAAATAAAAATCATCTATAATCCCACTCTCCGTAGAAAATGATGGTCCAGGAATGTTGATGAAAGAGGGGCTTAGGGTTGGTATATCAGGTTGGAAGAGAGCCTAGAAGGTGTCCCCTGAGTCTATGTTTGCACAGCAAGCATCCCATGATACCTGGGAGTATAAGGAAGTTGCAATAGAGATTAAGACAGGAATGAAGTCCTGTCCCCCAGCTATCTAAGACCATCCCCTGTTACTGCAACTGCCCACTGTCAATATTTTGGTTGTAAGTGTTTATCATATGTGTACACATATGTGTTATAGCAGCTGTCCCCAACCTTTTTGGCACCAGGGACTGGCTTCATGGAAAACAATTTTTCCACAGATGGGAGAGGGGGGCAGTGGAGCTCTGTGGCCCAGTCCTTAACAGGCCATAGACTGGTACCGGTCTGCAGCCCAGGGGTTGGGGACTGCAGTATTATAGAATTATTTTTTTTTTTGGCAAAAAACTGGAGTCATAGATGTGTATTGTTTTCTAAATTGATTTTCCCTAGCCTAAAATTGTGAACATTCTCCTTGTCCTATTAAATAATTTCTTCTATATTCATTTTTAAAGGCCATACAAAAATATTCTGTGGAACAGATGCTACCTTTGGCTTATGGTTGTATATTTAGGTTGTTTCCAACTTTGATTCTAATTAACAGCACAGAACTAAGCATCCTCATAACCAAACCTTTGCACACATCCATGATTAATTCCTTAAAGTCCTACAAGTAAAATTGCTGGGTTGATGGCTACGTATTTTAAGACTTTTCTGAAATCACTGTGTCATTCACTTTATCTCAGATTCCTCATCAGGCAGTCAAAACAAGGATATTAGAAATCTATTTAGACCAACATAAAAGACTAATGGATGAACACAAATAGTCCTTGACATGAACTTTTTATAGAAACCTGAGAGTAGAGTTACCAACCAGTCCCTGTTTTTCCCAGGACTAACGGGCTTCCTGGCATGTGGGTCCTTCAGTGCTTAGACCAAGACAGTCTCAGGAAAATTTGAACAATTGGTCACTCTATCTGAGAAGACCAGAGGCTACTGGCCACACTGGGAGGTATCATTGCTACAGCCATGGTCAGAACAAGGTGAAACTTTAACCATATCATTAGAGCTAAGATGGTAGAAGGCATGCAATGAATTAGGTCAGTAGCCATGTTCAAGAACTTTGAAATGTAAGGACATAGTCAGAATTATGGAGTAGAGAACATAGCCTGGAGAAAATGTGAACTTCTAGGAGTCCCATGACAATTTCAGGAACAGTGGGAGGCATGGTGTTCTCGTGGTAGCCTCTGTTGGAATCTGGTTTGCTTCTCAAGTGAATAGTGTTGATTTGAAAACTTCTCTTCTAATATTTGTTCTTTTAGGAGATTTATTTGATAATTACAGAATTCTGATTGGAATAGATGGATAGGTCTTGCCATTTTGGCTTTTACAGTAGCAATATCTAATTCCACCCCTTTTTAACTCAAGAAAGCATTAGTTTGAGCATGAGGAGATGAGTCAATATGGCCCACTGCAAAGCAAGTGAAGTGCTCAAGACATCATGGTAGTTTCTAAATTTGCATCATATTCTCATTCTCTTGAATCAAAGGGCCACTCAACAAACATGTTTTTATTATGTGTCTTGCCTGCCTTCTATTAGCACAGACAGATTCAGAGATAAAAACTCTAGAAGGATGTCCTTCATTTGGAGAAGACCAGGGCAATTAGGCTAGTAACTGGACACCCTGAGTGTAGAGTTTCATATACAAGCAAGCCCTTCCCTTCATAAATACTTATAAAGAACTGGTATCATTTATATATTCCTTGTTATGATATATGATTAACTCTAAATGATTTTCTTTTGTATGTGGATGTCCACATTTTTCTTCTGACCGTTTCCTCAAGTCTTACACTGATCTTAATGACTTTGCAGTTTGGGGGTGGTCCCAGGAGGGTAGATGTTGCCTTATAATGGTATTTTCCCATTTGTCAATTCAACATGGGGTTTGGAAGTATAACTCGCTCATTATGTGGATTCCACCAAAAATTGTTCAATAGAAGATGTTTTCATTTATTCATTCACTTACCAATTATCTATTTATTGCCTAGAGTGTACCCAACACTGAGGATACAGTGATGATCAAGATAGTCCTAATTTCTGCCCCATGGAGCTTAGACCATAATTGAGGAGACTGTTTTTGTTTTAATAAACAAAAAAGAAAAGAGAAAAACTACAAATGATAATAAGTGTTCTGAGGGAAATTAACAAAGTCCTAAGAGAACACTCAGGAGACAAGAGAACTCCTTTGGGCAGGAAGGCCTTTCTACTTGCATATAAATATTCTCAATAGTTCATAATAGCCAAAAAAGTAGAAACACACAAATGTCCTTCAGCTAGTGAGTCCACAAATAAAATGTGATATATCCATACAATAAAATGCTAATGAGCAATTTATAAAAGATGAAGAACTTATACATACTATAACAATGATGAATTTCAAAACATTATGCTAAGTGAAAGAACCCAGACACAAAATATATATTGTGTGATTCCATTTATATGAAATGTCCAGAAAAGGCAAATCTATAGAGACAGAAAGTAGATACTTGGTTCCTTGGGACTAGGTGTGGAAATAGGGAGTGACTGCAAATGGGCACTACGTTTCTTTTGGGGGAGATAAAAATATTCTAAAATTAGATTATGGTGAAGGTTGAACAATTGAAATTATAATAAGAACCATTGAATTGTACCTTTTAAACAAATGAATTTTATGATATGTACATTATATCTCAGTGAAGCTGCTAACAAAACAAAAAGAAAGAAGTGTGAAAGAATGGGCACAAGGAAGAAAGGATTTCCAGGGAGGCGACATTTGAACTGATGTGGGACTTATGCAAAGAGAGGGCTTGGCCGGGGGTGGGAGAGAACATTGCAGGCAGAGAGAGTGTATGCAAAGATCCTGAGACGAGAGGGCTTGGAATGCATAATGAACTAGTGGAAGGCAAGGATGGCTTGAGTATGTTGAGCGAAGAGCAGAGGTGGTAAGAAAAGACACTGGGGAGGCAGGTGGCAGTGAGCTCACACAGGACCTCACAGGCCTGATATGGAGGGTGCCTCATGTGCTATGAAGCCATTGAGAGGTTTGAGAGATTTTAACTGATGCTATGATTTATAGTTGATATAATTCTTCTTTAACAAGAATAATATCTGCCAGTACTATGGTCTTCCTATTCTACAGATTCTATACATACTATTTATTCACAATAACCCTATGAGGTGGGTACCATTATTACAAGTAAGGAAAATGAGACACAAAGTAACTTGCTCAAGAAATCTCAAGGAAAACTATGATCTGAGCTCAGTAAGTCCAGCACCAGAGCTAGAAATTGTAACCACTGCCCCATACTTGAAAGTAGGGCTGGCTTCATGGACATCCAACCTGTGCTAATCACACAGGGCCCTCATGCTTAGAAGAGTCGCACACTTAGGTTTATGCTCTGCTGTTACCATCTTGAAATGCTTAAGACACCGCTATGTCTTTATGGGAAAATAAAAAGGCAAAACCAGCCATGGACTGTTTTCACACCATCATTGAACCTAGATAAACTGGGACAAAACCCTAGCAACTGAGACCAGATAGAAAGTTTCTGTTCTCTTCTTTTTTAAAAAATTTATTTCCAACTCTTTGACAATTATTTAACAAGAGGCTTCGCATTTTCATTTTGCAGTGGAGCCTGAAAATTATGTAGCTAGTACTGCTCAAATGGTCTTGTGGAGTTTTTACTACAGGAGGAATTATTAACCCATTGGAGATCATGGATGAGCTGGCCAGGGAGAGAGACAACCCCTTAAAATTAACACAAAATATGCATGGCCATTTTAGAAGAGAACTTCCAGGTTATCAGATACTCAGAGGGGTCTGTGATTCTGAAAGGATTAAGACTCATTGAGTTAGCAGTGGCCACCCATTCTGATATGTGGTAACAGGTAGGTGATGCAGTGGACCCTTGTTCTTATCGTTCAGCTTCCTGTTGTCCTGTATCTATTGATTGGGTGTTGCACTGGCAACACTCTTTCCAGAAAACAGGAAAAATAATAATATGAAGAAGAATGAATGAAAATGAATAGAAAAGAAAAAATTCTAAGCAAAATATTTTCTTTAGTGTATGTGTGTGTTTTTCCTCAAAGACACCTAAAGTTTGTCTTTTTCTCTATAATAATAATTTTTTAAATCCCTAAAAAACAAAAAACAAAAACAAAAACAAGTTCTTCCGAATTTTTACTAGTGAATTTGGTCAAACATATCACCCGTTTTCCACCAGTTTGCATGAATTCCATTTCTGTGTGTTTCAGAGACTGACTTGGGTTATATGAGTACTTTCAACAACCAATATTACATAGGACAAGATTCTGCATACAGTAACTCCACAATAAATTCATGTTACTTGTTATTTTCACACTATAATTGATCAATAATTTATTGTTACTATTATTTGTCTTATAACATGGGTTTATTTGTAACTAGAAGAAAATTAAATTTTAAGGGCAAGCTTTCAATTCCACTTAAAATAACCCCCAATCAATTTCTAAGTTAGTAAAGGCAAATGATAACATTTTTGGCTCTTGGTACAAAATTTTCTACAAGTTTTTTGTGCCCAAAAAACAATTCCATACCCTTGAAAATGTGCTTAATCTATTTTAAGAATAATAGGAATTAAAATAGGCCTCTGAATTTGATATAGTGAAATGATCGCTTGTTCTTCCTTGCCGGGGTGCTGTTTTCTCTGTATGCCTCATCGTGCAACCCATGAAATCCCTATATCTTTGAACTATCAGACAAGTGATATTTGTGTCTCCTGGGGCTCTCCCAGGGTGACCCCACATGGAGAACTTCTGACTCTGTTTATTCTCAGAGTGAGCAATTGCATACAAATAGAAGATGTTATGACATAGGCCATCAGAACAGAATACAGAGACAGGAAAATATTTCCATGAAAACAAAATATTAATTCTACTCTAAACTCAGTCTAGGCTTTCCAAAGTGGAAAACCGTTCCTGGAACGAATTAGAGAGAGTTGGTTTCATTTCATTTTCACATGAACCATCACAAATACAAGTCTCTTAAAAGGGCCATAATGCATGCAGGATCCAAAGACTCTTACTATATAACACAAGAGTGAGGTTTTTCTCATTTGCCACTTAATATCTTTTTCATTTATCAGACAGTTTTAGCCTCTGTGTCTTTATGGGAAAATAAAAAGGCAAAAGCAGCCGTGGGCTATTTTCATACCATCATTGAACCTACATAAACTGGGACAAAACCTTAGCAAACTGAGACCAAGCAGAAAGAAAGTTTCTGTTCTCTTCTTTTCTAAAAAAATTATTTCCAACTCTTTGATGGAAAAATCCACCAATTTGTATATAAAATAAAATGGCAAGTTAGATTTGTTTGGAGAAATAAATTGTAGAAACCATTTATCCATTACAGATTTTTTTAATGGTCCTTTGCCACTTGATGAAGCAAAAATAAAACTTCACTCAGCTGGCAGATAATCTAGGTGAGAAAGTGCTTTGTCTTTCCCTTATGAAATGGCTGCTTTGAATGTTTTTATTTTAAAAACCAAAACTCCTTTGAATGTTATTATTTTAAAAATCAAAAACCAGGCTGGGTACTGTGGCTCATGCCTGTAATTCTAGCACTCTGGGAGGCCGAGGCAGGAGGACTGCTTGAGGTCGGGAGTTCGAGACCAGCCTGAACAAAAGCAAGACCAGCTCTACAAAAAAGAGAAAATTTAGCCGGGTATGGTGGCGTGCACCTGTAGCCCAGCTACCCAGGAGGTTGATGCAGGATTGCTTCAGCCCAGGAGTTTGAAGTTGCAATGAGCTATGATGATGCCACTGCACTCTAGCCAGAGTGACAGAGTGAGACTCTGTCTCAAAAAAAAAAAAAAATCAAAAACCAAATATCTATTATGAACGTAAGTCTAACAAAAAGTAACACTAACCAATCTTTCCAAGATGGCAAGATTTTTCTGGTTATAAACATTCCCTCTCTAATATTTTTCTCCCTGGTTGCTGTTAGCCCTTACCTATGAATACTATTTTTGAGGGGCCTGTTGTATACCAGGTGTTTTATATGTATTATTTCATTTGATCCTACCAACAAGTCCATGAAGTAGGAATTACAATCCTACTTTGTAGATAAAGGAGCTCAGATTCAGAGACTTTCATTCATAAAGAGGCACCCAAGAGTGACTGGAGTCAGGCAGACTGGTGTCAAACCTTTTTGGTTCTTTCTTGCTGTGTGATCTTAGCCAAGTGATTTAACCTCTCTGTGCCTCAATTTCTTATCTGTAAAATGAAGGAAATAATACAGGCCCACAATCCCTTAGCTATCATTTTCAAATCCAAAATCTCTGAAAATTAAAGTGTTTTCATAAATAGGATAGCAGGGGCATACTTACACAAAAATATTATAGGTTGTTTATCTGAAGCTCAAATTTAACTGGGTGTGCAGTATTTTCATTTGCTAAATCCGGCAATACTACTCATTTGGCATAAAAATTTAGCTATGCTGGCAAGAGGCAATTATAATCTTTATCTGTCCCACGTGGTGAAGATCAGAGCACAGGGGCCAGCAAATGCAATGGCTCTGAGCCACGTGCTTGGTATTCAAGGAACAGAGAGAAGCCCCTGTGGCTGGAACAGAAAGATGGTGGGTCAGGAGAAGGACAGGAGATCAGATCTGAAAGGCGGGCAGGGGCCAGATCACGGAGGGCCTTCGTGCCATGCTAATGATGGTGAGAGGTATGTCCAAGGTCACACAGCAGGGAAGCAGCAAAACCAGGATTCAGCCCCCAGTCAGTCCCATGAGCACAAGGGCCAGTCTCTCAACACAAATCATGGGGGAAAAGTCATCTTTAAGACACCATTCTAAAGATGTCTTCAGGTTCTGGGACTAATTAAAGCATTGATAAATATGGCAGCGAATCAACTCCTGCATTGACTTTGGTGCTGGAAAGGGGAACAACTTCAGTAGACTTTAAGTTCAAGGTGGTAACATCGATGCGCATTTCAAAGCCCTTGCTGAGTTTCTCTGCAACAGGAAAGCATCCTAGTGAAAAACCAGGATTTCAGAGTGAGGGGGAAAATGATACACTTTGTAAATATAGTATAAGTATATATAACATAAACACAATATAATTTTGACAATTCAGTATAAGACTGTACTTCATTTTAACGTATCTTGTACCCTGCTTGTTATACATATCACCTCCTTTTATGTCCTAAGATGTAATTTACACAGCAATAGAATTGGTGGAATGTGGTCATCTGGTCAACCTACTTTATATACTCTGACCATGAACTGTACCTTTTGTCAACTAAAGTTGAAAAACATTTCTTAAGCTTCTACTCTGTATCAAGCACAGCGCTGGGCAAAAGAGATCTAAAAGCAGATAAGATATAGTCCTGAATTCACCAAGTTTGTAGAACTATAATTTGTTTTATTCCCAGCATGTACAAGTCCCAAAAAGTTGTGATTTTTGTCAAGATTTCAATAATAATACCAACATTTGGCACATTCTTAACACTGTGCTAAGCATTTATGTGGATTATTTTACCTAATCCTTAGATAGCCCAAAGATTTAGCACTATCCCCATTTTTTTAGATGGGGAAACTGAGGTTTCAGAGATTATCTTATTCAAGGCCCAGAGCTTGTAACAATAGACCTGGGGTGTCAAACTCAGGTGGTCTGACCCCAAAGCCAGCCCTATTAACCATTTTGCTATGACAAATTTTATTTTAAAACCTTCTGTGTCCAGTCCAATGCCAGAGGCCAGACTCCCTTTTGCTTTGGCTAATACAGCTCTTTGCACAGCAGGGGCTGCCTCAAGCCCCTTCTTTTTGTCACCTGGAGGGTTAATTCAGGCTTTGCTTTTGAACCCAGGAAGCAGAGAAAAAATCTGGAGGCACTGAATTCTCACATTGGTCCTGCACGCCCCTGCCCACCCAGCCCCCAGCATCTGCCCCAGCGTGGCTTTGTTCACTGGCCCTTCCCTCACTGTCAACGCCGAGGCGTTGGTAAATAGAGAACACCCCCCCCCAAAGCCTGTCAGATTCTTCTGCACTGGTGCACTGGGTGCACCCAGATGCTGAGCAAACTCCTCTGTCATTCACCCAGGATCTTTGAATTTAGATGCTGGGTCAAGAAAGAATGCCACTTTTGCAGGAAGCTGTTCTTTGGCAGAAATGATGTTTTTTAGCTTCTTCCCCCGGCCTGCGACATAATAGGCAGGTATTGTCCTGGTGATAAATGATAGCTCCTCTGGAAAAAATTACAACACCGCGTGTCATGAGCTGAGGCTTCTCTGGCTCCCCTCTCTGCTTGTGGAGTGGGTGTGGGTCTGGCTGCAAAATCACAGGCACCTGCAAAACAAACTCTCTTTTTTATTACTCAACTTAATTTTTTGTTTCAAATTTCCATTGATCTCAGGTAATGAAACATTATGTCTCAGTCATTGTCAGGGGCTTACTATCTAACCTTCCTTTTGAACAGTAATTCATAAATGGGAAGGATACCACCCTAGTCAGCTTTCCAGAAATTCTTTGGGGGAGTCGGTTTTCACAAAGATGGAGAGGTGACACTCGGACATTTAGTGGTCCAGCAGCCAGAGATGCCAAATGTCCTGCGATGCACAAGACAGTCCCACGCTATGAAGAATCGTCTGGCATTCTGAATTTTGAATATCCACTAGACATTCATATAGGTGAAGCACCAGTTTATACTCCTCTGAGCCTAGACCCTACATCCATTTGACATAGGCACACAAAGTATTCTTCACACAGTTTTAATATGTTCTGCATTTTGTAAGAATGTAAATACCATATAAACGGAGGGAAGACTCAATTCTTTGTTCTAACTGTACCAAGACTTGTTCCGCCTATCAGAAAATCATGTCATGAAGGCAATACTGTAAGTGGCATTTGAGTCTCCCACACAACACACAGTCTACATTTGTGGCTGTGGGATGCAGTGTTTTTATGCATGAGGGCAAGCATCTGATTGCTTTACCATGTGTTCTAGTGTGTCAAGCCCAACTATTGAAATGTTGAAATGCATATTATTTTATTTTAAATACTTTCTTCTTACATGCCCTTTAAAAATTATGATTGTAGATAAGGGATTTCAGGGGTATAAAAGGAATGCTCTGCAGACTCCATCAATAGTCCACCCCTTGCCCTGAACCCTCATCTCCACGTGACGAAAGGTATCCCCTGCTATCACCTGCCACCCTTGGGTGCTGCCACCCTCAACCTCACGGTGTTTTCCTGGCCATGGGTCATACTCAGGGCAATGCAGCATTCTGGGAGTTAATGAATGCCCCGGAAGCAGCCCTTGACCAATGGGGAGTTGGTGGATAATATGCCTGTCACCCCTCAGTGGGGATAAACCTGAGGCATGTTCTGCACATCTCCCAGAGGCCCCCAGTGGGAATGAGCCTCCCCTGCCCATGGTGGTAACTTACCTGATCACACATCCTGGATTGGCTTAGGCCTTTCCCTGTCTTACTATGCCACTCCCCACACAGTGCTCCCTGGGATCACCTCCCACATCACATACTTAAATTCATGTCTTCGTCTCAGGGCCAACTTCTGGGGAGCCCAATCTAACACAGGCCATTACAAAGGATTCACTTTAAAAGGGGGACCTTAAGTATGACAGGGTTGAAAGCCAGCGCTCCAGGCTCCATCGAGATGTGGAGTTTTGCTCTTGCTCAATGCCAAGGAGCATATCATTGGGATATCGATTATCCCTCTTCATGCGGCTCCTTCAGGGCCGAGGTTCTCTCTCGATTCCAGACCGATCTTGAGATACAGTCAATTCGCCAACACTGAAGAACCACTGAAGACTGCAAACCTGGTCTGCAGGGATGCAGATCAGACCCACAGATATAAAGCAGATGAATGAATGAATGAGGCACATGGAAAGTCACACAGAAAGAAACGTCTTTTGTTTCCCATTTTTAATATAAACTTGATTCATAGAACATTCATTCTTTTATTCAACAAATATTTATTGAGCATGTACTATATGCCAGGCACTGGACATACAGTGGTGGACAAAACAAACCAAATCATTTTCCTTACCAAGTTGGGAGAGACTGATAATAATACAAAACATAACATACATGTTATGTTAAATAGTAATAAATACTACAGAGAAAAATAAAACAGGAAAGAGGAAGAAGGAGGACTAGAAGTAAGGGTGTCAAGTTTTAAAAAGGCAGGTCAGGGAAGACCTCGCTCAACAGTGGCCAATGGCAATAGACACTCAGCCTTAAGGTGCAGGGTCCGACTCCTTGCTAAGAGAGTGGTGGGCACAGTGGAGGGCCGGGGAGGATATGCCTGGTACAAGGGTGCTTCTGCTCGCTCAGCCAGTACCGCCACGTGGGAAGACCAAGCCCAGTGGGCAGGTCTTCTGATTTTCCAAAGGAAACCTACGGACTTGCCACCTGCCTGGAGAGCTGCTAGCAAACAGGGCAAAGTCATCCACGTCTTTAGGATGTTCACACTTCTGTTCCCTCTTAACCTTTTCAAAACAAAAGCCAGAAAGTTGTGCAGGTGGCCTCTTCTTTCCATCCTGCCCCATATCTCCCCGAAGCACCATTTCCGCCTAAGTGACAGGAAGGCAGGAGGAGGGGAAGAATGCCTGCTGAAAGCCAGCAAATCGTGAATTCATGCTATCCGGCCCCGCTGTCCAGCCAGTTTGTTTTTCTTTTTCTCAACATACCCAGAATGTCGAAAGCATCGCCTTGCAAAGTTAGTAGTTGACAGGGAAGGTTGTGATTTTTTTTTCTTCAAAAGCTTCAGAATGGCACGTTTCGAGAGATCCCAGCGGGAAAGCCCCAAATAGGAAAGCCATATTGGCTCATGGAGTGTTGGGCCTTGGCATGGGGGCGCTGCCTTGGCAGAGCCGCCTCAACGTTTACGGGATGCATTGCCAACTCCAGCAGAACTTCCAGCGGGAGTTTTACGACCCTCTTTCATCCAAGCCACTATTTGGGCAGGGGCCTGATTACTTCTAATGACTCCGCTTCTGTAGTGATGGCCAAGTCCTCTGTCATCCTGCCGTGGCCTGGAACAGCTCAGATTTTAGAATGAAATGCCCCTTGTAAAGCGTGGAGGCGCTAATGGCTGCACTCCAGGACGCTGGCCCCATATGCCAAGAGGCGGAATAGCCAAAAGCAACAATGCAAGTGTGCAGAAACCATCCTTGAAACAGGGCAGATAATTGGTTTGCCCATTACTAAAGATGCCCCAACCCTTCCCTACTCAAGAAAATCTTTGTCCTTGAATGTTTGTGTATTTCTCTGACTTCTGAGGAAGCCAAGGATTAAGAATGAAGGGAACTTTTGTCATGAAGAGTAATGGTTGGGCAAAAATTATTGGCCCATTTTCTGGTTCTAAAACACTCTCCAAGTGGCCAATTGGCATTTAACCATAGGCTCCTGGCATGATGCATAAATGTGTAACAGGGGTGTCTATAACAGCTATCCCAGCTTGAGGCTGGGGGGGAGGTCTCAAGCTGATTCTGTATGCACCCCTGAGCTACACATGCCAGAGTTTCCAAACTAGCACCTGACTAGAACCCCACTTCCCTACCACTGGGGGCAAGGGGTTCACAACATCTGGGGCTCTGCAAGTGGGGATATTTACTTAGAGTAAATCAGTGGAAACTGAGCAATACCTTAGGACATGGATGGGTACCACTTCTGCTAAGAGGTGATCAGCTAGATGCTGGATTACGACGAAGTGAAGGTGTGGTCGTCCACCAAGGTGACAAGCAGTGATGCTGAGTCACTGGCTGGCAATGTTTTGACGGCCGTGTCACTTCCAGGCTTTCAACCAATGCTCTTAACTGATGCCCTCAGTCAAATCCACCCACCTAACTCCTTCCAAGCACTGGTCTCTCTTCTTGAAAAGCCTTTCCCATGCCCAGATCTCAGGGACCTCCTGGGAACCCACTTTCCTTCTTTTAGTCTAAGGGTCCTTCTTTTGCCAGAGCTCAGAGCTTCCTGTTGCCTCTGCCACAAAAAGCCTTTCTCCCTCTCTTTGTTCTTTGTTCTTTCCCAATCCTAGATCTGGGAGATTCTTTAGGCCTGAAGCCAGAATCGTCCAACATTTCGTTCCCCTCTGCTCAAAGGCAGGGAGGGCTTAGCTTTCAAAGCTTCTGGCGTCACAAGACAGGGAAAGGGGAATACAAACTGCCAAGTCCCTGTGTTAAAAGAGTCTGAATGCCTAGATTCCACTCACCTGGAAAAGAGAGTTATTCGGTCCATTCTCCAGAAGTTTTATTTTGGAGTAAGTCACAAAGGGTGCAGGGTTCACTGCCCACTGTGGGGGCAAAGGTTCTCAGATTCCTTTGTCAAAGCGAGGAGTCGACTCATCTGTCCTGCAGTCCACAGTTTCACTGAGAACTTTTCTGTAGAGTTGATATATTATTGTCCTTCTGCCTGTCTGTATGTCTATCTATCATAAAAAATTAGGGAGTGGGAAAGGTATTTAGTCTAGTTAAGAAAATATATCTTCAAAAAATTTTTTGCCTTTTGTGTGTGCAAGCATACAGATTGATTCCAAACATGAAAATGATTCAGTTTTGGTGCTGAATTCCAGCTGCCTGAGATCTAACGCCAGGTCTGCCTCTTACTACCTTTGCGGAAAATGGGTCAACTTCTGCCAGTTGCTTTTCTTCTCCCAGCACAGACTGCAAAAGGCTTTCCCTCGTAAGCCTGCTGTAGATATTAAATGAGAGAACCTAGTTCAAGAGCATGGCAAATAGGACAGCCCCGTCACATATCCGATGTGGCTACTGTTATTATTAAGGTGGGATAGATAGACCATACTCTGTTCCATATTTTTTTTCCTTTGGCCAAGAGCTTATGTTAGTGCACATTCCTGAAAGTAACAGAACCACGTGTCTTTTCAAGTAATAGTAATGGTAGATATCAGTATTCAGTTCTTACTCTATGCTAGGCAATTTGCAGATATTATTTCATTCAATCCTGGCAACAATTCCATGAGGTGGCACTACTATCAGCTCAACTTTGTAGTGGAGAGGCCTGGGCCACGTGACTTGATCAAGAGCATTACAGCTTTAAGTGTAGACACCAGGATCCAAACCTGGCTGTGACTCCATAGCCGATACTCTTAACTAGTACTTTAGAGCTACGGTCCCCAAGCCCCGGGCCTCGGACTGGTGCAGGTCTGTGGCCTGTTGGGGGCTGGGCAGTGCGGTGGGAGGTGGGTGGCAGGCCAGCGAAGCTTCGTCTGTGTTTGCAGCCGCTCCCCATCGCTCGCATCACCGCGTGGGCTCCGCCTCCTGTCACATCAGCGGCGTTGCTGGAGCCTCATAGGAGCGAACCCTACTGTGGACACGCATGTGAGGGATCTGGGTTGCTGCTCCTTATGAGAGTCAGGGCCTGATGATCTGGGGTGGGGCAGGGGCGGTGGTGCTGGGGCTGGCCCTGGGGAGCGGCTGCAAGTGCAGAATGTCATTGGCAGAGAGGTTTGACTGCACAATGGATGTGGTGCGCTGGGGTCATCCCGGGACCATCCTTGCCCCCCACCGCCCCACCCCGTCCGTGGAAGGATTGTCTTCCATGAAGCCGGTCCCTGGTGCCGAAAAGGTTGGGGGCCGCTGCTTTGGAGCGCCTCGCTTTTCAAATGCCAAATATTTCAGAATTTTGGTAACACTGCAAGAACTTTCTCCTTAATCCAGACTGGGCTGGCTTTACTGTGCATTTACTTGATATGACAACCCAGGAGGGCAGGTACTGCGTAGAAAAAATTTACACAACAGTTTTTCTTCTTCCATTTTCTTCTTTTTTTTTTTTATAAGCCAAGGACTAGAAATGAAAACCAAAGACAAATCTTATTTTTATTGTTTCAGGAACTTCAGATATTAAAAACAATGAAACACTGATCCAATAAAGTAATTTCTGCACACTTGTTTATATGTGATGCAGTGCTGATTTTACAATTTGTGCTTGTGAAGTTGTTTTCTTCCTTCCCTGGGACAAAGGGTGATTGGTTTGGTTATTGGGTTTTTTTGTTTGGTTGGTTGGTTTGCGTGCTTTGAGTTGGACGTGAGGGCTCTTTTAGGGGAGGTTGAGTAACCAAAGGCTACAAGGTCTTTACACGAAATGATTACTGCGAACCAAACCAAAATATCAACAGGGTTTCGGCCCCCATGGTAACTTTTAATCCCCACGATGTAATCCAAGAATCCACAATCTGACAACAATATAGGATAACATTTTCACCCCTTATGAGCAAAATGAGGGGAAATAAAAATGATGTTGCAGGTTTTAAGCAAGTGAAATTTACTCAATATAAAGTATTGTACTTTATTTGAGCCAATTCAATAAGATTTAAGCATATTTTACATGCCAGGCACTATTGCACGATTTGAGGCATTGATGAAAACAGAATCCTTGTTCCCATGAAGTTCCTATTGCAGTGGGGAGAAGAGACAATAAACAAATAAATATGAAGTAGGTCAGGTAGTGATAAGTGCCATCAGAAAAGCACGCATGTGGACACTGAGAACGCAACAGGGTTAGGGGATTCCATGCTGAAGAGGTGACATTTTAGTAAAGAGATGAGTAAATTGAGGAAGAATGCCTTGACAATATCAGGGGGAAAGTGTTCCAGGGAAAGGGAACAGTGAATGTCCCTGAGCAAGAATGACCTTGTGTGTTCAAATATGACAAGGAGGTCAGCATGCAGAGCAGAGTGAGGTGGAAAAGAGTAGAAGGAAGGAAATGAGGTTTTCAAGGATATCATGAAAAGCCTGCTAGGGCCAACATAATTTTTATTTTTACTCTGAGTTTGTGTGTTTTCCTGCTACGTAGGTGATAGAAACACATTTCTTTAATGCAAAGATGGTAATGCAATGTTCTTTTATTTTTTTTTAATATTCCTTCTTGGTAAAATAAAGTGTTGTAAACTCTTTGTGTCAATATCTTGAACTCTTTTTTTTAACCTGGTCTGTGAAATCTAGACATCTGGGAATGTCTGCTCCAGAAGACATCTTGAGGCATTCTGTAGATGGAAGTGGCACAGCGTGGTAGGAAGTTCAGGGATCCAAAAGCCTGTATCCCAGCCCTTCCCTGTCACAGACACGCTGGGTGACAGTAGGCAGGAAATGTCTATTTCTGGGTTTCACTTTTCTAGTCTCTAAAATGAGGAGAGCAGCTTAAAAGTATCCTGAGTCAATGAAGGCATCAAAGAGAAGAAAACATGATGAAAAAGTAAAGAGGCAGGCAGGCCGAGCTCCCGCAGCGCGGGGCCCTGGGAGCCACTCTGGGCAGGCTCTCTGCGAGGGGGCAGCCCTGCTCAGTCACTGTGCGGGACGTCCCAGGGTTACCATCACCTCCTCGGATTTTTCAAGAAGAAAAGAAATCATGATTTTCACATGCAATTTCTCTGTTCATAAATATTAGCAACTACTTCAGTTAAAACAACAATGACAACAAAAATCCACCTTGCGAGCCCACAAAACACATTTGTGGGTTGAGTTTAGCTGAGGGTTTGTATATTTGTTTCCTAGGGCTGCTATAACAGATTACTACAAACAGAGCGGCTTAAAACAGCAGAAATTAATCCTCTCACAGTTCCGGAGGCTGGAGGTTGGAATCAGTGCTCCTTCTGAAAGTGCCAGGGAAGAATCCGTCCTTGCCTCTTCCAGCTTCTGGCATTCCTGGGATTACAGCTGCGTCACCCCAACCTCTGCCTCCTCTTCACATGGCCTTCTTCTCTACGTGTCTCTGTGTCCTCTCCTCTTATAAGGACAACAGTCACTGGCTTTTGGGCCCACCTGACCCCGTAGGACCTCATCTTAACTTGATTACGTCTGCAAAGACCCTATTTCCAAATAAGGTCCCATTCACAGATACCAGGAGTTAGGACTTGAGCATATCTTCTGGGGGGACATAATCCAGCCCACTACAGGGGGATAAGTCCTCTATTATGAATTCTTCAAGGTGGAAGAATTCTGATCTAGAAATCTGGAAACCACAGAATGATTAAAACCTTCTCTGTAAAGTTTAAGATGTCTATCTTTCTCTCCAGGAAGTGAATGATGAATGTAAGACAGTTCATGTGGGTTTCCAAAAAGGCTTAAATGCCCATGAACTTATCAAATCAGACCTTCATTCTTCAGAACAGTGTCAGACAGTCTATTGGTTCCTAGGACTGCCCTACAAAGGACCACACACTGGGTGATATAAGACAACAGAAATATGTTCTCTCATAGTTCTGGAGGTCAGAGTCTGAAATCAAGGTGTCAACAGGGGCATGCCTTGGAAGGCTGTAGGGAAGGACCCTTCTGCCTCTTCCTAACGGTCTGGCAGCTCCCAGCAATCCTTGGTGTTCCTTGGCTTGTAGCTGCATTGTTCAGTCTCTGCCTCCATCTTCTCTGTATTTCTCTGTCCTCTCCTCTTCTTGCAAGGACACCAGTCATTGGATCAGGGCCTGCCCTAATTCAGTATGACCTTGTCTTAACTAATTACATCTGGAAATACCCTATTGCCAAATAAGGCTACATTCTGGCGTTCCCAGTGGCCATAAATTTCAAGGTGACTCTCTTCAACCCAGTACAAATTCTGTTACGTCTAAGGTCTCTTCAATCTGCCTGACTCTGTGACTCTATACCTTTTCTCTATCTTTCCTTGAGCATCTTTGCTGGTCCTTTTCACCCAGCCATTTTCTTAAGGAGCTTCTATCAACTTCCAAATGCCCACATCCATTGAAAGTTCAAAACTTCAGCCTGAAAATGTCATTAGTGGTAAAATGTTTTAGGGGAAAAAAGGCCTTATTTCCTCTGATATTTTTAAGCCTGATACCTCCTCACTTTCATATTTGAAGCCCCAGTGGACCTCTCTGAAAAACTACCGCCTGGAGTCACGGGACGGAGCGTTCAAGGGAGGAAAGCCAAAACACTTCTTCACTTCCTTTGTCCCAGTGAATAAAGAACTTTAAGAAAAGCGTTCTATGCCTTTTCCAGCCACATTCCTTCGTGGCCTTTTCTAACTACAGTTCTTTGTGAGTCTCCTTTCCATCATTTGATGCATCTTTTTACTGCCTTGCATGACAAGATACAGCAAATCCTAAAATATGGATGTCTTGCTCTTATGAGAAAATAGAAAAGTTCACAAGAAAAGAAAATGACATAAGATGAGTGAGCAATGGTATTCAAAAGTAGGGAGATGAGATAATGATGCAATTAGAGCCCATTTTTATGGTTTTCTATAATTTTGAACATTTGCTGACTACTTTGACTGGTTTGGTATTTATTCTTATATCATATCAATTTAAAATCACCCATATGCTATGTCCAAGAGGAAGGATAAATTAGGAAGAGAATACGTTCAGAAGAATTTTGAAAGGGGCTATCTGATGTTGACCTGAGATGTTATTATGAGGCCACCCAATCATTCTGGTCTTTTTTTATTCTTTCATTTGTGTTGCAAGCATTTTGAATATTTCAACTGCCTTTCATATTTCCCTAATGAGAGTTTATTTGCATCTAGTACACAACAACAGACTAGAAATGGATTTCTTCTTCTTCTTGTGTTCTCAATCCGGGGGAAATGGGGAAACCAGTGAGGGGCTAATATTGTCAACCCAAAGAGGGACACTGATGACTTACAGTAGGGTAGAAGTGATACGAAACAGTGGGATATGGCACATATTTTGAAGTTTGAGCCAACAGGATTTTCTGATGGCTTGGCTGTGGAGTCTTAGCAAAAGCAATGAGTCAAAGATGTCATTAAGATTCTGAGTGAGGTTTTTATGAAGTCAGAGCTATAGGTCAATAGCACCAGGCTCCTGGAACCAGGACGGGTTCAGAAGGGGTCTGTGTAGAATTCTTCCTGGGCCATGGGTTACCATTACGGTAGCAATTCCAAGTTGGCTTCCTACTAGAAGGAGACCAGATCACCTTGGATTCTACCACTGTTTCCCAAAGTGTGATATATGTCCCATATGTACTAGTAGGACAATTTTAAGTTTTTTAAAAAACCACTATTTTTAAATAGCTTTATCCCAAGTCATAATCTATGAAATTATGGTTTTAAATTATAATTTTCAGACATTTATTTCATTGAGAATTATACACATACAAGTGTGCACACACACACAGAGACACAGACATAACACACCAGCCCATCAAACCCATGATTACATGGATTATGGCCTAAAGATGAGACTAACTTAAAAAAAAACTGGTCCATCTTTTTAAATATTAAGAGAATAAATAATACAATAGGTTCTAGAACATAGCAAAAATTGTCAAGGTGGCCCACACATGATTGCAGATTGAAAAACACAGAATTATATCAAGTCTTATCAGTATGCGTATGAAAATGACAGGAGAATAAAACTCAAATTCAGTTAGTGAAACATCCTTCCGATCCAGTCTATATACTTCTACAAATCAAGGCGACACACTGGCATAAATGAGGAGATGAAATGACAGAATCTGAGGGTGATACGAGTGGTACTTATTCCCCAAATGAAATAATGACTTACTAAAGGAAAGTTGAGTGAGGAAAAACACTGATAATTGTCCAATAAATCTTTCCATAACCTTCCATTAGTCATCGCTGCATCTCAGTTTCCTTTACCCAGGAAGGGAAGTCAGACATAGAGTATAGGCAAGGGAGTGCTGAACCACGGAGCAGCAACACAGCTAGTTTTCCCATCTCGGGATGCCTATGGGTTTTTTCCCTTCCTGTAGCATCAAGACCATCGGATAACATATAAGCCAATTTTAAGTTGCCATTTGCCCTTTTTGTAACTATTGGGAAACACTTCTTTGTGCACCAAAATCATGTTTTCTACCCTGGCCTTGGGACCTGGGTCAAGTTAGGTCACCTCCTCTTTACCAAAAGGATTTGAAAAGTTCTGGACCTCCACACCTTTTCCCCCAAACTAAGACATAAACTGTGGTAATGGGTACTAACCCCCTTTGCTAGTTTGCCTTCATTTTTTAATTTATTCTTTCATTTGTTGAGTGCCTACTATGCCAAATACTGGCATGATTTCAACCACAAAAACAAACACAATCTGCACAGGATTGTGAATCTCACACTCTAGCAGGGGAGATGATATTCATCAGATAAATACATAAATAATTGGCAACGGAGTTTGTGTAACTAAGAAGTGTCGTAAGAAGTGTCATAAGAGTCTGTGTTAGCAAGGAGGCCTGGCCTTGGGGGTCTTGGGAGTTAGAGAAGACTACACTGAGAAAATTAAGTTTAGAGAGAAGTTAGCCAAGTGAGCAGAGGGAAGAAGAATATTCCAGACAGGGATACCATATGTGCTAAGGCTCCAAAGCATGAAGGAACTTAGTGTGTTTGAAAAACAGGAAGAAAGTCATCACGGCTAATGTGTAGTCAGTAGGATAGCCAATGTCCTGGTTTGCTCTGGACTGAAAAGTTTTCCAGGATGTGTGGGGCTTTCAGTACTAAATCTGGGAATGTCCTGGTACACCAGGATGAATGGGACACCCTAGTAATAAGAAATAGGAAGAGTGGTGTTAATCTGGGCTCGAGAGATGGGCAGGGGCCATGTGTCCGAAGCACTGCTGGTTACTGCTAGGATCCTGCCATCTTGTTTGACTTCTTGGGACCTCAAGACAACAAGGATTCACTCTTCTGGCTATCTATTGCTACATACCTTCCCAAAACTTAGTGGTTCAAAAAAATAATTTATGATTGTCTCTCACGGTCTAGGAGTTGACCTGACTCAGCTGGTGGTTCTAACTTGGGGTCTCTCGTACACTTGCTATGAGAGGGGCTGGAGTTATCTGAAGGCTTTACTGAGTTGAATATTCAAGATGGATTTCTCCGTTCATATCTAGTGTTTCGGCTGGGATGGCTGGAGGAACTGAGAACAAGCTAGGCATCTCTCCCCTTCACCTCATCTACGTATGTGTGTGCGTGCATGCACGCAGCCTTCCCATGTGGCTAGTTTGGCTTCCTCACAACATGGTGTTCTCAAGAGAGTCAGACTTCTAACACGGGGCTGACTTTCCCCAGAACAAGCACTCTAAGAAACCCACAGAAGTTGCAAAGTTTCTGATGACCTTTGGAAGTCATTTCTGTTGCAGGACAGATTCAGAAAGATTAGAAATAGACTCCTTTCTATGGGAGAAATAGCAAAGAATTTGTGGCCATCTTTATCCTTCCACAGATGCTACGGGTCATTTTGCCTCACAGAATCATAGCGTACTTTATTGACAACAGGATATGCTCGGCCTCATGGAAACAAGAGAGGAGTCATTGCAAGTCTAGCTCCAAAGTATATATTTTGACCTAGACTTACGTAAGTCAAGGCCTTGTTCTGATACTACAACATCTTACAGCCCCTTCCAAGAGCGTTATCCTTGCTCTCTACACAGCAGCAAGGCATCCCACATGATGGGATAGTGAAGGTGCAGGACTATCAATGGGACCTTCACCTGAGTTCAAAAATATTTGTCTTCAGTCCCTTGTGCACTAATTTTACTCTCTTCTTGTGACATGTCGGGAAGTGCTACATCCTCCTGTGACTTTCTGAAAGTTCCCAAGCAAATCAGAGCTCTCTCAGTAGCTTGGAAGCAAGACTATTCCTTGGCTCTTCCTTGTTTATCCAGAATCCATCAATTATCAGATGTCAGCAAACTTGTTCTGTCAAGGGCCAAATGGTAGATATCTTAGGCTTTGCAGGCCTTCCCGTCTCTGTTGCAATTACTCAACTCTGCTATTGTAGCCGTAGACAATACCTAGATGAATAGGTGCGGCCAATAAAACTTTATTTACATAAACAGGGTACTGGCCAAATCTCATTGGCCACAGTTTGTTGGCCAGTTTGATCCCTGCCTCAGGTGTAAGTATTCCCCATTTCCACTACGGGAAACTTGAAGACAAAATATCTCAAGATGAGAGAAACTTCACCTTTCACTTAGTAATTCTGTTTAAAAGATAAAAATAATAGGACCTCATGCAGAGCACAAGATAAAATATTGGCCAAGGAAAGTTTCATTCAAAATCTTCCACACCTTAAGCTGAAAGCCAGGAAAAAAAAAAAAAAGAAAGCAAGAGAGAAAAACCCTCCTAAAATTCATACAGAATTTGTACTTTTAAGCCCCAACAGGTTTTCTCCCTATTTAAGTGCAGACTCTGAATATTCATAACAAATTTAAACCCCTGTATTGTGTTTTTCACATGACAGGAGTTCAATTAATGCATTTGAAAATTAAATCAGTGTTTTCGAAAATGTGAAATGTACACCTCTGGTAATAAATGAGATTTGAGGTAGGATAGTTAATGAATAATTTTTATTTAATTTTATATTTATTGATTATAAAAATTATTTTAATATGTATTTTAAAAATCTAACAACCACATGGAACCTATTACTTTATAGACACTGCTTAGGACAAGGTAAAGGGATTTATGTTTTTAAAAAGTGAGTTAATGTAAATAAAATTACTAAAGAAAAATAATATTAAAGATGATACAAGAATATGGAAAGAAAATTACAAAGACAGTAAACAAATTATTGTTTCTTGGGAAACACTGGAATAAATGTTTCCTATTCCATCCTGGGTGTTCAAACACTGGCCTGACCACTTGGTGAGGACAGGTACTATGTGGGTTTTTTGTTTATTCTTTGTTTTCTTCGTCTCTCTTCCCTAGCACAGTGCTTGCTATGTAAAAGGCCCGCAATAAACAAAAAAGGAGTGGATAAATTAATTAAGTTGTCACTCAGATTATTAGGTTAATTTTGAGTCATGGAAAGTAATCTGACACGGACTCAAGGATACAGTATTTCAGATGCTCCTAAGCACAGTCTGAAGTTTGCAGAGCGGAAGAGATAAGCTTGTTTAAAATCAGTCAATTAGAAGTGGACAGTCTCTTGGGATGTGTTTGCCAAGAGAAGCCCACTGGTGCCATAAATCAGGATGTCTAATTGAAGCAATGTTTTAGAAATTAAACAGCAATTAAATCAAATGGGAAAGTTTCTAAGGGACACCTTTGACACCATGGGGGGAAAGTTCAAAACAACCCCAAGAGTCTGTGGGAAAAAATGGCTTTCTTCCAAGGGGTTGCTGGTTAATAATTATCAAAGACATCTGTGATTAAACTCCTCTTTCTTCCAGGGGTTTTATGATCTTGCCATAGATTTCCCTCATGTAACATCATAAGCCAAAGCGGAAAAATCACTGAAGTATCACAAATGCAGCAAACCATGGAAAAAAGACTTGGAATGTGTAGCAAGAAGTTTGGGCCTGCTGAAAACTGGTTTTGAGAAACCAGTTCCCCAAATAGACGGCATAGCCAGTATCTGTTTACCCAGTGAAAGTAGCTTGGGTCATTTCAACATCATTGTCACCAACTTCGAGAGAAGCCTAACTTGAAGGTTCATAGCGTGTGTGTGTGTGTGTGTTATAAGAGATTTATCTAAAACTATGGTAAATTCTTCCATAACAGTGTTTCCAAAAATGTGGGGCTTCTAGCTGCAATAGAGATGATTTTAGGTAAAATGTAAACAAAAAAATGACTTTCTTACTTTAGTAATTATGTATTATCTTGTATAAATTGAAGAAAAATACATCTAATACATCCATGATGTGAATTATTGCTAAGAATGAGGTGCAGTTTTTTAAAGTATGTTAATTTTTCTGAAAATAACATTAAGGAAACAATTCAACATAGGGTTAACTCTCAAACATGGCAAAATTCATGAAGGTTGTTTCCCAAATGGCTGAAGACGGTGAAACACTGTCCTATAGCAGAACCGTGACTGTTTCTAACATACAATGCAAAAGGAGGAGCTTGCATCCTTCATTTCATAAAATCTAACAAAGACAATAAAAATATTCATGGGGGTAAAAGGTAGGGATGCAGAATTCACTTTTCAAGCTCAGATTATCCCGGCTGATTATCTGAGTTATCAGTTTGATCATGAGATTCTGGGAAAAGTAACCTTCATTGCCAACATCTAACAGGACAAGTAGGTAAACTCTTTTCTGCATATTTATGAGGGATTTATCTTGTGATGGTTCAAGAGAATGGCAGTTGTGTACATCTCTATTTTCTAATAACGATAACTATCGTGACATTATTACTATCACTAGTTTTATTAAGGAATCCTCTCTATCCCAAAGAACTAGGAAACATTTATAGTACAAGATATTATAGTAATGACTATGCTGGTCTCATCAGTTTAGACTGTATTTTGAGCCCATCATATGCAGAATCCTGTGGTTGTGGTTCTAAGCCAGGGTCCAGCATTGGGTAGCTATGTGATTTGGTGAGACTCATTCATCCACTAAGCCTTGGTTGTAACGTCTGTAAAATGGGGATAATGATTTCCACTTCATATTGACGATTAAGTCTGAGGATGTATCACATGTGTGCAAAACACCAGGCATGAAGCAGGTTTACAGTATGTGTTAATTCCTCCTCATTTTCTAGACCTCTTCCCTTTCTCTTTTATCACCGTCACTTACCTTAACAGTTGGCTTCCATGGAGCAGTTCTACTGTGTGTCAGCCCTGGTATAATTCATCCACAAATGCCTGGTATACAAAAGGAAGAAAACGAACCCATTTGCCTGCCAGTAAAAGTCTACTGCCTTTCATATAATTTTCGGTGATGATCTGACTCATATTAGCATCCTGAATCACTCACACATCCATTCAACAAATATATATTGACTGCCTCCTAACTGCCTTGCAGTATGCTTGCTCCGTGGTGGGCGAAACAAGTAATTAAATGCATATGTCAGCTATGATTTGCACAAAGCACAAACTCCAGTGTGTGAAAAATATAACTTGCTTCATTTTTTGGCCTATACATGAATTTGATTTCTTTCTTGGAGCCCTCATTATATCTAGAGGGGGAAAAAGCGTTAGTCAATGCATGGTGGTCTTCTCCGTTAATTCAGGGATTTCCCACTTGTTTCCTCTTGGGTTGCTCCTAAATGCTGAGGGGCTTCTGCAGAGACAGGTCACGGGAGGGATTGGGGATTGCCTTGTCCTTAGTTTTCCTTTCGTCCCCATCACCTTTGGTGTCTGGATATGGTCCCGACTGGCGCATAGTGGGGATCACTCTTCGCACGTTGGCATCCCCTGAGGTGTCCACATTTCCAAATCCACCTGCTGTCCCACATCCTAGTCTTTGCCAGCTCTTTCTTTTCAGCTGAATTCCATACCCTTCTTGGGGACAAGGAAAATGTTAGCTGTTCCCAAAAGCTGTTCTAAGACCATGAAAATGGAGACAGGCTGGCTGACACATCGTGGAGGGTGGAGCTCTGAGGGCTTCCCAGTGCTGCAGGTTGTGAGTCTCCTTGGATCCTAAAACTTGCCTGGGACATTCTTCCATGCCCCACCTAGATGTAACCCCACCTTGGGGGGGCAGCCAAATGTCGGAGTCCTATCTCTGGGATCCACCCCAGTGTCTCACCGTCTTGTTTTCCTGAGAGACTCTTTCCCCTTGCCAGATCCTGACAGCCCTCACACTCTCATGCTGGGGTTGGGGCTGAGTAAGGACAAAGACTAGCTCAGAAAGTGTCTCATCAAATCTACTGTGTGCACCAGGCCCTCAGCCTTCGACTCTCCAAAGCCCAAAGTTAGCTTCTTTCGCCCTCAGCTTCCTCCAGGACTCTCCCCCATCCAGATGGGGAACAGTCAAGGTGGTTTAAAGAACTGGAGAAGGGAGAAGAAATCAATGACCCTGTCACAGGATTATCTCCCCACGTGAGCCAACACAACACGGGTGAGGACAGGGGTCCCAAGGGAGCACAGACCAGCTGTGAAGGGGGGTCAAACCAGACAAGACATGGAAGGTTCTGGATAATGATATTCAAATTGTTCTTCTCGAGGCCTGGTGGCCTTTCCCAGGCACTCTGTGGCTCCCTCGGGCCCATAGTTTCCTGTCTGGATTATATCATTCAGCACTGCAGGAGAATATAGTTCTGAAGATTAATAGTAACTGCACATGTGACTCCAAAACCGCAAACTCTCAGGACCAGAGAGATGCCCTGGCATTCAAGGAAGGATGAAGTCCTCTGGCTTGGGCTAGAGACAGGACTTCTCCATCTTCCAGTTCTATGACCTTGGGCAAGTCACTGCTCCTTTCAGCCTCAGTTTCCTCATTTGTAAAATGGAATACTAATACCTCCATCACAGGGCTTTTGAGAGACTATCTGTGAAAATGCTTTGTATACCAGGAAGACAAACATTAGGCATCACTTTTATTAGTAGTCTGCAATCAGCCTAAGTACAGCCCTGATCCTAGGATGTGCCCTTGAAGTTCCTTGGGGGTGGATTAATCCATGACTTTTATTTTGTAGCTATTTGACTGTTACTTACCAAAAAAAAAAAAAAATGTTCATTTCCATTTCCTCCTAAATACCCCATTTATTTAAGCTTGCTAGCTATTTTGATTCTGGAAGTTTACCATGATAAATGATTAACTGCTCCCTTAATATAATTTCAGGAGGTAACTAAAAAGCACAGGCTTCCTAAAGAAGCCATATCCTACTTTTGCAATTTGAAGTGTTCCCAGGACACTCCTCAGGATGACATGTGAGTTCCACCTGAGGCTCTGCACTTCCCCCTTTTGCTATTTTGGAAACCTGAAGAAGTCTGAACAGTGCCCTGGGAAGGCCCCCAGAGACAAAACGCACGGCCTTGGCCAAGGGGAGGTGTGAGAGCTGAGCAGATCCCCCAGGAGCTGTGAGATGCAGGGATTTCTTCCAGAAACAGGGAGATTTATGTGGGGAGCACACAGTTGGGAGCCGTAAGCTGGGTCTTGCTTACAGACAAATAGCAGGAAGGGACGAGAGAGGGAAGAAAGGAAGACATTCATTACTGAAGGCGAGAGACTTGACTGGGCCTGGAACCTCCAGGACGGAGGAAGACAAAAGTGCAGTCCCAAAATTGCTTCATGAATAAAGCCACTCACTTTTAGCCACATGTGGACACATTTATTTAAATCAAATTAGAAGACAGCATTTTTAATTGTTTTATTTTTTGGTGGGGAGGGCATTATGTAGTCCATCTCTTCTTTTTTGTGGCTTCATTTTTATGAGTAGTGTCTGAAACATGCACTGGATTTGCCATCTACTGTCCTGACATCTAGTCCCACCTTACTATTTCCCAGCTGTGCGACTTCAGCAAGGGGTTTGACCTCTCTGGGCCTGTGTTCAATTTTGTAAAATGTTTGTGATGCCTGCTTCTCCCAGTTGTAAGTGAAAATGCTCCCTGACCAGAAATGAACTAAAGCAGTAATGAGCCATGTGGTACCTGCATTACTTAGCATCCTCAAATCTTTTGTTTAGACATTAACAGAGGATACATCTAAATCTGCAATTAAATGACATTGTATTTTCTCATTTCAAAAAATAAGAGAATCAACCCAGATGTTGATATACAGGGAAAGTATTCCATGTATAACAGAAATAATACGGAAACAGGAGGCAGAAAGAAGATAAGCCTTTCTTAAGAGGGATTTTTTTCATGTCAGAATGTGGTATTATTGGCTTATGATATTACAGCTTCTCAGAAATGGAAAATAAAGGAAAACTCAGTACTGTACAGACACCAGCGAAGTATATATTTTCACCCCCACCGAAAGAAAAAGACTAATGTCTGATAGTTGTGTACCCCAAGGAGCTTTCACGTTTTCCCTCAGTGTAGGAAAAGCAGACTACAGCCATCAAATGGTGAGGGGCCAAGACTCCACGCTTAGCAGTCATGGGAAGAACAGAGAAACCATTCTCCTGCGTGGGGCAGGGCAAGCATTCCTCACAATTCTTCCTTACTATTTCTCCTATCCCCTGTCACTCCGGAGATGTTTTTAAGGTGACTGGTAGAGCTCAGGTCTTAATCCGGGGTTCGCATACAGAGCTCTGCTCAGGTGGACAGTACCAGGTCCGGGGGCAGCTTCACTCACATCCACACAGTCAGTTTGATTTAACAACTCCTCGGGTGCCGAGCTAGGTGCTAGGGATAACCAGGAGGAACAAAGCCTGGGCCGTGCCAAAGGCGAGAAGGAGCTTGGAACTTTCGAGAATCTGCAAAGGAAGCTCAGGAGGCTGGAATCTAGCGCGCAGAGCAGGAGCACGGTGCAGACAAGGGGAAGAGGAAGGCAGGGCCGGATCTCTCTGAACACAAAGGCGATACCCCACTCCCACCCAGTGGGGAGGACTTTAGCCCCATGGTCTCGGCCTTGCCTTCATCTTTAAGACAGTGTTCCAATCCGCCGCACCAACCAGCCCCCAAATCAGCCTGCCTTCCTCCCCGGGAGCAGGCTGGAGCCGGAGTCTCATGCAGTATTTAGAGGGGACCTACCGCTGGCCTCTTAGCATGGCCTCAGAACCTCAGCTGCAGTGACAGGGCTCTGTATTTATGTAACAAGCCCTGCTCAAGTATTTTTAGGCCTACTGTTTAGAAACACACAGAGGGGGGAAGAAAGAGAATAAATATGGAAATCAAATGTAAAAACTTCTGGCTCTTGCAACCAGCTTCCTGGGGAAATTTTCCTCTGTGTTCTCTCCACTTCTTCCACTCAGCGGAATGACTGCTAGTCATTAAGGAAATCTGTGAGGAGCTCACGGTACAGGAATTGTACACCAGGGCTCCCATCCTCATTTGCATATCCCATTTTTTGATTGGCAGCTGTACATGAAATGCCATATCAGTTGAAAGTATGTTGTGAGCTGGCACTAATGATCCTATGGCTCCAGGGAAACCTGCCATATTGTAATTTGGCTATCAGGCATGAAAGAAATAATTCTAAGTGCCAGGAATGCAAGACTGAATAAATGTTTCACTGCTGCAGGTTGTCAAGGGCGACACTTCTGATTTAGTATAAACGAATGCCCCGTTGCCTTTGGGGTACCGGGAGTTTGCATTGTATCTGAGCTGTGTGTATAAAACATTAGTCTAAGAAAATGGCTTCGGCGTAAGATGGGAAACAGAGGCCTGCTCCCAGAAGGCAGCGGAATGTTTACAACTAATCACTGGATGAAAGGATTTTGCTACCTTCTATAATGACAGGCAAACAGGATTTGCTTTTCCTGAGATGGAGAATAATGGTTATGTTAACTCAGCCTCGCCTCGTCTTTTTTTTTTTAATGAAATGCTCTTTTGTAAAGAAAATCACATCTGTTTCCTTTTATATATGAAAGGGATATAAATTTTTTTTCCCCTCCCTCTGTGTGAATAGCCCGTTGTGAACCCTGGAATTAAATAACCCTTTCTGGTGTCATCAGGTGGCACAGGTCGGGAGATGTGGCTGCCGCTTCCTTCTCCTTGGCTTCCGGCTTCACACACCTGCCCCAACGGAAAGGGTCTTTAAAAGGGGGGAGCGATCACTTTCACTCGAATTTTCGTTATGGTCCCAAAGCCAATTCCTGGCATATCTAGCTCCACAGGATCTCATTTTCCGTTACAAACTCCCCAGGCATTCGCTGTATGAAATATAGGAAACAGTTGTCTAAAAAGCAGTGCCTCCCTAGGAGAAACGACACCAGAAGCTGCTTCCTACCTGTGGCCTCTGCTGACCATATGGGTCCTGGTGCCAGGATCATGTTAAGCTCTGCTTTGTCTTCCCTTGATTCTGTGTGGGATATTCTTCAAACATGGTTTCCACCTTTGGACTTCCTCACTTGGATGTTATTAAAGTACAGATTCGGGTACCTGTTTAGACACGACAGAACAGCAGTCATAGGAAAATGCCATTTGTCAATTTGCGCTCTAGGCAAAAGCCAGCTGGGGCACGTCAGGGCCGGGCTGGGGACCGTCTGCACCTCCTTAATTCTCAATTCTCCACTGGGGAGGAAACCAACCTGACGCGTGGGCCCCCTCTTGAATTGGAAACTTCGTTATTGTGGCTCATCACCATGCCGAGGTGCCTCGCAGGTGGATTTGGCAACAGTGGGCGTGAAAAGCTAAAGATAAGTTAAAAGATAATTAGAGTATGGTTAGATTCACCCCTCACTACCAAACTGACTTGGAAAACTCCCATGATACGTTCCATTCAGCCATTCCACTGTTGCAGAAGGTGCGATATGCTTGTAATATAATACACAGATCCCGCAGATACAGCATCTTACAATGTTTCTATTCAATAGGCAACAGATTTTAAAACTGCAAGTAGAAAATGCTGAAGATGTCCTTAATTCAAACTCATGTTTCTTGTTTCTGCACTAAAACGGCACACAAATTATTGGGCATTCGCTCTGTGTCAGGCTCTCGGGATCTAACAATAAATGAGGCAGGGTCCCTGTCCTCAAGAAAGTCCTCAAGAAAGTAGTTCAATGGGAAACACACACCGAAACACATAAACAAACAAAAAAACAAAATCAACTGTGATGACACAATCACTGGAGGGTCGTGAGACCAACAATCCAAAGCCACAGGAGAAAATGCCAGTTGAGAAATATAGAAAGCAACTGGCCAAACTGTCCTCCATAACTTTCAAAGAGCAGCATAGATTTAGATTTAAACTCAGAAAGCCACATTGTGTACCCACTATGCACCAGGTACTATATTTAGGTACTTTCACTTATAGTATCTAGTTTAATTCTTTCAGTGGCAGATTATTCATTGATATTAAGATTATAGAGGTTCAATATTAAGGCAGAATGAAATAAACCCTATAGGCAAGCGAGAACATACTAGAATGCCTGACCTTTTCCTCATTGGTTATGGGAAATTTTCGAAAGGAATGAATGTTCATAGGCCCAGAGATTTGCCTACGGAGTCCCTCCCATTCTTCTTTCCTTTCATGTAACTCGGTGCTTCTCAAACATCAGCAGCTGTAACAATGCCTGAACAGAGTTAACTCCACAAAACCATTCACACTGTACCCTAGGGGGGTTTAAGGGATTTTCCAGGGGTAATTTTGTCATATGCAGGTTTACCTTAAGCACTGACTCAGAGCCCAACTTCTTCATGATTGTGTTTCCACTGCTTGTCGAAAGGGTGATGAGCACTCAGAGGAAACTGTGTCTAACTCTGCTTTAGGCCTGAAGGAGGGCTGGTCATGGAAGGCTTCACTGAGGTGGTGATTTTCCATAATGCATGAATCAGGAAAGAAAATTCCAGGTATAGTGTCCAAGACTAGCAAATGCTAAGAGGTGACAGAGCACGACTGGTTTGGGGTTGAAAGACTAGAAGAAAAGCAGTGTCAGAGGTGAAGCTAGCACGGTGGGCAGATGGCCATGCTCTGCTGTTTGGACGTTATTGGGTTGTCTACCTACTTGCTTTCTCTAAACCTGTTCATTTTTAACAGGGGTGAGGTGACCCCCAGAGGACATTCGGCAATGTCTAGAGACATTTTGGTTGTCACAATTGAGGAAGGGGTGCATCTAGTGAGTAGAGGCCAGGGATGCTGCTAAATATCCTACGGTGCACAGGACAGCTCCCCCAACAGAGAATTATCTGGCCTGAAATGTCAACAGTGACGAGGATGAAAAAGCCTTCTCTAGAGCATTACTACTTGTTTTCATGGTATAATGGAGTAAACGAAAAGAGAGTTTAAACTTTGTGTGTTGGAATACGGATGTCTCAGGACAAATATTTATTTGGAATTTCTGTTCCTTTGAGCTTTGGGGGGAGGCAGGGGAAAGAGCGACTTTAGAGAGAAATATTAACCTTGCAAATATGCACATTTTCAATTCACATCCTAGTGACAAGCTACAACTTGTAATCAGTATAAAATGATTTTCCGGGAGAGTAAATGCTTATTTTCACTGTCTTGATGTTGGCACTGGATTACTTGGTATTAATCCCAGGGTGACATAGTCACATTTGGAAGCCAGGAGATTTATTTGGATGTCTTGTGGGGCCAGGGGCAGCCTTCATTTTACATCCTTGATCTTGGAGAATTTAAATAATAGAGCTGCTTTTCTATATACACTAGTGGTGTGAAAAGGAAGTTATCTACTCAGGACAAATTCCAAGAGGCAATGCAAAGCCAGGGTAAGGAAGAAGAGAGGATGGTGATGCCACCATATTTATTGTCAACCCCATGCTTAGTAGCAACAGCTATCAGTGCAACAAACAACAAACACATATTAAACAACAACCGTGTGCCTACTCCCCTGGCACAAGAGAGCAAGAAATCTGAGAATTTGAACCCACTCATTCTAGTGTATGTTGTAACAGCTTCTACTCTCACATGTGTGTCCACTGGGAGGCTATGCTTGGTATAATTGTTCTAACAAAATTTTGTCACTATTATCTCTTATGCATAGCTTTCATCTAGAGACAAGGCCAGCAAACTTTTTCTATAAAGGGCCAGATGGTAAATATTTTCCGCTTTGCTAGCCATACAGTTTCTTTGGCAACTAGTGGGCTCAGATATAGTATGAGGCAGCCATAGACAATATGTAAACAAATGAGTGGGGCTGTGTTCTAATAAATCTTTATTTACAAAAACAGGCAGCATGGCCAGATTTGTCCTAGAGACTATAATTCACGAGCTCCTGACCAAGAATGTCTGGTACACTATTTCAAAGACATTGCCTTCTGAGTATTTAAGCAATACTATTAAGAATCAAAATGATTCTTATGTTTTGACCCAATAATTTCACATCACAGAATCTAGTCCTAAGAATGTGTTTGGATTTGCACATATAAGTTTTTGCAAAAGATATTCACTATGGTAATACTTACAATAATGAAAATTTGGTAGCTATTTTATTGGCCAAAAATGGCATCAGAGAAATCAGACTGATGAATATTGGGCAGTCTTTAAAAGTGATCATTCTGAACAGCTTTCATAATGTTAAGTCAAGAAAAAGGGAATTACAAATTGTGCAAACAGTTCGATCTCAATTAGGTTTAAATCTACATGTGCATGGAAAAAGAATAGAAGGAAATATGCCAAATTTTTGAGTATGGTTGTCTCTGAATGGTGAGGTCATGGGGTGATTTTTCTTATAAAAGAAGGAGGCTCAGAGAGCTTAAATAACCTTTCAGTGGTCACTTCCCCAGCCAGTTAATAGCAAAGCTAAATCTGTCAGATGCCAACACTTGCCCTCTTTTAATAATTCCATGCTAGGATTGTTGGGGTAATTAAATAGCCTTATATACATAAAGCACCCAGCAGAATATTTATAACATAGTGGGTACCCAATAGACGGTAGCTGTTAATATCATTATTCTTTGTTCTAAGCAGTTCTGTATCTTGGTGGTGGTGGTGGTTACACAAATCTATGGAAGGGAAAAAGGTGCATAGAACTACACATACATACACACACACACAAACAAATGTAGAAATTGTGAAAACTAAGGTCCATAGCCTAGTGAACAGTATTGGACCAATGTCAGTGTCCTAGCTTTGATATTGTACTCCAGCTATTTAAGATTGACGACTCCACTGGGGAAAACTAGGAGAATATTACATGGACTCTACTATTTTTACAACTTCCTGTGAGTCTATAATTATTTCAAATGAAAGAGTTTTTAAAATACAATAAAACTTTTTTAAAATGCCAACTACTTCCATTTGTACCTCATCCATTCAGGGAAGGCAGGAAAAGGTAGGATGGTTTGTCACAGTGTACAAAAGGTAAAACTGAAATGCTGTTGACTATTGCTCCTCTCCAGGTCAATTAAAAAATAAGCACAAAAAGAAAAATCAAGTCCATGAACATCCAGGACTCTTTCTTACCAGTTGCTGGCCCTGCCGCAAAAGTTGTCCCATGTTTCACGGGGTTTATGTTCCCTCAACGAGGAATGTGGCCTCTGAACTTTAAGGGTAGACCTGCTTATCTCATCCCTTAGGCAGGTGTATATAGAAGGTAGTCTCTGGACAAGAATCTAGAATTCCATGAACAGATGTCCCCAGTTGATGTTTGGAATAAGAGGAAGCAGGGAACAAACAACACTCTCCAAGAAAATGGTAATTACTCAAGTGTTTTCATGTTCTTCTTAGTTTTATTATTTTTACATGTACTATTGAAACTGAAAATAATTTTTATATAAATTAAGGAAACTGGCTTAAGGCTGGTACAGTTATAGTTCTCCTTACAAAAACTCAACTCACTAATTCACCAAATATTTGTTGAATGTCTACCACGAGCAGGCACTGTTCTACCTGCTGGAGATGTGGTAGTGAACTACATCAATCCAGTTCCTACCCTTGAGGAATGTGGTTTAGGTCAAAAAGCAATTGATTATAGCCTGAGTTTTTCCACATGCTTGCCATGTGCCTTTAAAAGCTACCTGGGCCTTAACCTCCTCTTCTTCTTAGCCTTATAGAGTGAGGACAAATGCACATGCTCACCAACTCCACCTCTTGTATTCAAAGCAAACTTCACTAACAAATCATGGCATTCTTTTCTGAGTTTCAAGGAAGGCACAGACTTGGAAGCCTTCAGAACAAATTGACTCTGTGGACATTTTGGGCTGGGTACTTCTTTGTTGTAGGAGGCTGTCTTGTGCATTGTACCTGTTTAGCATCACCCTGGCCTCTACCATCTCGATACCAGTAGTACACTCTGCCCCACATCTTAGTTGTGGCAACCAAAATGTCTCCAGGCATTGTCAAATGTCCCCTGGAAGACGGATAATCACCCCAATTGAAAACTACTGCTCTAACTATTGCTACCAGTGATTAGAGTTTACAGCTAACCAAAACTAATTGTCATCTCAGGGTCAGATAATTTCTTCAGATCTCTTCTGATCCTTATGCTCTACAATTCCATCAAGTTAGGAAAAGTGAACCGTATTGTCTTTCTTCCAATTATATAGAAGTAGAAGAAGGTTTTTGATAAGGAAACTGAGGCTCAAAGAGGTTAAATAACTTGCCCAGGTTGCATAGTCATTAGGGGCAGGGCTGAAATGCAAACACACAGCTTCTGAGTCCAGTGTGCCCTTCCACTCTGTTCTCTGGGCCTATCTCAAATGACTTTGCCTGAAAATGCAGTTTTTTTATGGCAGACAATCTACAAGGCATCCAGGAGCTTGGATTCATCATGAAGCATTTGTCTTCAGTCACTGTCCTGAGTGAGTTCCTTCCGTGTTTTTTAAACTTCTGATCACACCTGAGTGAATGGACATGTTTCCTTAGATGAGAAATGGAAAAAATCAGCATTATTGGCTCAAGAAACCAATCAGGAGCAAGGCCTCATGGGTAACATGAATAAAAGTGAGACCCAAACCCTGCCTTCAGGAAGCTCAGTCTACAGTATGCATGTGTTGAGGGTGCGGGAATACACACATAAATTCTGATACAAACACCAACTCATTAAGGCTGGGCCAGTTTTAACACGGGGTTGTACTCAGGAGAAATGCCCATCCAGCATACAAAGATATTTGCAAAACTTTGTACATCTTTATTGCAGTCTTTCCCAAAATGCCAAAGGGATGGAGGCATCTGTTCATTAAACACTGCTCTTCAATCTTCTGTACGCTTCCATTTCCCTCAAAGCTCCAGTCCACAGGAAATCCCAGCCATCCCTGACACCTCACCAAAAGAGAGATCCAAAGTCCCCTCCAAGCCCAGCCTGCGCTGGCTCTGTTCCTCTTTGCCACTTCCCACTCACCTCCCTCTTGCCTTCCCGTGCCTCTGCTCTTTCGCTATAAATGGATCAAGACAGCATCAGCTCCTTCAAATACTGCTCTCACCTATTTCCCTGATTTAAACACCAGGCCTAGGGGCTGTGCTGGTGAAGCAAAGTTCTCTTCAGTACGTGGGGAAGGTGGAGAAGCTTTAAGTTGGAGGGAAGGGGGTTTAGTCATAAGAAAAAGGAGATGAAATCATATAAAGAGTAAGGATAGACCACATTCAACCAGATCAATGAAATAATATCTGAGAAAGCACTTCAAAAAGTGTACAGCATGATACAAATAGATTGTACTGGAGAAATAGTTTCTGGAGTAAGAAAAACGTGACTTTTAGATGGATCTTAAAGAATCAATGGAATCCGGACTTGTGGAACTGGAGGTGACGAGTGAGCAAAGGAGATGGATGACCAGGTGGCAACACAGCAGGAGCGCGATTCCGGGCAGGAAAGGGTCGGGTGTGTTCAAGGAGCCTGGATCAGTCTCTCATCTGAGGCTCCTTAAGTTTATTTCCTGTCTGGGGCATTCTGTGACACATTTCCAAATGGAAAAATCATTCCACATCGAGCTAGCCAAATATCTTGAATAAATAATGCAGAAATTATTAAGACATTTTCCAGAGGGCCCCAGCATTTCCTGTCTTGACAATGGAGCTGGATTTGACATCAGCTAATTCAAGAGGTTAAAAAGAAAAGCGGTGGCCAATTCAAACTTCCCTTCTAAATGTTTTTCAATAATGTGAGATTGGGCTGTGAGACAATGCTTGTGATCAATTTTTTCCAAACCATCTTAACATGTTTCATTAAGTCATGAGCATGGCCACATGGATGTACCATTGGCTAATTACTGTCCTGGGTTGTGGGAATAGGAAGGAACATTGAAATCAATTATGATTTCATTGGTCAAGCTATAGAATGTTAAAGTAAAAAATAAAAGAAGGGGCTAAAAGAAAGGAGATGTCCCAATAGCATGCAAGATGACTTTGTGTCAATGGGAGAGACACACCTTGGAGGGTTTTAAGCTTCCTAAAAGGAATAATACAAAAATATTAGCTCACGTTTATATAGTGGTTCTCAGGTACCAGCTGCTATTCTAAGCTCTTTACATACACTACCTAGTTTATTCCTGACAATGACCCTGAAAGAGGTAGGTACTTATTCCCATTACACAGATGAAGAAACTAAAGTGGAGGATGTTAAGTAACTTTCCCAGGGTCACACAATCGATAAATGAAAGAGTCAGCATGTGTACTCTCTCTCTAAGGAGACTTTAGAGACAATGATCAAGAGAGAATGCAGATTCTCCTTGCAATCCCATCAGTGACATGAGAGAGAGGGAGAGAGAATGCTGAGAAAATCCTGCCCAAATCTCTAAAAATTACAGAAGTAATAATGCAACCAGCTCATCACATCGTATCCAGGAAGACTGGTTGACTTGTCCCAGATGAAGTAGAGGCAAACCTAGCGCTTGAACAGGGTTCTTCTCGCTCCCAGGAATCCATCAGGCTCCTGAGAATCAGTTTTCTCATCTGTGCAATGGACATCAAAATGCCTACTTACGAAATGATAGATTATTTATGCAAGCTCTTCGGACAGTAATAGCATTGTAAAAATATTTTATCATTAGAAGTATCTGAAGTCAGACAAACGGATTGGAATGAGCACTACCAATTATTATAAGTCGTATCCCTGGGCAATTTAGATCCCTCCCTAATTATCAGGTTTTTCACCTGTAAAGTGGCAATAATAATCATATCTCATGGGGTCCTAGTGAAGATTAAATAATGTTATGCATGCAAGGCATGCAATGAGCTCTACCCCTTGCTCATAGTAAATGCTCAATAAATATTAGATAATAATAAAGAAATCATAGCTATAGCATGTGTGTTATGCTGTGTTAATTACAAGATTGCAATACCTATTTTGATGAACCTGAGCATTATAGCTTAAGAAATAAAATAAATATGTAAACGACAGAACTTTAACCTAATAACGTGACCACTCCCGAAGTTTAGCATATTACTGGAAATCGCTAATGGAGCACTGCCCATTATTCATGATAGCAGCAGTAAGGAATCATGCATAATGGAACAGAGTCCCTGCTAACAGCAGATTCACGCACGATAATTTAAACTTGTTTGTATGGAAATAAAGGACGAATCTTTGAAGTGAGCCTTAATGAGATTCTGCTTGATCTTCAGTGTATCCTGGGAGAGAGAGTTCAATTTTTCCTCCAGCATCTGACTCATGTTGGTAGCATGTAGGAAAGAAAGGGCCGACTTAAATTATGAATGGCCCTTCTTGTCTTTGTGGTAGCAGTGAGGACTGGGGGCACTCATCTGGGGGGGGCACTGGGGAGATGGAGAGAGACAACCACCATCCTCCAAGGTGGCTTCTGCATCTGAAACTTATAGGAAGACTTGGTGGGCTGGAGCCTCTGAAGGCATTGATCCTGGAAAGGGAGCATTACAGACCTTCTGGAACCAAAATAAGCCAGTGGGCCCTGGCAGCAGATGTGGGGCGTATTAGCATGGTCCTGCACCTTTGCAGATTCTGCTTGTGCACGAAAGGGCTTCATCCCGCACCTGTGCCAGAGTAGACCTGGCAAACAGTCACCCTGTCAATGACTGCTGGGCTGGCTGCTGCTGAACTCTGAAGAGATCTGGTGCTTGGTCAACTTGGTCTGGCTGTCAGAAGCTTCCAGGAAGCGGATATGTTTTGCCTGGCAGGTGAAGAGAGTATGATTGTGGAGATTTTTTAAAGCAATTCAAGCCATGGGAGAGGTCTACCTCATTAGGTGACCATGACCTTTGTGATGAGAAGATGATGACTGTAGAGTGCTGAGCACGGGCGGGCCACATGCTTCAGAACCCTCAATGCATGGTAGATGCCATTTTATTTTTCTTTTTACCTGTATCACTTTGAGAGCTTTTTCTTTCAGGCTCAATTAATTGTAACTGAGCCTCTGAGACGAAGCATGTGTTGAATTCCTTCTGCCATGTCGACAGGGAGACACAGCCTAACGTGACGTTGCAAGGAATAACGTGTGTTGAAAACTCTCTCTGTGCCAGGCTCCTTGCTCAAGACTCTCCTTACATTACCTCCTTTAATCCTCACCACTGCCCTACAAGGATGAAACTGCTTTTTAATTTCATTTCACAGATGAGAAAACTGGGGCCCATAAGGTGAAGTTACTCGCCCAAGCCAGTAAGCGGTGGGAACTGGGATGTGAACCCAGCACCCACTTGAGTCCCAAGTCCACTTTCCTAATCATACTCTGCTGCCTGTCCCTCAACAGCTTCCCCTGTGGGAGGAGGAGCCTGCCCTAACCTTAATGGACACTCTCAGTGGGGCACCGTTAGTGGGGGGAGTATGTCTCAAGCCCTTCCCAGGTCACAGGTGTGTTATGTGACTCTGGCGTCGAGGAGGAAAACCCAGTAGGAAGTTCACTCATCTACCTCAGCTGTCTCCCCTCACACAAACTCAAGAATTCAGTTCCCAGCCTATTTTGCCTTGATTTTCTAATGAAAAATCTCTCCTTTTTAAACTAACATGTACTGAGCATTATGTGAAGAGGGTTTCATGCATTCAATCATTTAATTCCTAAAACTCTTATTTCTGTTTTACCAATGAGGTTACTGAAGCTCCCACGAGTGAAGGAACCAGCCCAAGAATACACAGCTGGTGAATGGGGTCCCAGGATACATTCCTGCATCATTCCCGCAGATATGCATGCCAACCCCCTGGTGTCTGCTCCTGTTCTCTTTTGGGGGATATAACAGTGAACAAGACAGATCAGGTGACTACCCTAAGGGAGCCTATACTCTAGAGAGGAGAGACAGGCTATTAATAAATATATAAATTAGACAAGACAGTCATGCAACAAAGAATGACATTTCCATCAACAATGGACCACATACATACATGACAATGATCCCATAAGATTATAATACTGTATTTTACTGTATCTTTTCTATGTTTAGATACACTAATACTTATCACTGTGTTACAATTGCCTACAGTATTCAGTACAGGAACATGCTGTACAGGTGTATAGCCTAGGAGTAATAGGCTAGACCATACAGCCTAGGTGTGCAGTAGGCTATGCCAGCTAGGTTTGTGTAAGTACACTCTGTGATGTTCACACAGTGATGAAATCGCCTAACAACACATTTCTTAGAACATATCCCCATTGTTCAACAACACACAACTACACAGAGATCACTTCTATGAAGAAAGCAGCAGGAAGAAGCAGAAGAAGGGACTAGGAGTAAAAGATGTGTGTGGGGGTTGCTAGTTTAGATGGAGTGAACAAAGAGGGCAGCCTGAGAAGGTGACATTTGAACCATGACCTCACTGAGTGGAGGGAAGCGGGGGAAACACATTCCAGGCAGCAAGATTATCATGTGCAAAGGTCCTGGGGCAGGAATGAATTGGGGGCAAACATGAAGTAAGCCTTTCTGCCCCAAGTGGAGCGGAGGAAGTGAAGAAGTCAGAAGGGTGGCTCACACACGGCCACGGCCAACTGAACTTAGTCTGTGGCCTGTTCTCTTGCCCACTACACTGTTGATCTCCCAGGGCTGCCTTGAAGAATGTCAACTCCTATCCTGACATCCGCTTTACCTGGGGGTCCTCCCCTCTGCCAAGTCCCCAATTCTCTCTTTCCTTATGTTTAGATTATTACCAAATGTAGATGCTCTGAAATCCATTCCCTTTTTAAATAATTTGAATTAAACTAGGATAAATTCCACCAAGAGCCAAGCAATAGACAACTCTGTGAGGAGCATCTATGTGCAGTATATTTTCATCCTTCACATTCACAGATGGCTCTGCTGACAGGGAGGCCAGCCTGCGTCTGTGTGTGGCACGAATACCATATAAAAGGAGTACCAGTGCGGACACTCCCAGAGAAACGTTTCCACCTCTGAGAGCTGCAGAATGAGATGATGTATTGGTATTTTTCATACTGAAGCAGATCAATAGTCATGTCGCCAAACTGGCTTCGCATTCAGGTGCGAGTCTTAAATATTTCTAGCCGCAGGTCTGAGGCTCTGTTGGCATCCTACTCTCCCATAACAGTTACCTCCGTCTAATTTCGCTACTTCCTTCTGCTGAGTAGAGGCATTCTTTACACTTTTGATTACTAACCACAGCCGTGAGCCAAAACATTATAATTAAATAAAAAAAACAGATCCTGGGATGAGTCTTTGAGGAAAAAGCAGTCTTTTAATAATCAAAATCTTTATGCATTTTGTTTCATCATTATGCTGAGATATTGAAAGAACAGGATTTTTAGAATTTAACCTGGTGTCTGAGCACAGAAAAAACAAAAAACAAAAACCACATTCCTCCATTTACTCTGGCCCTGAGTTTGTGTCTATTCAGTTATAAGTTCCAGTTAACCACCCCAACATTTCAGGGATGGCCTTTTTTTTTCTTCTTCTTCTTTTAAAAAGCAGGACTAGAATTTCATTGTATTGAACATAAATGGGGAAAAGTACATTGCAGAATAAAACTTAAAATGCTTTTATGGAATTTTCATTATAAGACTGCCTGTAATGGAGTTGACCTCATATTCACCTAAGATTTCTCTGGCTCCGAGTTCAGATTTCATGCCAATTAACATGTTAATGACATATATCATTTAAAGAGCCCATCATAACTTTTATCACATCATGTTACATCTATTTCCTTGTAATTAAATCAGAATTACAGGGTGTAATTACTTTTCTTTTCCTGAATACCCATTCCTTTTCAGACATTAAAATTCAAGTGCAAGTACTAAAAGACACTTGAAAGTAACAACCTAATAAAAATATTATCAATTAATGAAAGTGTTGGGTTTCTCCTACTCTTTGGTTTCTTTTTGACAAATTCCTATCTCCCCATGTACTTTGCATGACATGTAATGATTGGTCGTATCCAGTCAAATGCTTCATAAGCTCTTTAAATCCTCAGGGCCCTAGTCTCTATTAATATGCAATGTTCTCACACATAAATATAATTACATACAATTATTAGCGGAAAAGGATCAGATAAGGTTTATTAAGGAAATATCCTATAATTACCCAAGTCCAAGACTTCCCTTTACATGTTAATTCCGCCAAGGGTTGGAGTCTATAATCATTCCACCTGTAAAACAGCTATTGACTTTGATTTCACTTCGGGAAACCGATCTCTGAGGGCAGTATCAAAAAAGGGCACACCTTTGTTTAAAAGACTTAATCACAATAATTCTACAAAAATTCTGGACCCAGAGGTAATTATCTGGCCACTGCAGGTCTTCCCTACCCTCCTCAACATCAGGTTTAAAACTTAAAGTTGTATCATACTTAATTTTGCAACCTCATTATAACTTCAAGTAATATCTAAAAACATGCAAGCAACCTACAGGCACATGCTCTTCTATGACAGTCTGTTAGAATTGTGTGGGCAGAGCTACCAAGGACTGACATATATTATTTGAGGAACTAGGTACTTGAATGTGGGTAGAAAAGCAATTCCTTTATTGTCAGGGAGTTCTATGTACATAGAACAATTCAGTCATTCATTTCGCAAATATTTATGGAGTGGCTATAATGGCCGGATACTACTCTTTCCGTCCTCAGCAATGAGCAACATGGTGGAGGTATTGTTGCCCACGTGCCAACATTCTAGGGGAAGAAAACAGACCATAAACAAGTAAACAACAGAATGAATAAGATAATTGCAGCTAGTGATGAGAGCAAAGAGGAAAAGATAGCAGAACAAGGGGATAAAAAGAGATGGTGGTGAGGTGGCTTATTCTAGACAGAGTAGGCAGTGAAGGCATCTCTGAGGTGCCTGACCTGTGAGCTGAGACCTGAGTGATGTAAAGGAGCAAGAGAGGCTCAGAGGGAACCGAACCCCCAAGTGTCCAGGTCCTAAGGGGAAGTGAGCATGATGTTTTGGAAGAACAAAGGGCAGGTGGGTGCAGCTGGAACAAAGGGAGCAAGATCACAAAGATGGTGGTAAAAAGATGGCACCATTTACACAGGCTCTGGGGACCACCAGAAGCATTATAGATTTTGTTCTAAGAGTGATGGGAAGCAGTTAGAGGGTTTTAAGCCAGGAGGTGACATTATCTGAATTACATTTTGAAGAGGATATTCTGCGGTATGGAGGCTGGAGTTGGAGAAGGCAGGGATAGAAGACATTTAGGAGGCTGTTGGTGCCATCCAGGTGGGCGAAGGCACCAGCTTAACCTACGGAAGTGCCCAGACAAAGGCAGAGCCCGTGATTTGGCAGGTGAATGAGCAGGGGCTACTCCTCAGGCTTTTGGCAGCCTGTAAGGACCCCCATGTCCTCCTGACCATTTGCTGAGCAAATGTATCTACTGTGTGCCAGGCATAGTTTTAGGCTTTGGAAATGTACAAGTGAGCAAAGCAGACAACATCCTTGCCCTCATGGACCTTAAATAAGGGAGCAGCACATCCGACACATAACTAAATAATTACAGAATAGTAAATCAGGCAATGACCGGTGTCTTGGAGAAAACTACAGCACAGCGTGGAGACTGGGAAGGATAGAGGAAGAGGGAGGAACAGCCACTTAAGATTCCGTGCTCAGGGAAGGCCACGTGGAGGGGGGCATGATATTGTCACAGACCTGAATGAGACATCAAGATATAACCCAAATGTCAGCTGTTCCCACATCTTCCTAATCCCAAAATGTTGCTCTTATTTTCAATTGATGCCAACCCCAAACTCAACACCACTGCAAGTTCTCTCACCAAAGCACCAGTGAGCAATGGGGACGTGGGTAAACTTTCACAAGGAAAACACAGAAGTAGGGGTAACATGACATTGCCACAGCAACACCTGATAAAGCCTCTCACATGTTTCTCTAGAAAAATCCCAGATATTTCTTCCCTCCTTTCTCTGCACCTGATCCCCAGCTTTCTTCTTGAACTCTCTCTCTTAGAGGGGCCAGCCCTGCTTTCCTCTTCTAGGCAGACCCATTCGGTTCAGCCCAACTCCTCCCACCAAGCCCTCCAGCACACTCCGCAGAACAAAGGTATTTCACGAAAAGGCAACTGTAGTGACCACTTTTGCCCTCTGGGGCTTCAACTCCTCATTCCTATCCCAAGTGGCTCAATACAGTATTTCTCCTTAAAACACTCAGTGCCCTCACCAAGGGAAATTCTGGTGAGTGCAATTATTATCTTGCAAATGGTTTATGGAGTGACATATGCCCACAAGTTCCCCATTTACTGAACCCAGGTCATGGAATCTCATGGAAATGCACAGGATCATTATACTGTTCAAAGCCATCTTTGCACAGCTTCTTCCTGTCCACGTCTGCTATGTTTATGTTTTCTCTCCATATATAAAGTCAGGCCGAGATGAGAAAGTAATGGAATCCTTGCCATAGATCTATGAACTTTGGTTTAAGGCAGGGGTTGGCAAGCTGACCAGTAGGAAGGTATTATTGGAACACAACCACACCCTTTGCTTGCAGATTGCCCGTGGCTGCTTCTCCGCTGCTGTGCAAAAGCAGTGCTGTACCATACAAATGGGCATGGTTGTGTTCCAATACCGCTTTTATTTCTGGACACTGAAGTTTGACTTTCATGTAATTCTCACATGTCGTGAAATATTATTCTTCTTTTGATTTTTTCCCAACCATTTAAAAACTTAAAACAATTCTCAGCTTGCTGGCTTTACAAAAACAGGTGGTGGGATGGATTTGGCCTGCGGGTCATAGTTTACCACCCTGATTTGAGGGGTTGTTGACAAACCTCAGGCTCTCTGGGTTCTTGAATCAATCTCTGCATCACCAGGTCTCAGGGTCCTCCTAGGAAGAAAGCAGAGTTGGTGTCCGGCTGTGCCTAGAGCCGTTCCTCCTCCTCCAGGGCGCCAATTCCCAGAATGCACATCCTCCCACACAAATGCTCTCCCCTGCAGTTCTCCAAGTCTGGAGTCTGAGCACCTTGAGGAAGGGACCTGCACATTCACCCCAATCTCCCCAGCATTTAGCTCAGAGCCCAGTGCCAAGCAGGTACTCAAACCACATTAGTAGAGCGAAGAAACCAAGGAACGTATGAAAGTCAGAGCATCTTTTGTGCGGTTCTCAAGTCAGTCTCTAATATCAGTAATGCTTATGATAAGACAAAACCATTACTTACTAGCAAAATGAATAATTCACCATCTCTCAAAACCTAAGGGGATGAGAAACAAGGAAGAAGAAAGTGAGCTGTGGGTACATATCAGTGATACGTCTAAGTGACTTCTTGAGACACGGAGCCCACGGCGTCCACAGCCCCCACTCTGTACCATTTCCATCGATTTCCAAATGAGTTGAGGCCATTTCCTGACAGTTTGGGGGAAAGGGGCCAAACCGTTAGGCTCCTACTCTGTCTTCAGCATTTTACAATTAAGAGCTGGCCTTGTTTAAAGCCCAACCTGTCATTACTGCTAATATTGAGATGGGATACTTTGATCCAAATGGAATCTGACTGCCTGATACAACCCAAAGTTAAGCTGCTTCCGAAAGCATCTTTCACTCTGTATATCGTCCATGCCGGCTGATGTCTGTTTCAGCTGAGCAGTGGGGTGCTCTCATGATGGTGCAACAGAAAGCTGATGTTGCATGAACTCTTCTGCTGTTGTTTCTTTTCCAACTGACAGCTTAGCCCTGCACCCTAGGCCTGTCTGTTCATCTCATAGAGACGGTCACTGATTCCCTCTCTTCCGATTAGCCTGGGCAATGATTGGGATAATTTAGGACTTGTGCCGCTTGATCATCTGTACAGTTACAACAAATAAAACATTTTAATATGAGCAGTCACTGCGTGTTTACTGTATCATATTGCTGAGAGCTGAACCAATGCCAAGCGCTATAACAGAAGGGGGGATGTGAACTCCAGAATGATGACACTAATAAGGAAATTACAAAAGGCCCAACAAATGGCATTTGTGTTAAATCAATAATGCTCTGTTTGTTTTTTTTAATTCTAATCTTTCTTCAGAAAAAAAAATTATCTTTCTAAACAGTTGGCGATTCCTATTCTTGTTCGTCTTCCTGAACATAATTAAAAACATGTTGTGGTGTCTACTTAAGACATCAACTTTCCCAAGGCTGTCTTGTCCACTGCGTTTTAAACAAAGACACTTGTTTTGGCATTGTGCCCTTAATTAATCATATGAGGCTTTATTGCTGTACAAAAAAAAAGTGTCTCTGTTTAATGATTCATCACAAGCCCAATTTCTGCAGAACTTAATCAAATACAGAACCAACTTTCTAATCAGCTTTAATACAAAAAAAATTAACATAGGCCTTGTTTTCTGGATGTTATTTGATAAAAGAAACTGGTATGTAACACTCTGTTACATAGGCTGCCTAGGAATTCTTTCATAGAGATGAGATGGACCTTTTGCTTTTGGAGTTGAGAATGGAAGCTCATTGTTTATTAAGAAAATAGAATCTGATGGCCCAGTGAGTGTCATTTAGCACTTGGGCCTTGCAGAGCAGGGGACAAAGCCTTGAGAACTCACATCTTTACTTGCCATTTTTAATGTTCTTTCTGAGAATCAGGTGGCACATCGAAGGACGAAGGTGAGTCCAGGAGGTGCCGAACTGACTTGCCACTCACTTTGATTAGGCCGTGGGCTCTTCCCTACTTTCACTCTGCCTTAAATCCACCAGCACCACTACCTTCTGCATCCAACTTGCTTTCTCTGGGCCCATCCCTGAGTAGAATTCACTTAGAAGTCCCCAATGTAAGAAAAAACAGAACAAACTGAGGCAACTGTAAGTTACACCAAGTCGGGTCTGGGATTTTAAAAAAGGTGTCAATATAATAACAAAATTGCTGGAGGAGGAGGTATATCATTTAAATTAAATCAACTTACAAAATACATCACTCTCTGGGCTCAGTGTATGTGACAGCCTAAGAAGATGTTCGAGCATTCTGTTATTATTAGCACTTCATTATTATTAACTTTGCTATATTATGAGAATTTAAAATCTGTGGTATTGATCATTGGTACGGTTTTGAAAAAACTTTCATATGAGCTGTAATTCAATGTTCCCTAACTCCTGCTGCTGTTAGTCAAATATTATGGTAAATGTTATTTATGGAGCACTTTCCCATGCCAGGCACTGTGTTCAGTACTTTTGGGGCATCTTCTCCTATAAGATGGGAAGTTCCGTCCTCCTTTTACAGATGAGTAAAATGGAGGCTTCATCTGACCTGAAGTTTTCCTACAAGTGGGACCGTAGCCTCGGCCTCCCTCAACCTTCCTGATGTGATGTGGGGTCCCAGGGGACCCCCCCATCTCAACTCATCCCAGACTTGGCACCGACTGATGTAAAAGAAGGAAACTGTGCGCATTTCCCTAAAAACTACAGGCAGCTTCAGGAGTCTGGATATCCCAAGTGAGCAGTGTGTCTTGACTGGTGCCAATCATGGTGCAGTGATTAAGAGTAGGGCTCTAGAATTTGACAAAGCTGGCCTCAAATTCCAGCTCCTTCTGTGAGCCCCTAGGAGACTTACATAACCTCTCTGAACCTCAGTTTCCTCACCTTACAAACGTGGCCAATAAGAGTACCTACCTCACAGGTAGGATTAAATACACCTTTTTAGGCAAGGGCATTTAACAAAGAGCCCCTCACACAATAAGCATTCGATACTTGTTAAAACGTGCAACCGCATGTTGAATAGGCACGATGCCTGAAGGGCGATCAAAGCATCATTTATTTCTTTCTCCATTTAAAATCTATTCAGAGGGAGTAAACATCCCTGCCCTTGGATAAAGTTTTAGCCAGCTCATGACTTTCCTGCTCCCTCTCCGGGAAGACAGGCCCGTGGGCACATTAAGACTCAATTCACAGGCTCAAGTCAGAGTTAGGGCAGTTAGCTTGAAGTGTTGGTTCCTGCTTTGGGCGGGAGGTGGCCAGTGGGAAACTGGGGAGGTCTGGAGTCTCTCTCTGTCTGCTCCTCCTGTGCCCCCAGCCTGTTGACAGCAGCTTCAGGGCCAGCCGGGGAAGGGAATGGGACGAGAAAGGGCCCAGCCCTGGAGCGAGGCTGACGGCTCTGGATCTGTGCTTCAGGCAGGTGGTTAAAGCTGACTCGTTGTTGGCTTTGCTTTTATTGTGGTAAAATACACATAATATTAAACTTACTCTTTTAACCAATTTTAAGTGAACAGTTCTGTGGCTTTAAGTACATTCACATTGTTCTACAGCCATCACCACCACCCATCTCCAGAAAAAAGCCAAGCCTTTATCGCCTGGGCGTTCATGGGTCCTGCGGGCAGCTCCCTCTGGGCCATCTCTCCTGCTCCAGGCAGACACCTCCCTGTCCCAGGGGGTGGACAGTGACTCTCTACTCTGCTCCCAAGTGTCCAGGGTCCAAGAGAGCCCCTGGCTAATAGACAGCCCCGTCAAACACACCTCAGCACCACCACCCATGGGCTCTCTGCCCTGCATGTTCCCTGTTCTGCCCTAGTGGGCCCAGAATAATCTCTCTCCCACCCTCCCTGGACAAACTCTCAGAGGCCGGCTGACCCAAGCAAGCAGCTTCCTCCTAAAAGCCATGGGAGTAGTCAGAAGCCCTCCGTTTCTGGGCAGAGGTCAGACTGCAGTCCACAGTTTGCCTAGTGTCCTCGGGTGGGAATCAGGTCCCAGGGCTCCCTGTCTCCCAAGGCCAGCCCGGACATCTTCTTAACCCACCCCCCTGCCCCCTTCCCAATGAGACTTGGGGTTTGTCCTGGTTCAGGTTCCCCCAGAAGCCTCCTCTGAAACAAGGACTCCCGCTCCCAGGAACACTAGCAGGGCAGTAAGAAGTGAGCAGAGAGGGAAGGCAGCCAGTGCGGGAGCCCACCGCGCAGGTTGTCGTTGCAGGTGATTGGCACATGATCCCACGGAAACCCTGGGAGCTGGTGAGGAACACAGCCCTCAGATAGAGCTGGGGTCTTTACAGACCAACTCCTGCCAGTCGCAGACAGCTGTGTGGCATATAAGACTGGAGGCGACCAGGGGGCATTAATTCACATTCATCCACTTCGCGGCAGACGTGCCCAGTGGTGCTGCTGGCCAGACAGAGCGCTCGGGCAGGGCACCCAGGTGTTGGCCCTCAGAAGGCCCATGGTAGACACTGGGTGGGCAGGGCCAAGGGGACAGGGCAGGCCATCAGTGTTGCTGCCTCCAAGCTGGAAGGTAGCCCCCTCCTCAGCCCACCCCCTAAAGGGGGAAAACGGGGTCTCAGAGCAGGATGACGGCTCTTTCTCTGAATATAAAACTTCCCCCATCTGCTCATGCAGTTGTCCCTCCCCTGCTCCTGTGGAGCCTCCTGCAGAAAAGCCCCCGTGAAGGAGGAGAGAAGGAGATCCACGACAGGACAGCCTCGCTCCATCCCAGCCCCACCCCGTGAGCGTGAGGATTGAGGCCCCCTCCGTGCCCAGTGTCCTCATGTGTGAGACTGGAGATACCAGAGTTCCGTGAAATGCTTCCCATGCTTCTTCCCACATGCGTTCAGATCCCCTGCTGGACTCATACACACACTGTGCCTTTCCTCCCTAATGCGCGGGGAAGAGCAACTTAACGGCCCTCTGGGTGAGTGTCTGTTTGATGAGGCTCCCCTATGTGACGGTGAGCTCCCGAGGGCCAGAACTGCACACACATTGGTCTTGTTCTCCACTTAGCTCCTCGGCACTTAGCACAAGGCCTGGCATATAGTATGTGCTCAGTAAATATTAGCAAAACACATACCCACAAATCTATGCATGCACGTATATACACATGCATATCTACATACATATGTACATAAATGCTACATGTCAAGAACCTGGAGTCCTGAACTCATATGCTTCTAGGAGCCAGGCAGGAATAAATCGAGAGAGACAGTTTGGGAGGCAACAGGGAGTGGTGGGAGAATGTCGCAAACTGCAGAGCACTTGCCCAGTCCAAAGGCAAGTGGGTAGCAGCTACTCACTTGCATTTGGCTTTCCAAAGTTACCGCTTGCAAGACCTTCCAATCTTTTTCTGAAGAGACTAGAAATCCATTTTGTGAAATTTCCTGATTTTTGACATGTCCGCAATCGCTCCACATTTTTAGAATACACTCTTCAGGTAAAAAATACATATGTATCTTTTAGGCCAAACACAGCTCACCAGCCAATAGTTTGAAGTCTCTGTTATCAAGTGACCTCTGAGATAAAGGGTATTTCTCTTCTCCCATCTTGTCCTACTTTATCTCTTTTCGTACAAAGAGCATTCCATGTGAATTGCACAGGTAGGTTTGGCCACCTAGAGGCAGGAGGAGGAATGACGTGACCTCAGCCCATCTCCCACATGTCAAAGGCTCTCTTTGTGTCTAGGCACCGGGTGGCCCCTTTGCCAGCAGCCATCCTTCTCCACACCACCCTCTCCCTTCCCCACCTGCTTATGCCATTCCGCTAATTAGTGTGACTCAATGGACATAAGAGGCTCAGGTGTCCTGCCAATATTAAGCCTGGTATGAGTAATCGTGTGTGTGCTGGTAACGTTGCTAGGCAGCTAGCAAATGGGACTTCTCCGCTGGGGCGACACAGGAGAGAGGCATATGGGGTGGGCTCGTTCTGCCAGAAGATGATGAAATCAAGACATTTTAAGTCACCCAAGATGAACCCAGGATGTTTCTATTCTGTCCAAAGGGGAAACACACTCATTCTTGACAGGAGTCTACTCCATTTATCCCCATATATTAACAAAGGAATTGACACTTTCAAAGATGGGACCATGCACTGCTGGTGGGAGTATACATGGTTTTGCCTCTTTAAGGAGAAATTTGGCAATAGCTGACAAAATTTTAGGTATTCATTCTCTTCAACCTGCAAGTTCATGGCCGTGAATTTATCTTCAGATGTATTTGGGCATGTGTATAAAGTTGAGTGCATAAGGGTATCACCTTCACCTGGAGGGGAATGGTTAAAGGGATAGACTCTGGTGCCAGAACTACTAGGTTTGAATCTTAGCTCCACCACCTGCCAGTTGTGTAATCTTAGGCAATTCACTTCACTTCCCTGCGTTTCAGTGTCCTCATCTGAGAACCGGGGCTATTAAAGCACCTATTTCATATGGTGGGAGATGAAATGATGTAATATAGGTAAAGCACTTTGAAGAATGTCCAGCACGTGGCAAGTGAGATATCTGCCATCCATTGGAATTGTATAAACATGTTTTAGTTTTCCATACCAGGAGACTCAGTGCAACCTTTCAGAATAATGGAGTAAACCCCTCTGTGCTGACATAGAACAATCACAAGATTTATTATTTAGTGGAAATGTTATGTGTCTATAATATTCACCTTTGTGTTAACAATCATGTCTAAATTATACCCAATGAAGTTGTTTTTAAAAAATAATATGTACATACACACATACTGATGTTTATGTAGAGAATATTTCCAGAAAGATCAGAAATGAGCCCTAGGGCTAGAGGAGCACTTTTTATTTTTATGGTGTTTGATTTTTTATCAAGTTCTTGTACTATTATTTTTCCAGGAACAATTTTGTTTAAAAGAACAAGTCAGGACTAAACTCAGTGGTTAAAGGCACTGGGTTTAAAGCCAGGGCTCATGCAACCACATTTCCATGTGGATCTGTTTGATCTTCCTTTGATAAAGCTGCCAAGCCTCGCGCAGTGACCAGGCTCCTGAAGCAGCAAGACCTGGTTCTGCCACTTCCCAGCCGCGTGACCTGCAACAAGCAACTTCACCTTTCTGTGCCTCACTCTTTCTTTCTCAGAGAGGCAGGAGCAGCTTTTTCAGGGTTTGCAGAGGATTGAGATGATGTTTGTAAAGTGCTGAGGACAGGGCCTGTCATATGTAAATAGGGGTTATTATTATACGTGGTAGCTGATTTCTAACTACCAGCTTTACAAAGGTGGCAGCGAATCAAGATATTCACTATTGTCGTTTATGCAAATTAAGAAGACAACACCTAGAAAAGAAAATATCCTTCCTCCTTCTCCTCTCTCTCTCTCTCTCTCTCTCTCTCTCTCTCTCTCCCTCTCTCTCGTTTGTCTTTAACATACTCCATCACCAAAAAACCTTAAGGTTTCTGTTGATAGCTTACACAATAAACACATTAAAAATCAGCAAAATGCTAGGTTGGCTATTGTCTAAGATTCATCTTTGTAGTCCAATGAACAGCTTTAGAAATGCTGGTGGGGAAAAAAACTTAAAATACATGATGATAAATTTATCAATACAGTTGATTCCAGAGAAGCAGGCCCTGCAGCTCGTATTGCTGTGCCCTCCACTGAGGCCTTAGGCCCTGCCACAGCCTCCAGAAGGGTCTGTTTCCTCCTCTGCACCCCAGCCCTCCCCCCACACACAACCTCCTGCTTCACAGGCCTCCTGAATATCCACACTCTTACTATCCTAAACCTGTATTATGGATTATTTACCTACCTATACTTACCCATACAACCCCCCCAAATCCATATATCCTAACCCCATAATATAAGTCATAAATAAAAAGAAAGTTCATTATAGTAAAATATGATATATTCCATATGTGTGGATATATATATTACATAAGTATCTATATATGTGTGCATGCATGTGTATGTGTGTTATGTGTATACATGTTATGCATGTATGTACATGTGTGTGCACGTGTGTATTATATATCTATGTGTGTATATGTACACACACACCGAGGCATGACAGTGTTAGAAGACGTGAGAGTAAGTCTGGATTTAAGACGTAAGACAATATTTAATGTACAATTATTTGCCCCCTTTCTCCATATTGACATTTTGAAATAAAAGCTAAATAATGCATGTGTATACACATCATCGTGAATCCAGTAACCACCAAGGGAGCCACGGAGCTAGGAAAGGGTTTCAACAGGGGCCAACACAGTCAGATTTGTGATTAGGAGGGTTACCCTGGTGCCCACATGAGGGCAGGTGGGAGGGTGGAGGAGATAGCAGAGGGAGGGTGGGCATGTGAGTTCACTGCTGTCATGGGCAGCTGCGACAGGGATCAGAGGGAAAGGAGAAAGTGAGGCTCTCGGTGGGCAGAACACTGACCCAAGAGGGCACCTTGGACATTAGCTGCAAGTGGTAGAAGTGGAGCAATAGAGATCCAACTATGGAAACAACACGTGCTTTGCTAGCAATACCTGGGGCACTGGAAATAATACCAATATCCAGAAAATCTGCTCATCTGGCCTCATTTCTTTGGACAGTAGTCAAGTTCTATTCACTCGTAAGTTTCCCCACTGGGCTGGCAGCTCCTTGAGAGTCTTTGCCCTTTTTGTCTCTGTGGCCTCTACATCAAGAACAGGGACCAGCGTGCTAGGGCCAGTGGGCCAAACCCCACCCACCACCTGTTTATGCAAGTAAAGTTTCAGGGCACACAGCCACACCCATTCATATCACTGCCTTACCCACTACGACGGCTCGGTTGAGTACTTGCTACAGAGACCCACGTCCAGTGAATTCTAAAATATTTACCATCTGGCCCTTTAAGAAACTGTTCGCCAGCCCCATGATCTCACATCATGCCAAGAACATAGCAGATGCCCCATAAATATTTACGCAATGTATAAATGTGAGTCATAATGATAGGACTGCCTTCCGTCATATAGAGAAATAACCCATTGATTCTATTTTGACTGGCACACTCCTTGCAGTGCATCCCCAAATGCGAAACTTTTTTTTTCCTGAGTCACTCATGTTCTCAATTGGTCCAATCCTTTGGAGAATCCTTGAATCAGGTTGGACTCAGGGGAGCCCTTAAAGACAGAAAACTGAAATATTTTGGGCAAAAGATGTTTTCTCAAACTTGGCACTATTGGCATTTGGGGCAGGATAATTCTCTTGTTGGGGGCTGCCCTGTGCATTGTAGGATGCTGAGCAGTGTCCCTGGCCTCTGCCCACGTTCCTTCCCTACATGATGGTTAAAAATGTGTCCTGGGAGGCAAAACTTCCTCCCAGGAGAGCACCATGACTCTAGAGAGAGAAACTGTAGATAAAAACTCAGTACTGGGGTCTACTTGTAAACATCCCTGAGGATATTCCCCACGGTTTTTTAGAATATGTGGTAGGAATTTGCACAGCCCATTCTAATCACTCTACTCAGCCCATCAGGAGACTTCTGATGTCTAACCTGAGTCCCTTGTGCTGCATTTGCCCCTCTTTTGTTTATTCTGTCATCAATGAAAAAATTAAAAATAGAGAACAATGTCTACACCTGCCATAACAACCCTTCTTCTATGACAGTCTCTTTACAGAGAAAGCTAGGAAATACATAACCCAGGTAATCACTCATTCAACAAATACCTACTGAGCACCTTCTCACCTGGCACTGCTTTCGGTGCCGGAGACAGAGCAAGGAACAGGAGTGAGCAGATCCCTGATCTCAGGGAGCTACATTCTAGTGAGAGGAACAAATAAGCAAAGAAATAAACAAGATGATATCAGTTATTGTTGAGCATTTGATGCCATAGGAGTGACTGGGTGGATCCTTAGCTAGGATGGTGAAGAAAGGCCTCACTATGGATGGGACATTTAAACAGAGGCCTGTAGACTTCAAAAGAGCAGCCCTGCCAAAATTCCTGATTTTAACATGTTCCCAGTTCCAAGTTTTCAGTCTGAAATGGGTGTGGGGCCTTGCTAGTCCCTAGGGTTCCCTTTCTCCTGATATGGGGGAAGGGAGCCTCAAAGTGGTCTTGGATTGTCTGAGCAGCTTCAAGAAACAGCCCTCTTGATTAGCCTGAGGCAGCCTGAGGATCTAATATGGATTTCCTAAATGACTATAGTTGGTACCAAAAGTTAGGCACTCCCAGGTTCTCAAGGAGATGAACCTGAAGTCCTCTGCTTCCTTCTCCCTCCCAGATCCATCCAGGCCCCAATGTCACCAACAGTAAGGCAGGCACCCAGGAGGAATTGAGCATGGCTAGGATGGTGTTTGGTGGGTGAGACCCTCTGACTAACTCTAAAGCCAGAGTATAAATGTCTGGGCTTATCCCTGTCTCTCCTCCAGCTTCCTCCATTCAGCTCCTGTCTTTCTCCCAAAGGATGAGCCATCTTGTGCCATGAAGCAGATCTTGCTGGGTAAATAACAACTTGAGTAAAAGCTAGAGGCATTGGGAAGTTGTAGCTAATCGTTGGAGCCAAGAGGGAAAAATTATTTCAGGGCTTTAAGCTGCTTCACGTGCCATGTTGTTTTGTTCTACTTGTGGCCCAATCTCCCCATCACACTGCCTCAGACACGTGCCTTGTGAGGGGTCAGAAGCATCTGGGTGGGCTCTGGGTCCTCCAAACATAAGCTCAAATCTGGGCTGTCCTTACTAACTGCCAGACCTTGGGGAAGCCACTTACACTCTTTGGACCTTCATTTCTTCATTTGCAAAGTGGAAAAATCTACTATGGAGGGTTGCTGTAAGGCTGAGAGATAAGGTGTGTGTTAATAATAATAATGTAATAGCCATCATGCATTGAGTTCCTGCTGTGTGTTGGACAGTGTGCTAAATTCTCTATATAAATATCTCACCCTCACAACAGCCCTCAGTGGAGGGTCCATTATCACTACCCCCATTTTACAGCTGAGAAAAGTGAGGCGTAGAGGTGTTAAACATCATGCCTAAGTCTGCCGACTTTATAAAGAGCAAAGCCAATATTTATTTGAACCCAGGTTTAATAGACCCCAGATCCAGAGTTCTTAACCACAGGCCCTCTCTGCAGTGAGCAGTCAATAAAAATGACTCATTGCTATGTTTTGTGTATAATCATAAGGAGAATCAGAGTGTCAATGGATGGGACTAATCCACCCTTACCGCCCTGCTGGGGCAGAAGGGGCATCTCACTGTAAGTGACTTTTTTGTCACTTGTAGATGCACATCGTCCCAGGGCCTATGTGACACCACACTGCTGATCTAATACATCCTGCTGAGCCTGATGGCTGACGTAATCACGCAGTAGCCAACTGCTCACTTAGTCCCTCTCTGTCTCTCTGCCCCACGTATAAAATAGGAATTCACAACTTTAGTCATTCATTGTTCAACTAACATTTATTAAGGTGCCCACCAAGTGCCAGGCACTGTTCTATATAGAAATTCATGAGAGGGACATAAATCCTGCCCTCTTGGAGCTCACACTCTGGAGGGAAAGAAAGTGCAGAAATTAAAATATATACTATGTTTAGGGTGCAGAAGGAATCAAGTGTCTGCTATGGCAGGGAGGGAGAACAGGGAATGCCGGTCACAGAGGAGGGGCTCAGTCTGAAACAGGGCAGTCAGGGAAGGCCTCCCTGAGAAGATGGAAAAGGTGAGGGAGCGAGCCATCCAGGTATCTGGGAAAGAACATTCCAGGCTGAGGAAAATAGCAAAAGCAATCAATGACCCAGAGGTGAGTCGGCCTGTTAGAGAAAAGTTTCACAAATTGATTCCTCAGAACACCAATCTCATGAGACATTCACTGAAAAAAAACTTACGTGGTCCAATAAGTTTTGTAAATGCCACATGCTGTATATTCCACTTTTGGAGTTTGTATTACTCATTAGCATAAGAAAGGACAGATGATGAGTAGAGTCTTGTTCAACCCATCTCACCCAAACACAATTGACTACACAACTATTTCTTCACTTAACACCTGTTGGCATCCCACAGGTTACATTTCCATGGAAACCAATTTGGGAAACTCTGGTTTAAACTCAGGGCCCTTCCTCTATAATGGTGTACAATTTCTTGATTCTCTTACCCTCATTGAGTCATTCAACAACACTTACTGAACACCTCCTTAATAAATGTCAGATACTGAGCTAGATTTGGCTGGAGATGGAGCAGAGACTAAGACCCCCGTCTCCACTTAAAAAGTCAAGTCCAAGATGCCGCCATCCAGACCCACCTGCCACCAGCCACAGTCAACCGCAGTATTTAAAATCTCCGTGGATGGCGAGCCCTTGGGCTGCGTCTCCTTCAAGCTGTTTGCAGACAAGTTTCCAAAGAAAGCAGAAAACTTTCATGCTCTATGCACTGGAGAGAAAGAATTTGATAATAAGGGTCCGGAGTTTATGTGCCGGAGTGGTGACTTCACACACCATAATGGCACTAGCCCAAAGTCCATCTACAGGGAGAAATTTGATGATGAGAACTTCATGCTGAAGCATACAGGTCCTGGCATCTTTACGGCAAATGTTGGGCCCAAGGCAAACGGTTCCCAGTTTTCCTCAGCATTGCCAGGACGGAGTGGCTAGGTGGCAAGTATGTGGTCTGTGGCCAGGCGTAAGAGAGCATGAAAATCATGGCACCCTTGGAGCACTTTGGGTCCAGGAAGGCGAAGACCAGCAAGATCATCATTGCCGACTGTGGGCAACTCATAAATTTGACTTATGTTTTATCTTAACCACCAGACCATTCCTTCTGCAGCTCAGAAGAACACCCCTCTACCCCATTTGCTCACAACGTGCCCTTGCTGCAGTTCTTTGGATTCCATATTTTCCTTATTCTCCTCCATGTCTAGCTGGATTGCAGAGTTAAGTCTATGATTATGAAATAAAACTAAATAACAACCAAGAAATCACATCCACAAAGCAAGGGAATGTCTGCCAAGGAAGATTAAAGCGTGTGAATTCAGTGACCCAAAATCTCCAAGGGACAGTTGTGGGGAACGAACGGTTAAGAAAGAGACTGATCGCAAACCCTCCTCTTGTCTCTTGTGATATTTCAGCTCTTGGTTTCACCAGTATTAGGAGGGCACAAAAATGATTCTTACTAGATCTGTGCAGTTTTAAAGGAAAGAAGAGGTGGTTGCTTAAAGATAAGACAAAAAGAAAAACTCACAGCAATTTATACCTTCTCAACACCTTCTCAAGAAGAATGAAGTTGAAAAAATCTCAGAGCCACCCCCTGCAGATCCAGTTTCAAACATATACCCACATACAACACCCCAACCTTAAGCAGCCTCTGAGTTGGAATAAATTGACTTCCAGCACCACGTACCACCTGCCAGCCAGGCCTCTCGTTTACCACCTGCCCAGGATTAATTTTCAAAGGCTGGACTTTTCTCATAACAATCTAGAGTCCAAAGGATAGGAAGCAATGCTGCATGGAAGGGAGAGAACAAAACCTTATTTATTCACTTGTAAAATGTACTTATTTTAATCATCCCTGAATATACTGATGTTTAGTTCAAAAAATTAGGTTTTCGATTTATAGTCAGGACTTCAGGAGCAACAAGATGCAATGTTAAGAACATAGAATGCAAATAATAATGCCTATACTTCACAGTAGTAGCTTAATTTCCTGCTTTGAGCCAGCTGTTATCAAGGGCATTACTTACCTAACTCCTTACCACATTCTTAGCCCCATTTTACAGATGAGAAAACAAAGGCCTAAAAAGGTACAATAATTTGCCCAAGGATCATACAGAAATGCATACAGCAAGATGAGAAACACAACACCTGTGTTACCTCTTTGTGAAAAGTATATAATATTTAGACCTTGCTGTGCTTGAATTTCAGCCTCAGCACTTCAGGGGCAAGTGCCTGACATGGATCATATATATTTTTTCTGAGTCTTTAGCTTCTCTATCTGCCCTCTCTACAACCCTGCGCAAGAGTGCCTACTTAGCTCAAGGTAGGGCCTCAACAAATTCCATGCCCTTTCTTTCTTTCAGAGTTTCTTCTTCTATACTGCCAACTGCTTTGTTTAAGAAAATCTCCCATAGTCACCGTGTGCTAGAAACTGTTCTCAGAACTTGCACGTGTTACCTCACTGCACCCAGGGAGTGCACACAGCATCACTGAAGCTGCCTTCTGTCACCCTCCTTTTGACTAGTTCGGCAACTGATGATTCAAGATGGTCAACAGCAGGTTCAAAATGACCAAACCATCAAGTAACCAACTCGTTGTTTAAACCAGTGGTTCTCAACTAGGGCAAGTTTGCCCACCAGGGGACATTTGCTTGGTCTAGAGACATTTTTGGTTGTCAGGCCTTTGGGGTGGGAGGTGGCAGGGGGTACTGCTAGTGCCTCCTGGTTAGAGTCCTGCAATGCTGCTAAACACCCTACAACACACAGGACAGCCTCCACCCCATGGCAAAGAATTATCCAGCCCAAATGTCAATAGTGCCAAGTTTGAGAAACCTTGGTTTAAACCAGGTTTATCTGACACCAAAGTCAATAAACTTACACTATTTTGCTTCCCTAACTGAGGGTTTCTAACCCTCAGCAGTATTGACATTTGAAGCCAGATAATTCTCAATTGTGGCAGCTGTCCTGTAGGATATTTGTAGGATATGTGTGGGATGTTCAGCAGCATCCCTGGTTTCTACCCATTGGATGCCTGTAGTACCTCCCCCTAAATCGTGACAACCAAAAATGTCTCCAGACATTGCCAAATATTCCCAGCACCCTCTCCTCCTCCCCCTGGGGGACAAGTCACTCCCCGTTGAGAATCATTTTCCTAACCCACAGAAAATCAGTTTAGCTATGAAATGGGAATAACAAAACTGCTCTGAAAAATAATATTAATAAGAGAACATTCTGGATGACCATTATTTACATGTGTTTAAATAAAGTAGATGTGTTTGTTTAAATATACATACACATTTATGTGTGGGGGCATGCATTTATATACATATATATAATTTTTTAAATACCTGGGCACATTTGGCAGGAAGAAATAGTGGACAACCTCTTTATATACTGGTGTATGAGTTATTACTTCCACTTACGTTGGATTCCATAAACTATACACCAGAATGGAAATATAGTACAGTGTTCCCTTTTTTGTTGCTGTCAATGTTCTGTTGTCAGAGCCTCATTATTATTCCAAAATGAATTATATCTTAATTTGAAACAATGCACCAAGGAGAAGAGAAGAACAGCTGGCTACACCTGAGGCTCTGTGTTTGACCTCACCAGGGCCACTGTAACACTTTCTCACTTGGACAAACTGGTGTTTACTAATTGAGAATCTCCATGGCTGGGCAAATTGAGGCACAACTAAGTTCTAGCAAATTTTCCACGATACAGAATAGGAGTCGGTAAACTTTTTCTGTAAAGGCCAGATAGTAAATATTTCAGATTTGTAGGTCATACAAACTCAGTTGCAACTATTCAACTCTGCCACTGTAGCATGAAAACAGCCATAGACAATATGTAAATAATAGGCATGGCCATGTTCCAATAAAACTTTATTTATGAACACTGAAATTTGAATTTCAGGTAATTTTTATGTCATGAAATATTATTGTTCTTTTTTCTTTTTTTTCAAACATTTAAAAACGTAAGCAACATTCTTAGCTCCTGCGCCATATGAAAAGAAGGGGCAGTCTGGATCTGGCCTGTCCACACCCTTCATAGAACATGACAAAAGAGAAAAACCTTGCTCTCTCCTAAAAAAGCCATAAATTCCCACTTTTCTATCCTTAAAATGAAGGAGATTACCCTGGATATTTGGAAGTTGGTTTGGTTAGCACTATAGAAATTAATCTGCCAATACCTGAACTTCTGGAATGTTCAGTTTACATAGCCCTGGATAAACACTAAAGGACAAACTTGAAGGAACTTAGTGCTGGCTTTTTTCTTTTCCTGCTATAACCATGAAATAATTGTTTACAGTAGGAAGTAACCAATAAACTGGACGTCTTTAGGACCTCCTGGTTAAAAAATAAAACAGAGAAGAAGAAAAAGGAAAATCCCTCAAGTTCTAAATTTGGTAAACACAAAGCCCTCAGGTCCTATGTGAAATTGCACATGAAAAATATGCCTCCGATTTCTGTCCCCTCTCCCTAAGCACAGTCAAGCATCCAAAGCTGAGGTGAGAGACCCTGGGCTCAGAAGTTCTTGATGGTTATAAATTCTTCACCAACAGCGGATTAAGTTTTTAAGAGGGATTTTTCTTTTTCTTTTTTTTTTTTTTTTAAGTTACAGTGATCACAATTTTCAGATTTCTGACTACTTACAAAACTTTTTTTCCTCCCCCTCTTAACAGAAAAGGTCAGTCACTTTTAAGATATAAGAGAATTTGAGAATAGATTAATGACAGAGACAAATGATGATTTTTATTTTAGCGGAAGTTTCAGTGCGTTTTCTGGGTGCTGATAATAAAGTATACTCGACATATAACTGCGTAAGTTCTTTGCTTTAAAGTTCAACGATGGATCAAAAGAGTGAATTCTCTCTTTAACAAGAAATCTCCTGGAAGGAAAAATAAAAGGAAGGGGGGTGGGGTAAGCTCATACATCCCTTTTGTCTTTTCCTCTTCTCTTTGTGGCCCAGAGACAGAGCATTGAGTGACTTCTTCAGAAAAGAGATCAGTGAAATTGTCAGTTGATTACTTCTCCTTGATTAGCATTTATAAGAGCCCTGTGATACAGTATTTGCATTCCTATTTAGCCGTGATTTTTGTGGGGCACCAATGATTAAACTTGTCACAGGGCTTGATTGACGGGGTCAGATCTTCACTTTCTACTCTTTTGAAATTAAAAACAAATGTGTCAGCTCCCTTCATGGGCCGGAGCGCTGTGAAGCTCGCCTGCCTTGTCATTGCAGATAGGTCAGGAATGTTTTAATTTTAGGGATGGATTCTGCTTGTCAAGTAGAGTGTGATGGCGTGTGGCTCTGGAGATGAGATGTGAAGGGTGTAACACAAAGAAGGGGAAGAACAAAGACAAAGACACTCACATTATTAGACAGATTTAATTAGTCTGAATGGATATTATGCTAGATGAAGCAGTGAGCTGTGAAATTAACCCTTGATTACGGATTGGCGGATCATACTCATAAAGAGAATCAAACCTTTGTGGAGAGACGTGAGGTATGATTTCAGTTTCCTCTACCCTTCCGGGTTGCATGCCAGATCTCCACCCCCACCACCCACCCCTGTCTACTCAAACACCAGAATCTACAGGAAAAAAGCATGGAAGTTCACCTTTAACTTGTGCAAGCAGGTATACCTAGAAAAGAAATTCCACCTAGCTTTCCTCTCTTCAACTTTAGAGGAAGGAACAAGCCAACAGCACTTGGATGTGAAGCTAAGGGGCTCACAAAGATGCAGGTCTCTGAATCCAAAATAGAGAATAAGAAAAGCTAAGTTTGAATGGGGGTCATGTATTTTGAGTGTCTGCATTGAATAGGTCTATCAGCTGCAGTAGAGGGTCACCTCCTAGGAGTGTTTGTCCTTAATACAATCTTCTCCCAACTTACTGCTACCTTTCCATGGTCTTCTCCAGAGAATCTCAGCTGCACCCTGATTCCTAAAAACACCAAGCACATTAAGAGAGGGATGGCAGGCTTACACACCTTACCCAACATGGGTGTACAATTAAGCAAAAATCACTAATACTCTGGACTTCAACAAGGAGGGGACACTTGTGAGTGACAGTGCACATAAGAAGGTATGTGGGTCTGAGGTGATGTGGCCTTCCAGAAATCCTTTACTTTATCCAAATCATCAAAAGGACATGAACTATGCTGAGAAAGATTTTGCATAAGACCAACTGACATCTTTACTTCTAAGTGACTCAGTCTAGAAGATCATTCCTCCACACCAATTCCAGGAATGTGAAGGCTCTGGTGGGCGTGATACAACAGAGGAGTGTCTGTTAAGCTGGCCCCAGTCATGTGGAAAGTCTGCCAATTAGGAATTGAGGAAATGGAGTTATTGAACTTGCTTTGCATTTTGTTCCACAAACTCAGTTTTCTCATTGGTTAATGGGAAGTACAGCTTCTTCTTTAGCAACTGTGCTGAGGATGAAGTCTGAACTGGAAAGGCATCATGTGTTATTATTACAGCTCAGTACAGACACATGGCACTAATTCGAAGTCACTTTTCTGGGTCTGTCTCTATCAACTCTTTCTTATGGCAGTTTCTCACCTTGGAGTATAAGTGGCTCTGGTTTAGGGAGCTCCTAGTTGAGGAACTCCCTGAACCAATAGTTTTCAAATGTAGTCTTGAGACTTTGAACCAATTGTAATGAATTGCAAATAGTTTATTCCCAATCATTGCTAAAGGATGAGGGTGGTCAATAAACTCAATGATGTTACACTACCATTTTCTGAATGGAAAAGACAAAGGGGAAATTGTAATCCTAACCCTGGCTCCATTTATGAGAATGTCATGCATGTGAACAACAGGCATCACAGGTCAGGGTGGGAAAAATGTTGAGAATCTCTCTCTGCCCTACCAGGAAATGTGAGGGTCCCTGTACTGGCCTGTGCTTTAGGTGACCATCCTGTGGGGGTCACAGCGCTCCAGGTAGATGCTTGAATCTCAAAGTTTGGGTTTATGGTCTCTGGAAAAATCAGACTATTCTACAAATGAACATGGCTACAGTTATTGCTATTTGGAAATGAGGATTGTTTCCTTCCCAAAGATGATGTTTTGTTTCTGAAGAAATTTTTTTCTTACTCCTAAGTGATAAAAGAAATAACCTGCTGTCTCCAATTTGACATCACTGAGCTTTAGACGAGGAAGGGAACTTAAGAAATTCTCTTATCAGGGGATTCCCAGCACTCAGTACCCTTGACCCTGAAGGTACCACACAGGGTGATTTAGAGGGTATGTGGATGAACTTTTTTTTTTAATGGTTATGTATTTGTTTTAAAGCATATTCAAGTATGTGCATGTGTGTGTGTGTGTGTATATGTGTGTGTGTATTAGGGTTTCCCAATGTTGGCACTATTGACATTGTGGACTGAATAACTGTCTATTGTAGGGGCCTGTTCCATGCATTGTAGGATGTTTAGCAGCATCCTTGGCCTCTACATCAGTACCATCATCATTTTAGGTAGGACAACTAAAATATATCCAGACACTTCAAATGTTCCCCAAGGGACAAAATCACTCCCAGTTGAAAGGCACTGATATATATCTATGATTCTATAGACATTACTGTTTAGGAGAATAAGGCTTTTAAAAAGTTACTCAAATTAAAGAAAAATATTAGATAAAAAAATTATAGAGAGAATATAAGTGATAGTGATGTGGCAGAAATGAATAAGGTGGTATGCAAGAGAAAGAAGTTTAGGAAATACTGATATATTTTTTAATGCACATTTTACAGATGTAGATAACTGAAATCCGGAACAGGACACAGAACAGAGTTGACCAAAGTCACCCAGCTGTGGGTCCCTGTGTTACCAAGATAATTACCTCACCAAGATAATACAAGAAAGGCACTCAGCACAGTGCCTGGCACCTAGTAATAATAATCCCTGATATATATTGAGCACCTGCCATGTGACAGGTATTGTTTTAAGCTCTGTACATGTAGTAATTCATTTGATATTTACAACTCTGTGAGGTAGGAATTATTATTATTCCCATTTACATTTACAGGGAGGGATAAAGAAGTAAGTGAAACAAATCCATGGTGGGGGGAAGAAGATGATGAGCCATTTGGTGGAGCTGTGGGGGGATGGGTAATGTTATTTATCATTTATGCTTTCATACTTATTTTTAAATATTTCTATTAGTGCCTACTACGTGCCTAGTAATACAGTGCATCTGGTCCAGAGAAAATACATAATTCATGTCAGTCATTCCTATCAGCTGTTATTCCCATGGTTTTGCGTGCTGTTACTGAGTTAGTAAAGGAAGCCTACAGCTGCTACTTCTTGCATATTATTCATGCAAAACTGAGAATTTGTTTTTTTCAGTTGGGCTTCCAAAGTTTAGTTATTTATTGCAAAAAAGCAGGAAGGTTAGAAGTTAGGAATGCTTTAGGCTGCAAATAAAAGACAACTTTACTTACAGTGATTTGAATACATCAGGATTTTCTTTTCTCACCATCATGACATCTGGAAGTGTACAATCACAGTGGGTCAATGGATTAATGATCCTAGAAACTGTCTCTGCAAGTCTCCTGGTCATTGCCTCATAGTTGCAATATGGCTTCATCACATCCACATTCAAGGTAGGAAAAGGAGCGAAATAACAGTATTAACCACCTTTGTCCCTCTTCTGAGAGGAGAAGATCTTTCCCAGAAACCCAGCAGAACTCCACTTGAACCTCCTTAGCCAGAGCTGTGTAATTTTGTCATCTCTAGCTGCAAGATCCTGTGAGGTATTTAGATGGGCACATTGCCACCAAAAACAAAACCAGGATTTTCTTAGCAAGGAAGAAGAGGGAAATGTATATCCAGTAGGCAACTCATAGTATCCATCCCAGGGACTGTTCCAGTAGCAAAGGTGCCTTCAGTCCTCTTCTTTCCTCCCCAGTCCCTTCTCTTCCAGCAGCCAGACATTGATCAGAGGTCCGTTTTCCTTTCTGAGTTAGCATTAGTTGATCCCCAAATGTTGATTAGATAAATAGTGTTGGCCAAAAATTTCCTGAGTGTAATGAGCTATATAAAAAGTATTAATACTGTCACTGTCATCATTACTACCACCACCACGACAACAAAAATAACCTGTTGAGTATTTACCATGATTGCTAAGGATTCCATATACATTATCTCATGTAATCATCACAATGACCCCATAGGCGTTACCATCACTCACATTCTACAGAAGAGGAAATTTAGTTTTTGAAAGGCAAAGTGGTTTGTTCAAGGTCACCCAGCTTGGAAGGGGCAGATCTGGACCTTGAACCCAAACCCACTGTCTTCACTTTCAAGATACTAACAATGCTACAAGGAAGTCAAGATTAATTCGTGAGAAGTAGTTTACCAGTATTGCAAGACAAAATAATAGTAAGTACTAAGCTATGTGGTCCTGGAAATAAGTTTTGGAAGAATAACGAGGAAGATGGTTTTCACGAAGGCCAGAGGTAGTGAAGAAAAACACTTGAGTTGTCCCTTAGGAGATGTCTGACTTCGTTTCCACGTGTAATGGTTACCAAGGTCAATGCTGGGCTCCCAACCACAACAAACACACAGAACCAAACAGAACTTAGAAAGTCTGGCCACAAAGCAAACAGAAACCATTAGACTCAGTGTAGTTCTGTTTGCAGTTTGTGGGCAATTTTGAGGTCTCTCAGGGTCCACTGACAATCCTGTGACCATGTGCGTGGCACCAAGGACTTCAGTTGTTTGCAATGCTGTGGCCAAGCTGAGCGTAGGCAGACTTGGATGCCCAGCTGCTGAGGGTATGCTGTGAGCCTCCTCAGCTCCCCAAGTGTGCTTGTTCAGACTGGTCTGCCTAAACCCACTCCAAAATCCCTCCAAGCCAAAAAAGGAGCACACGTGCTTCCTTTTCACATAGTATTTTGGAATGCCCATGAATATAAAAGAAAGAAAGCAAAACTAAAGAAGTCTAGGACACATGATATTCCCAAACCACAAAAAGACAGGAAGCTTTGTAAATCAGAAATCCGGCCCTTTCTTAAGGGATTTCCCTGTTTGTTTGGAGACCATGCTGGCTCTTAGAAAATTCAGATAAGGAACAACTTCAATTCAAGGCATCCCAATTCAATCACTATTTTCTGAGTACCTACTGTGTGCAAGGCCCTGTGCAAGATTCTATTGCAACACGCTGATAGATGCAAAGACAAGTACAATCCCAAAGGAACCTTTTGGCAGAGAAAACAATAAAGACCTCTCTGAGGCCAGGAAAAGGGGGTGATATGAAGCACTGCTAACATGACCCTTTCCTTCTCTGTTTCTTTTTTCCAGAGTAATGAGCACCTAATGCAGAAAGAACTTTAAATAAAAGTTAAAATCTTAACCATGTGAAAAACAAAAATAAGGGAAGGCACAGTAGCAAAGAACATTCATTTGGGAATCAGGTTTACCTGAGCTCAAGGTCTAGCTCCTCATCCTGTTAACTGTGTGACTCTGGATGAGTCACTTCACTTCTCTGAGCCTCAGTTTCCTCATCTGTAAGATGGGTGTGGTAACAATCCCAACTTCACAGGACTGAGATGATGTAAGAAAGGCACTTAGCACAGTACCTGGCGCATAGTAAGTGCTCCATTAATTTTTGTTTTCAATAATAATAATAACATATTGTTATCATCATTAAGCTTAGTGCAGTGTTAGAAATATAGTGAGTGCTCAGTTCTGGTTTGTTATGGCTGTTTTTGTTGCCTCTGCTGCTAAAGTATTTAGCACAGTGCCTGGAGAAACCCGATGACTCAATGAGCAAGCTGTGACCTTTCTAAAGCCAGGCTCAGGGAGTGTCAGTGTGGAATTCTTCCTATGGGAGAATCTCTGGGAGTCTGATCCTGTGGAATCCGTGTCTGTGATAATGAGGGAGGATAATGTGCCTTCTTTTCTTTTACCTTCAAGAAACTACCCTCGCTGGCTTAATCCTGCCCAAAGTCACCATAAAGGTAAAATTCACAAAACCAAAGAGTTCGGGACTGCCCTGGGAAGGATACACGCTGCCCTACGGTGTGTCTGTGCTTCTACACCTGAGGCCGTGTGTGACTCACCTACATAAAAGATGCTAAGGCTTATTTCAGTTGGGTTTTCCTTTCCTCTTTTTCTGTATTCTTGGCCCCAGCAATTCTGTGTGATCCCAGTACAAGCCTCAGACTTCCCTTGAGATTCCATCTTCTTGTGCCTTTCCCCTCCTCACCTCTTCCCATATAAATCCTTCCTATATTTCAAAGTCCTGCTCAAACACCACCTCATCTAGAAAGGCTCCAGTATCTCTTTCCTCTGCCAAGCTAGAAAAGGTCCTCCCTCCTCTGGGTACCACCAGAATACTGTCTGCACGTCCTGTGTGACTTGCGTCAATCCGTACCCTGGTTTATAATCACGTATGTGTTAGGACTGTGTACTGCACATGACGAAAATCCACGCAAACCAGCTCACGCACAGAGAGATTTCACGGGCTCCTGTGGAAGTCAAGAGTGCAGCAGGTTCAGGCAAAGCTGGATCCAGCGCTTAAGTGGCGTCATTGGAAATCTGGTCTTCTCAGCTCTCAGCTCTCAGCTCTCATTTCCTCTGCAGTGGTGTAATTTTCATGTGGTGGCTCAGAAACCACCAGCGGCCCCAGGCCGAGCCAACCCAGTGGAGCTCGGTGAAAAGCGTTCCAGAAGAAATCTTTCACTGGACTGACTTGGGTCATGTGCCCATCCCTAGACCAATTGCTGTGGCCAGGGGAATGGAACATGCCGACTGGCTGGACTGGGTCACCTGCCCAGCCCTCTTGCTTGGGAGTGCGGTGAGCTCCCCCACAACCTTGACCTGAGAATGAGAGAGCAGTGGTTCCCCAGAGGAAAACCAGGCTGTAACCCGGAGGAAATAGCAACTGTCTATGGCAGGTATAAAATTCCCACTGACTTATCCTTTGGTATCCCACAGTGCCCAGCATTTTGCTCCTCCCAAAGTAGATGCTCAACAAAATCATCAAATGAATGAAAAAACAAAGGTATGTGACTAAAGAACTTACCTATTGGCTTTGCACATCTCCTCATCTGACACCTAGTTATACTGTATTTGGCCAAGCAGAAATCACACATCAATTTGAGTGTTTCTATAACTCTTTTAGGGACTATCTTAGTAAACCAGACGTCACAGAGCTTTCCATCTGGAGTCAGAAATAACGCAGACAGTACTAATGTTTAATAATCCAAAGTGCCTAGCTCGCTAGGAAAAAAAAATATTGTTTTTAACCTAATAAGAGAGAATTGGCCATGACCGAGTCCTTGACCTGTCTGTTTGAATCCTCTCTTTCTAGCCATTTCTGGTCATGAAAATTGGGCAGGATTTCTGGCATCCTTTATGCTTCTTTGTTATTAAAAGCAGGATCAGTTAATAAATAATTATGATGCTCAGTTTCTAGGGAACAAGGAGATAAGGGCAGGAACACTTGAGTCTTGCAAATTACATGCTATAGTATAGATTTTCACCCAGAGTGGAGAACAGCCTAGCTTGCTTTCTTCCCCGCCCCCACCCGTGGCATAAATTGTTCTAATTATACGTGCAAGATCTTCTATTCCCAAAGATATGAGTTGGAAGCACTGTGTCTATTCTTTTAATTCCAGGAAGCATTTGCAGTTGCGTGTTCCCACCCCCCTTGTTTTCAAACTGAATTGTTTCAGTGGTAGCTTGGTGTGTCAGCTTGTAAGTCTATAAAACAGTTTTATACCAGCTGGAGATTCAACATGCTACATGAATACATAACAGTGCCTAACCAAGAAGGTTTGTAATTCAGTAATTAGCTGTAATTAATGAACACAAAGTGAAGACTCATTTACAGTTTAAATTATCACATTAGCTCCTGTCACCCTCTATGTACACAAAACAGCAGGAATTCAATTATTTTTATTCTTCAAAGCTAATTTAAAATTTAAGGGATGCCATTACATGAAATAATAGGTAGGAAATGTAATCGAAATCACTGGGAACAGTTGGCCGTCCTTAGAATAAAAAAAAAAAAGTGATCACTGACGATTTGGAAATGTTTTTTCATCTGTGAACAGATGAAGGATTGAAATCTCTGCTCTTTTCAGTATATTTAATTTAAAAGGAGACGTGAGTTTGGTGGTTGCAGAATCTTCGTGCAGGGAGAATCATTGTGCATAATCGTAAAAGCAGTTGGTAGCGGATAATGCTGTTGACAGTAACAACAGGACAGCCTGGGAGATGCACGTTCCATTATCCCCAATGGGAGCTGAGTCTCCTGAAACCGCAGGGGTCCGGGAATTGTCATCCATTTGTGATGCACAGTTTCAGCTCGTGACACCTTACGTCATTGTCACTTTTCTGTCATCCTTAATTCTTTGTACGTGTGTATGATAAATAGTCTTTCATTCATTCATCAAACACTGACCAAGTATCTTCTCAGTCTCAGGCACTGTGCTAAATTCCAGGGCCACAGCAGTGAGCAAAAGAGGCCGCGTTCCTGCTCTCGTGGAACCGACCTTCCAGCAGAAGGAGAGACAACAGCCAGGGGTTCTCAAACTTAACTATGCAGTAGAGTGGGGGGGTGGGGGTGGGGGTTGGTAGTAGCTTTAAAAATGCATGTGTATCCCTGTCAGGCCAAATGTGCAGCCAGGATTGAGAACCACTGTGATAAACTCATAAATACAACAAATAAATCAGCAGTCATTGGCAATGAGCACTGTGGCAAAAATTAAGCAAAGGAGTGTGGAAGGTAACTAACCACAGGGCGCTCCAGACTGGGTGTTCACGGGAAGGAGCCAGCCCCGAGAAGACCTAAAAGAATGTTGTGCTAGCCCAGGGATCAGCAGAACTGCTGCTGCTTTTTCTCCTCCTCCTCCTCCTCCTCCTCCTCCTCCTCCTCCTTCTCTCTCTTTTTTTCATTACAAGCCTTTAAAAATGCAAAGACTTTCTTAGTTCAAGGGCTTTACAAAAACGAGTTGCAAGCTGAATTTGGCCCACCCAAACCATGTTCTAGGAAAAAAGATCAGCAAGTGCAAAGGCCCTGAGGCAGGCATGAGTTTAATGTGTTAGAGGGGCAGAAAGAGGGGCAGCCTGCATAGCTCGGGCTTAGTAGGGAAGGAGGAGTAGATGAGACCAGAGGAATGGGCAGGAATGTATATTTTATTTTATATGTGACAAAAAATCATTGGAAAATTTTAAGCAGTGAATGTATGAATATGTGTGTGTGTGTGCACAAAGGAGACACTTATGTGTCCACGCTTACCACAGTACATCTCCCTGCAACTGCCACTAATCTCCTTCCATGGCAGCTCCAGGAAGGGAAGGCAAAGCACATCCCGTGTCTAAAGAATGCTGCGTCTGTCACCTTGGACTTCTCTCTTCTGCACTTCCCCCTCCTCTTCTCATATTCATTTTTCTTTTTCCTTTAAATAGGCCACTCGAAACTGCACTGTCTAATTTTTCATAGGTGATCGACTGCTGAGTGGGGGTTTAGGTAGACAGAGGGAAGACGCTGATAAGCCGGAGCACGGATTCTATTAGGGAAATGCGGAGGTAATTAATGAATCCTGCCAGTAATTGGGAAGGTGTGAGTCCCCGTAATATCGTAATGATAGTCATCCGTCTGCGAGCCCCCCGTCACTCTGAGCCATCCCTCATCACTCTCTGATCTCAGACTCTCAGCCATGCAAATCTGCCTGACAGGACGCTATGTCTCTGTCTCCCTAATTGGGGAGTATAGAGTTGTTTATGGATATTGTCGGCATTTAGGCCTCAGTTGGAGGTTGTTCAAAAATCGTTAGCAAACTTGCCTTAACAGGATTGTCAAATATGTATTCCCCTGTTTCGATATCTGTTTTTAAGCTAGCAGAGGTTTGTGATGAAAATAAGTGATGCATTGTGTGGACTGGAGCTCTGTGTGTGATTGTTATTAAACCGTTTTTGAAGTAAAAACCAACTTACGGTAATTTTTCATCCCACTTAAGATAAAACTTCAGTTTGTGTGCAGGAATGGGATGCTTTTTTAATAGCATGGCCTCGGTTCTATAAAGAACATTGAGTATGTTAATGCCATCCTGAGACACAAACATTTGCAAAGATTACAGTTTTGCATCGAGACTGGTTTCTAAACATCCATCACCATTTAATTCCAAAGGAGCACCTTTTCTAGAACTATTTTCCACATTTTCTTGCCAATATTTTTTTCTGGATGCAAGTGTCCATCCTTTTGTCTCCCCCAAACTGGCGTGATGAATCGTTTGAAAGGCCATGAAATAAATTTTTTTTTTAAAAAGCCCTTATAACTCTGGTAAGTAAGCAAGCTTGTTTCTGTCATGATGTTTAGGAGGGATCTTTTAAATACTTAGCAAATATAGGAAGTACATTTTAATATATAATCCAACACTTTAAAAGCATTCAAATATGAACTAGCACAATTCAGACTGCGTCTTTATCGACTCTAAACAGGAGAGAAATTCAAGAACCTCTGATCTCCATTGTCTTCGCCATGAAGGAAGAGAGAGATACCAGCGCAAGGGCAACACAGGTTCACAAGACTTTAGCCTTGATGCTTCCATTCACCAGCCCTGTGTGGCCCTGATTAAGTTACCTAGCCTCTCTGAGCTCCAGGTTTCTCATCTGTCTCTCCAACACTCAAATGTAGTTCTAAGCCTTGAAGCAAGTTAGTGGCTATAAATGTATATAATTCATGGAACAGGTTTTGCAATAAGACCCAAGTAGCTCTGCTGGGAGAGCTTGGACAAATCAACCCTCTGAGCCACAGCTTCCACACCTGTAAAATGACCCAGTTAATCCAAACTTTGCAGGATAGGTCTGAGAAGCAGAGATTATTAGCTGAAAGTTCCCTTGAGGAGCTTGAGGCCTAGAAGTCCCTCTACCAATGGTGGCTACTGCCTGCGGAAACCCACAGAGCGCCAGGCCTGGTGTGTACAAGGGCACTCAATAAACATCCCCGGAGCATATGGAGGAAACAGAGGCACCGTCAACACTGAAGAGAGGACTGGGGTGAGGAAACGCGTCCCTGGGCGTTGTCACTCTAGGGTTTAAATAAGGTGACCAACCATCCTGGTTTGCCTGGGACTGAGGGGTTTCCCAGGACAGGGTGCTGATACCAGGACGAGTAGTTCATCCTAAGCTTAAACAGACCTTGTCAGCCCAAGAATCTGACAGGCCGTGGTTTACCGAAGCCCCAGATTCTCAGAAAACCTTCTCCATCTTCCATTTCTAACTCTGCTTGCAGATTAGTCATAGTTCTCTGTAGAACCATCTGGCACATTCCAGAAACGCTCAAGAAACAAAATGGCTGCCAGGCAATGCTCTCCCTCCACAGAGGGCTCTACCTCACCTCCTCCAGAAAGTTCCATGGGCACTCGTGACAGAGCTCCTGGTGGCTGCCCCTCTCCCCAGCTGTGGCTTTATTAGGTGTGTGTTGGGGGAGGGTGGAGCACCGAGGGAACAGACAGGAAAGGGAGCGGGCGGGTCCAGCAGCGCCAAAACTGCAGCATCTACTGGGCCTCGCCAGGAAGGAGCTGAGAGAGGTCTACGCGTGTGGGCAGGGGCCTGGGGAGTCAGTTTGGCAGGAGTTAATCAGGAGCCCTGTCAGCATTTCAAGGACAGGCTTGTGTTTTCCTGTCCATCCATAAGTAAACATTCGCAGCCTCCTCAAGCGTCCAAACTCACTGAATCTTTCCTCTATGGACATCCTAGCTGGGGAATTTTCTAGGATATGTCGAAGTGTCCACAAGCCCTGTAACCTTTGGTGCTTTAATCACAAACCTCCCAGGGTGGTCTGGTCCAACAGCCAGGACCTTCTTGCCAAAGTCCTATTCATCCCAAATGGCCAACCAGCTGGACCATCTTTAAATTAAAGGTTTTATTTTGCAACTTGGCCCCCCAGCTCAACCCTGGCTCTTTTTTCTTTTTTTAATCACTGTCCCTTGCTCCTTTGGATCTGAATGAAGTGCCTGCAACACACATGTCTTCCGGGAGGCCTCCGTCATGAGCATTACGGCCGACGTGGTTCAGTAACCTGAAGCCTCGGACTAGAATGACATACATGCCAGGGCCTCCCGTCCTTGAATACGAATGTGCTGGCATTTCCCATTATAAAAAATAAAGGTGGGAGGGAGAAACTTGAAGTGTAAGGAACTTTTCCGAATACAGCAACTAGCGACCCTGGATGCAAACTGCTGTGCAGAATAATTGTCAAATATTTGCATAAACACATAAATAAGATAAATTTATTTTCATTATTCTTATTTGGTGCTCTTTCCTTCCACTATTTATGCTTTAAGCAACAGTTACAGTAAATATAACGATAACAGTGGACAGAAAGATGATCAAGAAGCCCTGATATACAGCAATCATGTTGCCTCTTTACAATTACTAACGAATCTTAACTGGAGCCATGTTCCATTCCCATGTGAGTGATAAGCAATGATTTATTATGAAGTGTCATGAAATCGGAATGCCATACAGTAAGAATGAGCTAGTGGAAAATGTTTTCCCTGCTTCCCAACCTCATTACTCAAAGATGCAGTGTCTCTTTACCGAGCCTAATTTAACTGACTTTTTTGAGCACTCTACTCATTGGCAATGGAAATTGGCCAAGTTGAGGATGTCCAGGAAAGCCTGGTGCCTAAATACCACAGCCCTGGTCCCGTTGGTGCCAGAGCTTGCCAACGACACTTGAGCTCTGCGAAGTGGCCAGCCTCCAGAAGTATGATCCCAAGAATCATCTCAGCTCTCTGCCAAAGTGGCAAGGATGCTAATGCACTCAGGAAATGAAACTCACCAAGGGAGAAGGAATCCAAAGAGCAACTTTGACAGCTTTGGCCCTTGTGTTAGTCATATGTTATGCTGTCCTAGTTGGAACACATGCCCGGATCGTTTCAGACTCATCCAGTGCTACAAGGCAGGCAGCTGAACCTAAGGAAAGACCACAGGTTTCAGAGGCAGGCGCGGCCTGGCTCAGTCCTGGCTCTCCTACCTGCCTCCGCAACTGGTGGGGTAGATTGCACGATGGCCCCAGGCCTTTACCTTCCTTGCCTCCATGTCCTCCACCAGGGCACTTTGTAGCGTCCTCTTGTTCAGATTCTGGCTCAGATATGACTCGCTTTGGCCAATCAGATGTCAGCGGATGTGATGCAAGCAATGGCTTGGAAAGAGCTTGCACCTCTGCCATTGCTACTAGCACCTGCCCAGGCTAGCCTGCTGGAGGATGAAAGAGACATAGAACAGAGCCATATCACTCAGGACCGAAGGGAGGAGGAGGTCGGCTTTTTCACTCTTCTCTACTTCCTCTGCCTTCTTCTTCTAGGCCCTCTCTTTCTTGGACTGAGGGGTTCTTGGATCTTGAGAGGAGGGTTGGCAGAGAGGGGGACATATATTCATAAATTCTCATAATAATGAACCGCTATTGCAACCCTCCCCTGTCAGCAGATGCCCCGTGTGGGGCAGGCATCTGGGGCCTGACTCTCTAGTGGGGGTAGGAGTGGGGTCTACAGAAGCCCAGTTCCTCATATGGGAGATGTGCTCCATTCAGGATGACTTCTTTTTTTGTTTGTTGGTTTGTTTGTTTAGAGATGGGGTCTCACTATGTTGCTCAGGCTGGTCTCAAACTCTCAGCCTCAAGCAATCCTCCCATCTCGGCCTCCCAAAGTGCAAGGATTACAGGTGCAAGCCACAGCGCCCTTCCCACTCATGGATCACCTTTCATCCCCTTGCCGCTACAGGCCTCTCTCCCCTCTAGGGCTGGGTGCCAATAAGCAGCAAGATAGTTCCTGACCTAATGAAAACTTGCACACCTTTTTTCTTGCCAAAACATTGAGAGTGTAGGAAGCTCAAGCACTTTTTCCTCTTTTGTTCCACCATCCTCCTCCAATAACCTTTGCTCCTTCTCAGTAGTCACAGAGTATAAGTCAGAGAGTCTGCTGTGTAAGCGTTGCCCGCCAGGAACCAATCTCCCCTTCCTGCTGGCACCCAGTCCTTTCAAGTGTTTCTCATTGGGCCACTCACCCAAATTCTGTGTGCCCCCTCCACAAATTCCTCCATGAATCTTCTCCATGAGTTCCTGTAGTGTTTTTCTAGATAGGTGGGTGGCAGGAAGGAAAAATGGTGATTGGTGGCCTGTTCTCCTGCCACTTAATCAACATGGGAATGAGTCTGACAGCTCCCTCTCCCCTTTTTTAAACTTTTTATTTTGAAATAATTTTAGACTTAGAGTTGCAGAGAGTTTATGTGTACCCTTCACCCAGCTTCCCCTAATGTGAACATCTTACCTAAGCATGGTACAATTATCAAAACCAGGAAATGGACATTGGTACAATACTAGTGGCCGAATTACAGATCTTATTTGAATTTTACCACTTTTTACCCAAATGTCCTTCTGCTGTTCCAGGATCTAGTTTAGGATCTCGCATTGAATTCACTCGCTATGCCTCCTCCTCTTTCCATCTGTCACATCCCTTGATCTTTCCGTGTCCTTTATGAACTTGACACTTCTATAAACACTGGTCAGTTATTTTGTGGAATGTCTCCCACTTTGGGTTTGTCTGACTTTTTTTATGGTTGGATTGATATTATGCATTTTTGGCAAAAATACCAATGATGTGCCCCCCTCAGTGCCTCATATCAGGGGTTTCATGATGTTGACAGGCCTTATTGCTGGTGATGTTAACTTTGATCATGTGGTTATGGTAGTGTCTGGCAGCTTCCTTTCAAATATGAGGTACAGTCATATAGTCCTTAACTTTGTGTCTTAAGCCAAAATATCATGAAATAAGAAAATTCCACTCAGTACCCTGTTACACTAGCTGTGTGATTTGGAGTGTATAATTTGATCTTTCTCTGAACCATATACTCCTCACCTGGGAAAGGAGAATAACAACCACCACCTTTGAAATTGCTGTAAAGTTTAGTGATCACCTAGGCAAGATGGCAGATGGCCCAGTAGACCCTCAAAAACGGATACCTCTAAGAACATCTTGAATGCTTTGCATACATTATTGCCAACCCTCACAAAAAAAATGATGTATATAATCATCAACTATTTATGGAGAAGAAGCCTAGAACTTGAGGATATAAGTGACTTGCCAAATCATGTTGTTCCCCGTGTCAGAGTCTCTGACTCATCAACCTCTAAACTTTGCTGTGGTCCTCCCCAGATCACCCCAGACTGCCCTTTTGATGTTAGTAACCACTCCTAATCCCTGAAAGGCAGGATCACATAGCAGTTAAATGTGTGGTCCTTATAGTCAGAGAGCCCTTGGTTTAAATCCTAGGTGGGATCCTTTGGGCAAGTTGTTTAGATTCTCTCCTCCCTTCCAAAGGACCTAACTCACTGGGTAGTTGTAAGGAGTAAATAAATAAATAAAAGTTTCCAGCATAGTGTATAGCACATAGTAAGCATACAACATTGTATATGTAATTCGCTGTAATTACCATTTACTCAATTAACAAATATTTATGAGGTACCCACTGTGTGCTGTTGATGGCTTTGTCAATAACCACTGAACAAGGCAGAAATGTCACTGTCCTCATTGAGTTTATATTACAATGGGTAAGACAGATAAATAAGGAAACAAATAAGTAGTACACTGTCACATCTCTTAAGCAATGTGCTGGTTAAATGGACTCACCAAAATTCCCCAAACGAGCCTGTGTCCTTATGCCTGGCTATTCCCTTGACAGGGATTACTGCCTGCTCCATCTTCACATATTAAAATCCTACCCCCTTTTTCAAGGCCTAGCTCAGCCTCTACCTATTAATTATTTTTTTCTTGATTCTTTAATTTGATCAATTACTTCCTTATGGGATCTGCCTTCCCACTCCCATTAATGCTATTATTTATGTACACATTAATTATTACCCTCTAGGAGCTTCCAGAGCAGCCTGTACTTCCCTTTGGCAACATTGATCTACTTTTTGTTACATGGTCTGTATTCTACTTTCTTCATCAGATTATAAGTTTGTTCCCTGAGGGCAGAGACCACATCTGCCTAATATACTTATTGGGATCCTCTTATGGAGCCCAGGGCCTAATATGAGTAGGTGCTCAAATGTTTGTTGATTGAACAAATACATCAACAAATGGACATGTCTTAACCCTCTTGCTGAATTGTGATTCTTAGCAGGCAGTGGCTATGCCTTGCTTATTTAATATCTGTGGAAATGAACTCAGACATAGCAGTATTAGACATATTTGCTCCACCAATTATTTTGCTTGTGTTTTTGGCCTGATCTCTCTTTTGGTGTCCCAATCTCCCCCTCTTTGAATACATCCTTCCCTTTTTGGAGAGTTTTTTGCTACATTGCAGGAGTTACATGAAGGTAAAAGAAAGAATACATGTAAGGCATTTTTGCCTTGGCAATGAAGTGCTTCAGAAATCTCGGGATTGCTTTTTGTTGCCAGCATATATAGTCCCTGACTTTTCTTGAACTTATGCAAAATCCACAAGGATGGGGCCATCTGCCTTTATCCTGTTATTGTTGATGATTTAATAAGGGATTACTACTAATTTTACTGGAAAGGATACTCTAAAGACCACATTTTTCTTTCCAGTACTCACACAAGCTGCCAGGAAAAGAAAAACAAAAAGTTGTGGTTTTAAAGGTTTATCCCCTCCCTACGATGTCCTTCTCTTTTCTCCCAGTAACCCCATTCTCCAGTCCCAGAAGCCAAAAAAAAGACTATGAATCTTACTTTCCCAGCCTAAAATACACACTTTGCAAAACAGATTGGAAAATCTTTCTGGAAAAAAGTTTACTGAAACTCCAAACCAACATGCCATATTGTTTATGTTGTCATGAAAAACTTTTAAAATCTACTCTAGATAAAGAATAGTCTCAAGTTTTTAAACAGCACACACGTAGTACAATGATCCCCAGTGATGGTTCTTCTTTATGATGAAATGCAAATTTCTCATTTTCATATAACCATTTCAGTCTAAAAGTTGACTGATTAAAACACCTAGTTGTACAATAGAGAATAAAGCATTCATATTTTTAAAAATCATATGTACCAAATTTGTTTAGGAAATCGTATCTCCTAGATATGCAATATGCTGAACTAAAGCAATAATTATTTTGTTGAAAATGTCTGTGCTGACCTCAATGACTTAGAATGCTTTGGTGTATCTTGCCTCTATACCCCAACCACACTGGCTTTCTCTTAGTTCCTTGAACAAGTCAAACTCCTTCCAGGCTCAGGGCCAAATATTTTGGGACTTCTAGGAATTCTCTTTTCTCAATTCTTTGTTTGGATGACTTAGTTTACCCAATTCCTCAGATCCTGACATAAAAGACTCTCTTTACAGAAGCCTGTTATGACACTCTCTTCTCCGAGATACACCCAAGCACACATGCAGACTAGATTAGAACCCCCGTCATTCTCCCTCATACTCTCCCCGTCATGTTTGCCTCCATTGTAATGTTATTATTCCTGTCAATGTCTGCCCAAGTCCTCTTCCTCACTAGACAGCCCACTCCATAAAGCCAGGCATTGCTTCAGTCTTGGTCATCACCTGCTGCAGTAAGCACACAGTGAAGATTCAATCGGTATTTGTGGAATGAATGAATTGCTTTGCTGGTGGGGTCTGGGAGAACCTAGGTGAGAAGAGCCTAGGAAGCAGGTCAAACCTGTGGATGGATTGACTTAAAGTTTCTCAAGAAAGGGTGGCCTGCAAATAAGGATCCAAATTATAGTCCAGACAAATAGCCAAGGCCACAGCCAAGACAAGACTGCTCTCATCGAGTGTAAAAAACAAAGGGAAGTCCAGTGCCCCCGATGAGTAATAAAGGAGATAGCAGCAGGTTCACATGCAGTTCTTACCATGGGTCAAAGCAGGTGGCTTAGGGCTGAAACCGTGAACAGCATGAGGAGCTTGGAGGATCTACTTCATGTAATCGAGGAGCCAGACTTAGAGTTGAAAGGAGAGTTTGAGGCCTAACACCATCCCTTATTAGCTACAAGAACTAGAAGAAAATCATTTTATCTCTCTGAGCCTCAATGACTTCACCTATAAAGGGGATAGAACACCTACCTCTACAACAGGATAGTGTAGCATAAAAGAATATTATGTATGTGAAGGTACATGTCATGGTTCTTCCAAGTTCTCCTACTCAGTTTTTCCAAAAAGCTTCTACTCAGAAATGAGCTCTGATTGTTCTTTGTTTTCTTCTCAAGGCACGTTTTATTTGCTGTTAGATGTGCCTGCCTTATCCATCCTCCGTGGACTAGAAGCTGCTTGAAGGGAAGAAATACATCTTACTCACCATAATTCTGTTGGACCCTTGGTGGCACGCTGGTTGAGTTGGGGGATAAAAATGCCTGGTCTTCAACAGTCTGATGCATGAAAGAGGACCATTGGATTATAAATCAGCTACCAGGCTACACGTGATCCCTATACACAGATCCACTCCTTGGAAGCTATCTGGCTTTATTCATACATATGACACAAAAGAGACGCTTGATAAATATTGAATGAACGGATGAATGAATGAATGAATTTGTCTTTGGTTAGGCATAGCAATAAAGAAAAAGAAATTTAACTTTGTCTTCTAGACTTTGAATGCCTCTGCCAACAACTAAATATCTTCCAGGGAGGGCAGATGGCGGCCTGTACAATGAACAATTTAATCTTCAGAAAATGGAACAACTTTGCCAGGAAACTCCATTTTTCTCTGCGAACACATTGTCAATAACATGTGCTCTCAAATATGTGGTGAAATTGATGACTGGGCCCTGATTTATGGAAACAACAACAAATTAAATGATTACCTTTCTTTTTTCTAGCTTGGGGTCCTTCAGACCAGCCATGAATTTTTTTTTCCTATGTTCTAATAATAGAGGAGGTCTAATTAAAATGCTTCATTGTGTGATTGTGTGCATGGAGTGGAGGAAAAAGAATGGAATGTCCAGGGTAGCTTAATTTAAAACTAGGAAGAGAAAAGCCACTTATGTGATAATGAAGATTAACTTAGGAAGACACTGGCTTTCTTTCCTCACATAAAAGCAGATATTGAGGGAATTCTTCATACAAACACTTTTGTGGCCACTTATTTGGCCCCTTGTAGAAAACT